>JAOVYW010000001.1:11885305-11896793 GCA_025775045.1 Hiodon tergisus
ACATACATACATACATACATACATACATACATGAAAGGGGGATGTCGTTCCGTTTAATAATATCTTTTGCAATCCGTAATCAATAACTGCCCAAGCTATGTGCACGATTACATTTAGCCAATGTAACTTCGCTCTTATCCTGGTCTTGAAACAGTGTTTACAGATTAACTTGATATCTAGTATGTGACTAGTTTGTGTCAACTACTAACCCACAGCCTGATCATGTTGTTTTCAAGGATGTGTACGTAGCGTTCATAACGTTTACCTAGTCGCTATTTAGTCTGCAGATTTGTGACATAAATCCACATTTATATCACAAATGAACCACTGCGTGTGTTTTAGTGTGTGCCAAAAAAAAACAGCCGACCCAGTAAAAACTAAAAGACATATATTAAAATACATGCCAACGTTAACGTAGCTACTGTACTTGCTAGCCAAACATGCTAAAGACAATCGCACCAGCCCTCTTCCAAAATTCCAAAGATATTTCTTAATTGACAACCCTTAAAATATACACCAAAATGTCATGTAAGCATACCTGTATAGAATATGGCAGATTTTGTAAAATGTATATATTTATATACTACCTACATATTTAAATGTATAGTTCTTCCGGGAAGTTGGTTTCTTGGGCACCACCCGCCGGATGACAGCTCTACAATTTCCTGATATTGCCGCTTTGCATTATAGGTATTGAAGTTACTGTGCGGGCTGCATCCGTGCATCAAAAATATCCCAAATTTTCTTTCATACAATTTCATATTGCTCAAATCGCCTCATAAATATCTGCAGAATGCACCCATCAGCCTCAGTTTTTTGGAAACTATATTGGAAATATTTGGAAAGTAGGACTGTTATCGAGTATGTTACATAATACACTTTTTTTCTACAGTGCAATATTGTCCCATTGTGTACAATGGCCTCAATGCAGGAAATTGGAAATACAGTCTCATTGAAGTTCAGTTCAAAATACATTTGGGGTGCTCATTCATTCCTGTATATGTACACAAAACAACCCACTACTATACTCAAACCAACAAAGGCTTTTACCAGTGTCTACCAGGTCTTTCCCCACTAGAGCTCCCTGAGCTTCTTGGAGGCTAGAGCTTTATACTCCTTCAATTTGGCTCTTACATACTCCAGTTGAGATGGTAATCCATCTAATGACTTGTATTAAACCTAAATTAAATTGTTTTTAATTAAGTTGTGCCAAGCAACTGTTGTGCAAAATTTACACCACATCGGATACTACAGTACAAACAAACCAGGGTATACAGTTAAGCACGTAGCAGAGGACACTGAATTTAACTGGAAAAATTTGGAAAATAAATGGGCGCCTTGAAGGTGAGGAGGATTTACTTACATACCCTTCCAGTGTGTGGTGGTATGAGGAAGGGGAAAAATAGTCCAGGAAGTAAATTGGGAAAAATTTATAAAATAAACTGTTGATTAGCGGTGATCCAAAAGCTGAAACATACTGGATAGCTTGTTTGAATTGTAAAGCATCCTGTGTGTGTTTAATACATTTATTTAACAATTGTTGGATTATTAGGAATGAAATAAAACACCCTAGTATGAGAGAGCAATTGTTGTATATCATTGTTTTCAAAATAATCATTTAAATAACCCAGTAAAGTATCAGTTTCAATGAAAGAGTGTATTGTTTTAGCTACCAAATTGTCCCACTCAACCTGAACAAATGAGGGGGTCTCGTGTTTCACAAGATGTAGTCTTTTGAAATAATGCTCTTCTTTATTCACCGCAAAATTATACTGAACATCTCTAAAGAACCAAATAAACACCACTTAAGAGGAGGGTGGGATTTATACATGTATTAACCAAAAAGTTTCTCACTCTCTGGAATCAACTATTTTATTACCACTTCCCTGTAATTCTCCTGTAAATTACATCTAGAGAGCATTTCAAGCTGTATAAAATTCACTATGTACTCTAAGCCTTATTAAATAATTTTATGTGGTGCCTGTTCATTGTAGATTAAAATAAAAGTAGATTTGCTCACCAGCACAAGTCAGGGTTCCAATACTGACTCCAGCAATCCCATCACCGTGGACCCATATAATAAAATTTTAAAAAGTATTTATATTGCTCTGGTGAATGAACTGAAATAAAAGACTGAATCAGCACACCTCAGCTACAAAGGTAAATTTGGTTACACTGCACATTGAGTGTTGTCAGCCTGTGATATATCTGTTTCTCTGTGTGTGCCACTGGTAATCACCTTAAGTGGTGCTGTCTGTGATATTGATCCATTGCTACAGTGTTTGTTTGTGTTTTTTCCTGACACGCTAGTTGTAATCTAAGGAATTAAGCACTGCTGAAAAAAACTCACACCAGAGCTCGAAATTAATACTTACAAATTCTACTATTAGGCAATTAGTGCTCCAATTAGTGCTGGGTTTATTATATTATACATATTATATATACAGTATATAATACGTTATCGATTAATCGTGTTTTTAAAAATCCAATCATATAGAGCCCAGTTCATTGGGCTGTATACAGAAGGATTAAACAGTACCAACACATGCAAAACGAGCACAATCAATTTTCTTATTATACATTATTTTTAAACGTACACAAGTGTAACTAAAAATCAATTATATGTATATAAACATATATGTTTTATCTGCTTAAATGCATGAGATTCATGAGGCAACTTATTCTATTAAATTATATAAAGTAAGATGAAGATAAACAAAGCATTTGATAAATCAGGCATTCTTTTATGAAGGTTTTATTGATGTATCTTTGAAAAACATAAAAAAATACAAAAGAAATGATGCAATAAATGTTTGCTGCTTTGCAGCTACAAAGTTAGCCAAAGAGCTAGAAAGAAAAATAATTATATTTTACTCGATTTTAAACAGCGCAAAATCTGCACATTAGTTTTAAATTAACAGATTAGCTAAGATATTAACAATAAATACAAAATACCTGACAAAAAAATTAATATTTTTACAAAACAGAAACATAACAGCTCAAAACTTATATACAATTGTGCATGTCAACTTGACATCATGTCTAGGTCTGGGACCAAACTTTGGCAACCTGCTAATCGCACTTTACATAACTGTATTTAATAGTTTTTCCTTTTTGTGAGTAGAAGAAATACTTAGTAGAAGATAAAAAAAAAGAAAAAAGAAAATTTAATACAATTTTATTAGATCTGATTAGGGGATTGTCAAAGTTTTTATTTGGTCCCAGCCAATGTAGCAATAAAATTGATGATCCCACAGCGCAAGTTTAAATTCAAGAGCATGCAAAATAGTTTTACTTAATTTTGATATGTTCACTCACATAAGCCATCAAAACAAACACTCAGCAATGAAGCCTGTAAAGGGGGTAAATCAGCCTGTGATATATCTGTTTCTCTGTGTGTGCCACTGGTAATCACCTTAAGTGGTGCTGTCTGTGATATTGATCCATTGCTACAGTGTTTGTTTGTGTTTTTTCCTGACACACTAGTTGTAATCTAAGGAATTAAACACTGCTGAAAAAACTTAAACCTTAAATCTTAAAACGTCTTGTGCCTTAATAATTATTGGGTGGCTCTCTTTCACAAATACACTTCAATAAAACATTTCAAAATATTCTAAAAATCTATGAAAATCCCAAAATATTTCTAAAAACACCTCTCAACATTTCTAACCAATGGATGATTCAAAATATATCTTACACATACCTTAGAGATTGAACAGTAATATTTTATTTAATAAAATAACTTGTAATTGTCTGGTCTTTTAAAATGATGCAATATTAAGATTAAGAAATGGGAAGCTGAGAAAATGTCTTAGACATTTTCACCATTAAAAAAACCCAAAACATAAACTGTTATAGATTGATGTGATGTCATTTTTTAAATAAATGACATTCAACCCATGTGTCATATATTAATTTGCAATAAAGAATAATTTTATTGGGAAACAAAGAGTTAATAAAGAATTTATAAAAAAAATCAATATACATGTTTTACATTTACCAAAAGCTGGATTCTTCTTAAGTGCAAAAAAAGTTACTGTAAATTGGCTGTATTTGGCTGCATTTATAAAATGTATGAATATGGCAACAAGTGCTTTTATATTACACACACACACACACACACACACACACAAACAGTGCGTGCTTTGAAAAAAATGGTCAAATTCGCCTTATTGCAATAAACAGAAAACTAAAACCTTATTGCTCTGGTTCATGTAATACTATTTGTAAAATGTATTTTTTGAGCATTTGAGCAACATGTTTTTGATGGAAAAATAATGTTTTACAGTAGTGCATCAAATCTTATTATTGTTGACACTTTGACCACTCCGATATGTTCTGCACTTCATGGTTACTTGTGAGGAAGCAAACCAGTGCTTCCAAAGCCTTAAAAAAAAAAAAAAAACACTTTTAAGGATATAATTTAAAAGGGGCTTATATCAATTTTCCCTAAACTCAGTAACGAAACTAATATTAACAATTCTTAAAAAAAATATGTATATGCATTTTGCTTGAACTTGCTTTCCTCTGTAAATAGTATCACAAAAATATTCGAAGTGGAGCTTTAAATATTTTTAAATAGTCATGTTTTGCGATAAATAATGATCAATATATAATCTAGACTTTCTGAAAAACCTTCAACACCAAGATACAGGGTTTTTCATTTGTTTAAGGAACTGATTCCCTTCGAATGCCAGTGTATACCTAATCACTTTAGACTGATTAAAAGGAATACTTTTAATTAATTATGACATTTTTTGTCTTTGCTACTGTACACTACACTCACCAGCCACTTTATTAGGTACACCTTGCTAGTACCGGGTTAGACCCCCTTTTGCCTTCAGAACTGCTTCTTTGTGGCATAGATTCAACAGCGTGCTGGAAACATTCCTCAGAGATTTTGGTCCATACTAACATAATTACGTCATGCAGTTGTTGCAGATTTGTCAGCTGCACATCCATGACGCAAATATCCCGTTCCACCACATCCCAAAGGTGATCTATTGGATTGAGATCTGGTGACTGTGGAGGCCATTTGAGTACAGTGAACTCATTGTCATGTTCAAGAAACCAGTTTGAGATGATGTGAGCTTTGTGATATGGTGCATTATCCTGCTGGAAGTAGCCATTAGAAGATGGGTACACTGTGGTCATAAAGAGATGGGCATGGTCAGCAACAATACTCAGGTAGGCATTTAAACAATGCTCAATTGGTACTAAGGAGCCCAAAATGTGCAAGAAAATATCCCCCACACCATTACACCACCACCACCAGCCTGAACCACTGATACAAGGCAGGATGGATCCATAGATTTCATGTTGTATACACCAATTATTCTGACCCTACCATCTGAATGCCGCAGCAGAAATCGAGACTCATCAGACCAGGCAACTTTTTTTTCAATCTTCCATTGTTCAATTTTGCTGAGCCCGTGCAAATTGTAGGTTTCAGGAGTGGCACCCGGTGGCACCCGGTGTGGTCTTCTGCTGCTGAAGCCCGTCTGCGTCAAGGTTCGACGTGTTGTGCATTCAGAGATTCTCTTATGCAATCCTCGGTTGTAATGAGTGGTTACTATTGCCTTTCTATCAGCTCAAACCAGTCTGGCAATTCTCCTCTGACCTCTGCCATCAAGGCATTTTCACCCAGAAAACTGCCGGTCACTGGATATTTTCTCTTTTTCGGACCATTCTCTGTAAACCCTAAAGATGGTTGTGCATGAAAATCCCAGTAGATCAGCCGTTTATGAAATACTCAAACCTGGTCTGGCACCAACAACCACGCCACATTCAAAGTCAATAAAATCACCTTTCTTCCTTATTCTGATGCTTTGTTTGAACTTCAGCAGATCATCTTGACCATGTCTACATGCCTAAATGCATTGAGTTGCTGTGACATGATTGGCTGATTAGATATTTGCGTTAACGAGCAGTTGAAAAGGTGTCCTTAATAAAGTGGCCGGTGAGTATATATTTGTAATGTTGTTTAAATAACCCTTGCTTGAATGGACCTGTCCTTAAATCAGGGCCTATGTCAAACTTTATGTGATTATAAAAAAATACATACTGTCTCTGTCTCTCTGCTACAACTACAACTAACACTGATTCTTTATGGAAACAAGACTTAAAATGTCACCCCTCCCCAAATAAGTCCTGGTGCAGTATGCCCTCCTGTTACTCTCATGGCCCACAATGAACACAACACACAAATTAAACAAGATGTACATTTAAAAAATGATTTTTTTCATTTCCAAAATGCTCGTAATAAAAACTAAAATATTCATGAATCGGCTAAGAAGGATATTTAATATTTAATAAACTGTAATGCCATTCTTAAACCTGAGTCTATCCTGCACTTTTATTTTTAAAACTTGTGATGAGCAAGTGCAGAGACACAGTTATTGCATATAGATACAGGGATTAGATTTGATCGCACCTGCATTCATGTTACAGTTGGAGATATTTCTTGGTGATGAAGTTTGGTTGGCTTCGTGGTTGCTATCAGTCCCCGGTGGTGAATCCATAGGCTCCCGCTTAATAGAGTGGACCAGGCCATGGCCCTTGAAGTCATAGCTAAGCTCGTAGTCCTGGTGCATGTAGCCTTTATGATCCTTGGAACTGTGCCCATACACGTGGCCACCCATGCAGTTTGTGCTCTGGTTGCTGCAGAGGAGGTCCACGTGGGAGAACCGCTGATGGCCAAACTGGGACAGATCCTTGTTCAGGACGCACTTCAGGGGCCGGTTTCCCGCCACGCACAGGTTCTGATAGTGACCGCTCAAAGACGGCGTGAAGCCAGCTCGGTTTTTTTGGCAAGGGGAATATTGGGTGTAGCAGTCCACCTCTGTCTTCAGCTGGAGCCCATCGAAGCCTGCTCTGTAGCACCTCTCTACGTGCTTCCGGCACAGCCATACCTGGCTGTGCGGCACTCCATATACCTTGCAGCCATTCTCAGAGTCAGAGTCCTGTTCCACTTTGATGGCTGTGTCGTAGCACTCGCCCTGTGTCATGTACCCGTTCTCGGTTTTGATGCCGTCCACATAATAACTGTCCAGCTCTAGGTGCTTTGAGCAGCTTGGTGGCTTAGGCAGATAGAGGTCCTCCCTACTGCCTCCATGACAGCTGGGAGAAACTCCGTATGCTCCCAGCTTTTCGCATGGGCTGTACTTTCCCGGACGGACAGGGACAAGGTTGCCATTTGGCCCTGCTCTTATTGCCCCTGAGGTGCCCCTCACAATCCATGGATACTCCACATTCGGCCCTTTCTGCCCAGCAGAGGAGGACTTGCAGAAGTCCAAAGGCTGGTCCTGGGTGTAGCAGTCTTCACTCTTGCACTTGATGGTGTCTCTGAGGAGTGGAGTCCAGGGGTCCTGTTGGCTTGGTTGCCTGCCCGGGGTGGCGGAGTAGCTGAGGAGCAACATGTTCTCTGTCTCTCCACCTCTCTTTAGGTGCTCCTCTCTTTCGCTGCATAAGACAGGGACAGAGCAGGAGTCAGATTCTCACATCTCAATCAGCAGCAGTCACAATCCATAGTGGGAGGAGAAACACACGGTCCTGTCACCTATCCTCTACTGAAACTTTATTGGAAAACTATTATTTTAAGTTCATTTTTAGGAATACCACACTTTAGTGCATTCATTTAATGCTTTATTTTGCCTTACCCAAATACTACTAAGTTTGAAAGTAACCCTGCCAACTCAGTTGTACATGACTCCTTATACTGGTGAAGCCAGTGAACTCAGTCAACAGGAGGTTCGCTGCCTGCTTTATTGTTCACTGCTAAGGGAGCAGTGCCTGTGGTATTCATCTCCCTCTGTGCTCTGAACTTAAGACAAAAAAAATGGAGACCCTGTATTTCTATAAAGCATTCTTGCAGTGGTAATCAGGATGGGTTTTACAGGGGAAACTGAGCCATTTGTTTATATATTTGTCTTTATTCTGCAAATTTAGAATGTTGTCAAATTTTACATATAACATGTCTGTCAAAACTCTGTGTGTGCACTTTTTTTTGCATGTGTTCAAGTTTGACATTAATCCTCCCGACCCCAATAGAATTCTAGAACACTGAAACAAGAAACAAGACGTTCTTTATTTTTTAACACATACCAAACAAACTGATGCAGTTCAGAACCAAAGAGAATTTGATAATTTCAAGTTTATTTAGTTTTAAAGACCACAAATTCCTCATTAATTTGATACCAAAAGATATCATTTTCATTTTTTGTCTATGTAGAGCTGCACTGACTATTAAGAAAAGATGAGATATTGATTCACAAGCACATAACGGTTGCAGCCACTGCACTGTGTCTCCTTCCAGCTGACAAAGTTTGCCAGTTTTGTGGGCTACACTAATTGGTATCCATCACCGATGCTAATTTTGTGCTTTTCGGTGATGGATACCAATTAGTTTAGCCTACAAAACCGGCAAACTTTGTTATTATAAATAAATAAATAAATGTAGAAATAACTAATTAAATACAGAAAAATAAATACATTTTGGTAATGAAAAAGGCTATTTATGTCATTTTTATTTTATTTATTTCTGTATTTCTACATTTATTTTATTTATTTATACTTATGTAATTTTTTGTTCTCTATAGTTTTACGGTAGCTACTGTAGTTTAGTATATATATCCCTGTTTAAGTGCCTTATTTTAAGGGTAATTTGCTTCCAGCCTGGTCGCTGTTCTGTTTAGGATGTAGGATGTTCCTAGGTAGGAACCCTTTGTGACTGGGTTATAAAGAAAACAGAAACCAAGGAAGTGTTCTATTCAAATGCCATTGTTCTGTGTCATCAATTTCAGAATCTCTAATAATTCGCCTCAGTTTACATTTAAATTTAAACATTTCTGCGCGTTCTATTGATATTGTCTTGGAATTGACAATCGTGAAGTCAGAGCTTGGAACATTCAAGAATCCAATTCATTTCAAAGGAAGTTGACATAACGTGACATAACGGCTGTCGAACACTCTTTCGTTGCTATGGCAACGCTAACATTAGATAGCGTTCTATTTTAGCAATCTTACAAGCTAGCTGTGGAATTTGCAGCTTGTTGAATATATGCAAGCTAGCTAGCGAAAAAAATTCTAAAAATAAGGTAGCAGAACATTAGATACGTTGAGAGGTGCAGGGCGAATGTAAATAAAGAATGAACGAAACATGCACATGAGTAGTGGAATGTTAATTGAATAATTAGTTGATTGAAAACTGTGAGAAGTAGCAGAAGAGGTGAAGGTGAACCGTGACAATTGTACTGCTATTGATGTTAGTTTAGTAGGATTGACTCGCAGTTAGAGTTCCAATTAATTCCAAAGTTGTCCAATGGGGTTGAGGCTCTGTACAGGACAGTCAAGTTCTTCCACACTGATCTCGATAAACCATGTATATGAGGACCTTGCTTCTCACACTGAAACAGGAAAGGGATTTCTCATAACTGTTGCCACAAAGTTGTCACAAAAACAGAATCATCAAGAATGTCATTGTATGCTGTATCATTCAGATTTCCCTTTACTGGAACTATGGGACCTAGCCTGAACCATGAAAAACAGCCCCAGACCATTATTCCATCAAACTTTACAGTGCAACCAGAAAGTATTCACAGTGCTTCACTTTTTCCACATTTTGTTATGTTACAGCCTTATTCCAAAATGGATTAAATTAATTATTTTCCTCAAAATTCTACAAACAACCACAAAATTCTTCCAACCTTCCCACAATACCCCACAATGACACCGTGAAAGAAGTTTGTTGGAAATCTTTGAAAATGTATTAAAAATAAAAAACACCTCAGCACTTGGCCCGCCATTTCTGTGAGCTTATGAAACCTACCACTTCCCGGCTGAGCTGTTATTGCTCCTAGACGTATCCACTTCTAAACAACCACACTTACAGTTGACAGGAGCCGCTACAGCAGCATGGAATTTGACAAACTGACTTGGAAAGGTGGTACCATATGACGGTGCCATGTTGAAAGTCTCTGGGCTCCAGACGAGCTATTTTACTGCTTTGTCTGTGGATGTTTGTCTATGGAGATTGTATGTCTGTGTGGCTGAAATAGCTGTTCAAATAATTTGAAGGGGTGTCCACATACTTTTGACCATGTAGATTATCTCCACATGGGTAGGGCAATAGAATCCTGAATTAATAGCATTGTTGGCTGAAGTGTATCAGTTTGTCAAAAAAAGTAACTTATTTATTACCTTGCTTTCTTGTTTAGTCACTAAACAATTCTAGTGTCTGTCTAGTTCTAGTTCTAGTGTCTGTCTAGCATCACTGATAATTACTACGTGCATTAACATAAAAAGAAAAATTGGCAAGTATTCCATTATGGCAAGGCTTTAAAAAATGTATTTATGGTTATCTATTGTATGTTCTTTATGTGTTGATGTCTTAATTACCATTACTGAGAATGTACTAACATGTTCAATACACACTCAATGGCCAGTTTATTAGGTATACAAAAATTGATTGCAGCTACAGACAGTGAGTCATGAGGCCATGCTTCTATATAGCACAAGTAATGAGTGGTGTGACAAACAAACCCTATCGATGGCAGGCCTCTGGGCAAAAACAGCTTGTGATGAGCGAGGTTGAAGGAGAAGAGCAAGAATCATGCAAGCTAACAAACAGGCCACAAGCAGGCAAATAAGGGCACAGTACAACACTGGTGCTCAGAATGCTAGTTGGTCCTTGCCACAGATAGGCAGCAGACGACCACACCAGGTTCCACTCATATCAGCTAAGAACAAAAAGATGTTCCAGGTGGCATGCAATATCCAACACTAGACAATTGAGAAAAACATGTTAGGTCTCTTGATACAAATTGAGCATTGGTTGAACACCACAGTATATCTGAATATTGTTGCTAACCAGGTGCATCCCTTCATGACTACAGTTTACCCTTTATTACATGGATACTTCCAGCAGGATAATTTTTCATGTCAAAAAACATTTATCACAGAATGGTTCCAGGAACACTTCAGCTAGTTCAGTTTACTAGTTCAGCTTTCAGTGGCCTGCACAGTCCCCTGACAATAACCAAATAGAGCATCTTTGAGATAAGATGGAATGGGCTGTTAGCCACATGAATGTACCACTGTTCAACCTGCAGCATTTGTGTAACGCAACATGTCAGTGTTCTACAAGGAAATGTTCCAACGTTTCCGAAACCATCTCAACTTCATGCCCAGACAAAATTCCCGCTATTCTGGAGCCAAAGGGGGGTCAGACACGCCACTAGGTGGTTGTACCCAGTGAGAGTATTTTCCAGTTTATGATACTTTACACTTGAAGAAGTGTAGGAGTGAGGAAGCCAGTGTAATTTAAATATAAAACAGAAAACAATAGCTAATTTAATTTAGATGTGAATTATTCATCAATCAATGGAGATTATTTAGGTTCTATTGGTCTATTGCAATGTTTCATGTCTTGTTAAATATTGTAAACCTTTTGCTTAAATAACTGTTAAATTATTTGTTGATAAAAAAATGT
>JAOVYW010000001.1:11899379-11916581 GCA_025775045.1 Hiodon tergisus
CCGGACCTCTCACCATTTCTCCAGCGCTCCAGCACGCACAGAACGCCACTCCCACATCACGTCAACCGGACCTCTCACCATTTCTCCAGCGCTCCAGCTCCGTCTCCAGCCGCTGGATGATGTTCTTCAGGCTCCGGTTCTTCTCCTTCTCCTTTTCAAACTTCTTCTTCCACTCCTCCGCAGTCAGCTCCAGGTTCACAGACACTGTGTTTTTGATGGTCTTGGCTCTGTCAAGAAGGAGAGAGGGAGCGGCCCGTCAGTGCAGCGAAGGGCCGTTTCGATTTACAAGCGTTTGTACCTTGTCCCAACTGAAGAACAATCGGGACGCTCTTTGTCCTTGTAATTATCCTGGGACATTTTGGTTGTTAAGCTAAAAAATAAGTAAATAACGTCAAGGAACTTTTTTCCTTTTTGTTTGTTTCTTTAACACTGCGTTTAATCTGCAAGGGAAAGTAAGATGTCGCTTAAAAGTTTTGATCCAAAATCAGCTTTCCCCTCGCCCACGTTGCCAATCGTAAATGACAGTGTTGATCTGAGAATCTGCTCTTACAGGCAACTTCAACCAAAATAACAAGGTTAGTGTGGCAGCTAGCTGCAATGTCCGGGCCATCCTCCAAGACCGTACCAAAATTACCATTATTAAAAGCGCCATCGTGGATCTGTTCTTCTAATGACTGCAACACAAAAGTGTTTCGTAAAGTCTGCAGAAAAGGGTTCAGTGTGTCACATGGTGGGGGGCGGGGGGCGGATGTAAAAGGCCACGCATCTAGGAAATGCCATGTAATTAATTCTAAATGAAAGAAGAAATAACCCAAACGTGAACTCACTGAAGTTCATTACTGCGGTGTGCAAACGATCAACATATAATTTTGCTGACCGTGAAATGAAAACAGTTTACTCAGATTTGGCATTTGGAAAACACGTCGTTTGTCATTGAACTAAAGCCACAGACCGACAATCGCAGGGAACGAACATGATTGATTTACATTGATAAATGATATTGATATTGCTAAAAGCCGGACAAAGTCGGAGGCCATTGTTATGCATGTCCGTGAACTGGCGTTATGGCTGGGCAGTGGTTTCCAAAGATGTGTCCGATAAACACTGGGGTTACAGCAGCTGCCACAGAAAACAGCTGGAAAATAAACCAGCCGGCTGCTCAGTTACGAATTCTGACTCTGGATCATTCTTGAAACATAATAGCCATTGCCTGTAATTTGTCATTTTATATTGATAGAATAGGACTATCTATTGCCAGTTGGTTGAGTTATATGTTATTTTGTACATTTGCAATACATTCAATTACAATGCAAGGTGCATTTCCTATACTCAAGTTGCATAAATACAGTCTTTAACAGATATACATAGCATCTTTAACAGATTGTTGGGAGTAAATTATGTTAATGCTAAGTAATGCTAATGCTAAAAAAAATTTGGACCACCCATGCATGAACAATTAAGCCCATTAAACCAACCACATTGCTCTTCTGGCAGCAGGGCTGGGAATAAATATTTGCTTCACTATGTGGTTACAGCAGAAGGTCTCCGTCTACCATGAGGATGAGAGTCTGTTCCCCAGAGCTCCTGAGTGATTGATAGTGATAGTCTGGCAAGCTCCCTGATGCCAATCAGAGCAGACAAAAACAAAATGAAAAGCATGGCATGCGCTAAAGCAGCTGGTGGGGACGCTGTAGAGAAAGAAGAATCACCTTTGACCAAACATGAGCGTGGACTTGGTCTCGGCCTCGTTGAAGACAGAGGGAGAGCAGCAGATGACGATGGTGGTCCTGCAGTTTCCCCCCAGGGAGTCTTGGAGGATGCGGGTCATCTTGCTGTCTCTGTACGGGACGTGGGTTTTCTGGCACAACCAACAAAACAAAGGCTGTTCTACCTCTGCAGACGACTGACATGTTTTAAATCATTGATATAATTTAATTATATCAGCAGAGGGTTCAACTCTCCAACCATCAGCCTGTTTTGTATCCATGTGCTGCATACTTGATACTTGCCAACTTCATTAATAAGTGAAGACATAAGGTCAGACACATGCTAATGCAGGAAAGGAGACAAACAGCTCTTACCGTTCCCTCGGCCAGAGCAGATATTACGTTCCCCAACGCCGAGAGGGACTTGTTTATGTTTTTTGCCTCGTCTAGCACCGCGCCTTCCGCCCCAGTTTTGCTGACCTTAAAATGAGAAACAACGAGAAGTGCATTAGAGACAGACAGAGAAAGAAACGTTTCACCATCCTAGCACAATCAAACCCAGTGAATTTTTTTTTTCCATTCAGTGCCTGGGCCATCAGGCTCTTGCCAGACTAACCAATGGCCAGCGTCTGACTGTTCCATCTTTATGGAGGGGGCGGGGTCACCTGTGAAGAGAGAGACTTGCGTCTCAGTCTGCCTGACCTTCTCGCTTCCAGCCAGGTCCACCAGGTAGAGCTTCCCAGACAGTTTCTTTTCAGTCTCCACGTTCTCCTGCTTGATGTTGATCAGGAAGATGCTGTGACTTCTGGAGCTGTGCTCATTCATGTCTGTGAAGGTGGCAAACACACACATTACACAAAGCTGGGCCTCTCCACTTTCCACTAACTGAAGAAGATCAATGCAAACCATAGTGGCTTTCTAATGGATTTTCTGCATACTTAATGAATGCGTCCATCACAGGAACTTAAGAATTCTGTTTGGGATGGACGCTCTTAAGCCCTTGATCCACAGCTAATTATTGTATAGCATGATGGAAAGTTAACTCAGGCAGGCTCACTTTGTGTAGAGGTGTCAACATGAGTGAGTGGGATACATACTTGTGACAGCAACATGACGGTTTGCTTTGCCTTCGTCGATCACATCCATTACCTCCTCAGGGCTGGACACAAACCGCTCCGTACAGCCCTGGGTGACATCCATAGATTTACCATGTGCATCTTCTTGTCATAGAGGAATTTGACACCATACTTCCAAATTGTGTTCTCCATACTCCTTACGATATTTTGTTCAGATTTATCACATAAAACATTTAGAATGTGCAGAACAGCACTCCATAAACAGTCACCATTCACGACAGTGGGCTGTTTTGTAATCAGATTGGATTTTAGCCATGTCCTACCTTGACATAGGGAACTCTGTTTTTGTCTTCATGTACTGCCAGGTTGGTTTTTGAAACTAGAAGAGAAGCAGAGTCATCTCAAGTCACCCATGAAGACAAGGTCAAATGTGCACTTATACTCACAAATCCATACCGTTCTCCCAAATAATTGTCGATACACCCAGTACTCTTCTCAATACTTTCAAATACATTGAGCTCTCAAGTACTCCCAATGCCCTTGCACACAGGCCAATAACATTTTGCAGGAGATCTTTACTTACTGTCTAGCAAGTCTCTTATTTTGTCCAAGTAGATTTCAAAGTAGGAGACCTGCGCACAAAAATCAGAGTCTTACCAAGGTGTTTTATGACAAAACCACAAATGAAAGATTGGCTTTAAACTCTGCTTTCGGAAAAATGAGTATTTGACACCCATGCTGTAAATGATGTCAGCCTCTTTCGAAAGAAAAGATCACACACAGGTTTGGCCATCCCCCGCAAGGCTGATCTCTGCAGTTTTTGCTTTACCTACTGGCCCACCATAACTGCCCAGTAAAGGCCTCTTTAGGAAAAGCTGCTAAAATCTCTTCTTCCCCCGGCTAGTGATTGTCCCCGAATAACCTCCATGAGGCCCTGGTCCTTGGATCAGCACCGACCATCAGAGAGCGCTGGCAACACTCGCAAGCAAGCGTTACACTGCATAGGCCAACGGGGTGAGTGGCAACGCCTCCTCAAGCAGAAAAAGATGAGCGTTTCCCTTAGATACGCAACTGGCCCAAAAAAGCCCTGTACTGTATAAAGGGACTGCTGGTTCTAGTGAAACTGACAGGCCACATTACAGCTCTGATCAGTAAAATAGTTTTACCACACCTAACAGATATAACGAAATTCTGCAACAAACACAGCAGGGCACTGGAAATATGAATAAGCTATTTCTGCTACAGTCAAAGGAGCCATCACTATGCGCTTACCTTGATGTGGAATTCCAGGTCCTCGTCCATGGAGTAGATGTGGTCAAAAATGTCATGTGCGATGCGAGGGATGATGCCCATCAGCTGGGGGTCGTGGAGCTTGCCCTGGGGGCAGGGGGGCATACGTGGCATCACTGAGCATACCAGTGTACGCACACACACAGTGTGTGAACGGACTCTACCAGGTGCCACTCAAATGAGGCTTTGTTCCTTTTATACAATATGAATCAAAATGGAAAAACATCAGAGAAGTTTCAAACACATTTTCATTTTGTGCTCCACAGAGACTTCATAACTGACAGAGCCCCCTCATATGGCACCATTTCCATCACCCACGGCAACTCAGCTGCCTCAGACGTAATAAAAATGTTACTGACGGCGGTGTCTGAAAATATTGCCTCTTTCAGCTTTGGAATCAAGTTCAATACAAATGGAATGAGAATACAACCGAATAAGAGGATCTTCGGGGTAGATTCAGCTCAGGTGCAGGTCAAACACTTTTCATTAAACTGCCTCATTAAAACACTCCTCTAAGGTGATTTACTAGGGATTCCTGCAGACTTTATATGCAGGGATAATTACATTTCTCAGTGACCTCTGGGCAGTTTGTTTGCCTATGAGACACATGAATGGCACAGCAGAAAACCCAAACTGCATTTGGTTCTGAAGTCCTGAGGAGATGCCAATGAAAAGCATGCAAAATAAGGAAAAGACCCCGAACCAGACACTTTCTAACAACTTTTTAAACACACACACATATACACACACACACACACACATATATACACACACATATATATACACATACACACACACACACATATACATATACACACATACATATATACATACATATACATATATATATACACATACATACATACATACATATATATACATACACATGTATACATACATATATACATACATATACACATACATATATACATACATATACACATACATAAATATATACACATACATATATACATACATACATAAATATATATACACATATATACATACATACATAAATATATATACACATACATACATACATACATACATACATACATACATACATACATATATATATATACACACACATACATACATACACATATATATATATATATACACACATACATACATACACATATACATACACATATATATATGTGTATATATATATATAGGAAGTGATACTTTCTTGTACAATGCTGTAATAGTGAATTGTTGTGTTAGGATAGGACCCTTAGGATACTTCAAGTTCTAAGAAAGAGTAAAGAAATAAAGTTGTCGAGTCCAGGACACAAATTTTATGTTATGTATTTTCCGCGTGGGTAATTCTAACAATCTGCCAAAATGACAAGATCCAACAACGAAAGTAAAGGGAACTATCCATTTGGTCCACTGAAAATATGAGAAAAAATCTTCTCTAAAAATGCGTATATTGAAGGAATATTGAGTGAGAATTCAGTTAAATCATAAATGGTAAGACATACCTGTGCATTAGTAGCAGTGCTGGAAACTTAATCTCAGACCTGGTCTTGTACTTAGCATGGCTGACACATCATACATATTTTTATATTATTTCTGGCATGGTCAGCGGAACCTACAATCAAGGATCCGTGACACAATAATGCGCCTTCACCATCAGAAGCACAACTCTTTCTCTTTATAGTCAATGGGGCTTACTTCCATGGTGTGCGTCTTCCCTGATGAGGTCTGGCCGTAGGCAAAGATAGTTCCATTGTACCCTCCAAGAACATCTGCAGAAACACAAAATCATTCAAGGGTCGCTCATACAGTGTAGCCTTGGAAAAGTTGACTAAAATAGCTCAATTACTAGACAATAGAATAACTTCAGTCATAACTTCTTTTTTTATGGCCAGCTATAATTAATTGTGACATTTTAAAAACATTGTTAACCATGCTTAAAAATCATGGACACTTGTGCACTTGTATGCCAAGTACAAAGCACGGAGGCATTATGAAGGTAATATGGATGGATTAATACATGACAATTCCCTTAAAATCTAAAATTATTACGATCCATAATCAACAACAGTTAAATTAAGCCCTATGGTAGCCATGTGTGAATATGCATAATATGGCATAACATTGTTCGGTTATACATGTAACAGTCCCGGTGACAGGAGGCAGGGTAAAGAAAAGAAGTTTAGGATGTGAACAGTCCAAGTTACAAACTAATGTACAAAAAAACGCTTAAAGGAATGAACATAGAATGTGAAAGGACAAGCTTGACCATTTACAAACCTCCCACATTTCAGTGACACTGGAGACTTTGAGGGGAGAGGTCAAGGATTGGCCTACCTTTGACAATCTGTTTGGCACAAGCATTGTAGACCTGCTCCTGGGACGTATTGGGAGGCAGGACCCTGTCAAACACATAAGGCTTGCCCTGCAGGTAAAAAAATGTAGAATTGTATGTCTAAGTTTTTCCCCACCTATGGGAAACATAAATAATTTTAAATATTCAGAAAGTAAAATCTACCAACTTAGACATCCATGCTGTTCCCATATTGATCTTCCCATTCATACAGAACATGGAGAAATTAGCCTTTATTATCATCACAGATTTAAACTGAAAATTTTCGATATGGTTCTTCCAGTCTGCTGGCTGTCTGTCTCAACATACCACACAAACAGTCTTTATATTTTCCCTAGAAACAGATGACTGAAAACATGCCTGCAACCAAATCATGAATATCCCACTCTCAATCATCCAACAAATGCCCCAAATCCAGTCTGTAGTTGGGGCCCCTTACTTACATTATCACTGAGACCACAGAGGTCCACCGCAAAACTCTTATCTAAATCCCAACTCCCACCTGGTCAGACCAATCTTTCCTGCACGTCTCTGGGCCTCATGAGAAGCTAGCTTTTATTTGAATGTGCTGACCTGTAGATTTCATTTATATCCAGGGAAGTGACGCTAATGCACTTTGTCATCGTCTGCTCAGAGCACCAAAGCTCTGGCCCCCAGTAGAAGCATCCTGCCAGCCAGTCCTGACCGCGACACCATGGCCAGTCCAGCCCAGGTCCATCACTTGACCAGAATACGCAGAAAACAGTGATTGTGACCGCACATCTCAGCACCAAACTCAGATTTCATCCGTGGCTGATATCACCAGAGAAGATTGACAGGGAAACCGACCAATAGGTTTGTTTTTTTTAAATACTAGCATTAGGTTATAACTGCTGGTTCTTTATCAGATGTGATGGAGATCCTTCAGCATTAGCCAACTATGATGAGCCATACAGGACCGTAACACATTCACATGGGGTTAAATTATAGAATATGGTGTAGTGCAAGTCACATTGTGATTTCATTCCATTGCTTATATCGATCAATGTAAGATTACATGGTGGTTGTAATGGTATCCGAACACAATAAGATCAAATATAAGGCCAAGGTTAAATTAAATGAATTGCCCAACGTCAGCTTGAATTTTAAATAGTCCCTATAGAAGTCCCCATATCCTGTGTACACCTTAAAAGAGTTTGAAATAAACTCCAATTTTGCAGTCATGTATTTTGAGGAAACAAATAAAATAGGAAACATTTCTCAGCATTTAAAGCTCCCATCACCCATGCTTTTCAAAGTGACGCAAACAAATGTTATTTTTGGAGTTTTATCGATTTATATCATTGAAAAGGAAAAAAAGAAGAATATAAGCAAATGAACGTGAACTGCTCCACGTAAACCATACATTTGGATTCAGCTCATTACATGTGACACCGTGTTCTGCGTGACCCAGCATTAAGGGGATTATTACTTACACAGCTGAGGCTTTTTAGGGGAGAAAGGACACAAACGCCACATGGTAACATGATGAATACACATCCCGGACAATTGCCAAAATGACCCATTAGTGTGCATGGGCCACCACCAAAGAACATGGACACACACACACACACACACACATTTTCGTTTCTCCAAGCAGGATAAATCGACCTGGGTAAATGGGGAGATCGATAATCAATGTGGGCAAAAAACAGCAGCATCAGACAACCGTTTTGGATAAGCAAGCGCTTGCCTTCACATTCATCAAAATTTTAGGGCAATTTACTGCTCTTTGATGCTTCTGTCTGAACATGGTTGCACTGTCACGCCCATCAGTCAGAAGACTTCCATGCATTTTATCTTGTTGCCAAAGGTCAGCAAAAAAAAGAAATCCTTTGTCAGAACAAGGACTTGGTTGCTATGGAAGTCACATCCCTCTGGGACAGGCCGTTCTGACCAGAAATGCAACCACTCAAGGTATCCCTAGGCAACTCAGAGGATGGACAAATGACTGCCTTTCAGCCCTCTGCATCTGGCAATTTAGGTATGCATATTTTTTACAGGAGAGCAGAAAAATAATTAAGCTTGAACTAAACTGTAATTATAAAGCTGCCACAAAACAAGGTTTTCCCCAATTACCAAAGGTACACAGTTCTCTCCCTCCCCCACCCCCACCCACAAACTGTTCAGTTGCCGGCGCTCGTTTTAAAAAACAGTAAAAGCTCACTGAAGTCAGTGAACCAGCAGGAGGACCTGCTGGAGCCAATCGATTTCCAGTGGTGTAGTAATAGATTTTGGCCATTCAATTCAAAAATACAGGGTACACTGAGCAGGGAGCTTAGGTAATACTACCAATCAACACCTTTGTTTCCTTGCATCCTGCTTGCAATTTTGCAGGATGCTATCTGAAACACTTTGATAAATAAGTCTCACAATAAAATAGAAATGTAGGATCTTGGCTAATTAGCTGACCAGGTGGGGGAGGAATGACATCACTATCTAACAATCCATTCAGCTACAACAATGGAACACAACCATTTGGGGTAAATGCCTGCCATAAAAATTCAAACAAATTGCTACATTTAAACCATTGTACCATGTGCACCTTATAGATTGAGAGAATAAGCATCCATTTCCACCTTTACTCATTGGCTGCCTTTGCAAATTATTGTCCACTATAAAGACACAATTGCCATGGAGATGCAAGTTACAATAGAAGGCCCTGGATTATCGTTCCAATCTTCCCCAACCCAAGACAATGTTAAATACAACTGTTCATTACAATGCAAAGGGTCAAGTCAAATTATCAAGCAGATTATGATTGATTCAAGGGAAAGGCGTGAACTAGTGATTTCAAAACTGACAGCCCTGTAGAATTTGAATAGCAGTATATAGCAGTAATTGGTCAGATTGTTCTTGGAAATTCCAGAGATTTGCCAACAGCCATGTGAAGCTTTCATTTAGATTCATGTAAAGATCAAATCAAAAACCAACATACCATGACTACTGCCTGACACCAAAAGACAAATCTACCAATTTTTATATACAATCCAAATATAAAATGTCAGAAACGGAAGACCAAGAGTGAACATCAAACCACAGCATAATATGCATCGTTATTGCTAATAATCGCTCTCCAAGCTAATGACATTGGAAAAGATCCCCTCTTTAATTAATAAAGAGCACGTTAATCATATTCAAACAAAATACACAACTGCAGCTTTGTTTGATTAACAAGGACACTTGGATAATTACTGAATTTAAACAGCAGTTTGTAAGCACTAACACATACTTGATACTATCCATGAACACCGGTGTAACAAAGGTAATTTTGAATCTCCAAGGCTGTTATTGTTTATTAATTACGGGGGAAAAGTCTGACTAGGCAAGGCCCTTTCAATCAAAGATGTGAATTCTGATGATGCTACAGAGGATTTATTCATGCACATTTAAACGCGTCACCCGAAAAGGCGACGCCTTTTTAGCAGAGCCTCTTGCCTCCCAAGTCATTTCCGTTACCCAATCCAGAGTTTGCTTATACAGCTTGCCATAGAAACGCACATTCAGCATTTCCACTGCATAATATGATCCAAAGGAAAGAAACAGCAGTTTGATCTGGCGAGACGCTATCCGGATTAAAAAACAAGATGGCAATGTGTCTCAATAGTGACTGCAACAATATGACCTTTTATCCCTGTCCCACGTCACTTAACCTGCTTTTAACTTGACCTGTTTTGGTGTCAAACTCAAGCCCCAATCTTTTGAGCTAATGCAGAGATGCGCCTAGACCCAGAGTAAACAAAGCAACACAGAGAGGGGTATTTATTCAGATCAGTCATTTGCCAGAATGTAATCCAGCTGAATCATAGCTGGTGTGATATTAAAGCACGTTTTAACCCTTCCACATGTGGCAACTGTCCGACTTCCATGACGGTGGTGGACATGCAGTGCCGCGATGTGTCACTGTTAAATCCCCGTGACTGCACTGAGGAGTGGCCACCAATAGACACACAGGCCCGTTGTCTTAACAGCAACCCAAGTGTTAGGGCACAACATTTTACGTGGCCATGAACAGAGAAACGCAAGTATCCTTTGGAAAGACGTTAAAGCCACCCTGGGCATCACTTAGTTCGCTACAGCCTGCATCTCCAGAACACACAGATCTGTTTGTTTTTCTCCTTTCCGAACGATATGGGGCACAGCTGGCATGGGCCAGGTCTTTGGCACCAAGCGGAGGGAGTCTGGAGAGCAGCGGACAGCGTTCAAGAGTGGGTACCCGCATCGCACATTTAGATGCATTTATCTCGAGAACAGTCTGTGCTGAAGTCACACCCACTCATAACCGGGAACAATCAGTGAGAAGCAACTTCAGAGAACACAACATTTTTCATTTGAAAATGTTACGTTAAAGAAAGATATACTCTATCCTATCACCTCTGACAGTCAGACCTGCTGATAGCCAACATGCAAGTCTGGGAAACAGGGTGCACATACAAGGAAGAACAAATATACGGCATCTCATTTAAACCATTTCTTTCTTTCTTTTTTTTTTATAAATCTGGATGACATAACTGTCATGTGTCGTCCAATTGGACACTTCAGCTCAATGCGCGCACACACACACACACACACAGGATTTGGGTTTGAATTCATTCTAGAGTAATTATTTTTTCAGACTAACACACAATAACGATAAAATTGTAGCCTTTTCCTGACTTCAAATTCAAAAGACCTAAAAATAAAAATAAAAAAGCATTATCCATCCCAGTCAATAAGTACCAGTCAAATATTGTGCAGCTCCTGTACCTGCAATACTTGTCCACTTCCAGAAGAATTCTGTTACCAAATGTATTAATTTGGGGCCGAATAAAATAAATAACCCAACTGACGAAAGTAAATATTACCAGCAGAATTACAGCCACCACCCAAAAGTACCAATCCACACTGTGCCACTCGTACACAACAGCCGTGCACAGTGAAATGACCATAGACCTGCTACCGCAAAGATGCTGCGATGGCAGAAAGAAAAATAGAAAAGAAAAAACCCACACAGAAGAGCAGGCAAGTTAGAAATGTTATGAAAATATTTGCCAAGACAATACGATCAGACAAAAAGTTTTTTTAAGTCTTAAAATTTTAATTTGCAATGAATTACAATGTGATGAAAATAAATGACATCAAATCTAACAATGTACCAGCAGGCCCGGCATTGATTCTGCATAAAACATGTCCCAGTGACAAGCGTTGCACCGCAGTTCACAAAATGTTTACTCATTCCAAAATATGTACCTTTATATATTTTAAAAATAAAACGTTTAACACACGTATAGTAATTCCGCAGCAGTTGGGGAGACGCATCACAGGCACTAACAAACACAACAAATATGAGCATTTTACGGTTCGGAGGGGATAAACTCTAAAGAAGCAAGCATCGAGTAGTGTTTTTAATTCAGGATATGCTATACAAACAGTTTAATCCCCAACGTGTTTACGCATCTTTATGGGACGGAAATCCTTCACCATTTTACTAATCGTGTGCTATTCTTCATTGCGCGTTTACCTGTTTAACGTTTGTTTACAATCGAGAACAAACGCATCACCGTCGGATAACTTACCGTTATAACCACCGTGTCATCCTCCTTGAATTTAGGAATATATTTGTCGCCTCTTGTGATTTCTGATTGATTTAATGGCCTGAATCGACACATTACTTTTACACCGCACTCGGCTGCATCCGCCATCTCGGTATAATCAAAGAGATTAAAATAACCGGGTGAACTTCAACAACCAGTTTAGCAATAGTATATTTAGCCAGGTTTCTTTTGGGTAAAACATCAGCCCGTGAACACCATTGTAATATGCTGGGAATCAATTGCAGCCGTCCATTTTAATCAGGCGCAAGACTCGAGACTAATTCACTCAATGTTTTCCTTTAAAGGAGGAAATGTATAAAACTTCGTGAAAAGAAATAAATTCTTTAAGAGCAACCATAAACCGGACTAAAATATAATTTTATAGGTCAAATACACGATGACCAATTCAGAGTTTAAAATCCGCATCCTCCTACGCTCTGTGCCATCCTGCATCAGCATCAAAGACTTTCTCCTCAGCTCTACCTAAACCACTCTCCCAAGGGTTTCAGATCACGCAGCATTACATCACTGGCTCGCTTATCGTTTTGCAGAGTCGTGATAAAACAAAGGGATTGTGGGGCTCGTAGTCCCGCACACACATCACTTCAACATAATAAACACGCTAGTCCATGACTTTGTTACATTTGAATGCTGTGATTGAAGTTTGACCACTACCAATGGGACCAACTGTAGAAACATTTTTGCTTATGTGCACGCTTGCCCAAACATTTCGCTATTGACCGACCCCACTGCCAGTATATTATGCTTCAGCACTCCGCCCAATTGCAACTAAAGTGGCATTTGCCTTCAGTAAAATAAAGTCTGGCATTAAAGCTCAAATTGTTGTATTGCAGCTTCTATAGTGTTAAAGACTCGCCCAGCAATGTTTCTTTTCTGGTACTTAGGAATTGCTTACTCGTTGAAATACAAAATCGTATTAAACCTGTCATAAGTAGGAACACTGATACTCTCCACATTTTGATGCCATAACTCGAAATGGGCGTTTATGAGTTTTCCACTAATTGGAGAACAAAACATAAACCGTATATGGATCAATCTTTATGCAATAACTCTTCCACCCCCCATCACCTGCACGCACAAATGGTAATTTACTTAATAAAATCTTAAATAAAATAAAAAGATATCGGCGACACCTGCTGGTGCTGCCGCATAAAATGCAACACCAAAACAGGATTGTAGTTTGTTTTTGTTTTAAAAAATTGCATGAAACATACCTTTCTGCAGCGTTAGCGGTCCAGTTCAACGGAAGAAAAATACAAATGACTCGAATTCAAGACAGACGTCTACATTGGGAGTGATTCGATTGGCTCGAACTGGAATTTGAAATTACCCTTCCACATTAAAAGATCCAAGTGAATAAACAACAAAAATCTACAACATCCCTGCACCATTATAGATATGTGAAAACCAGGGAAACAAACGATGATGAAATACCCCGATTTGTTTTTAATTTGTCCATTTCAAATTCACGGTCTCATATTCTTAATTATGCCCAAGCACCAATCATTTGTCCCAAGTAACTAAGACAAATGATTGTTTGAAGTATAGTGTCAAATAATATTGTCTAGGCATGTTCCCCTTGTCAGATAGAGAAATTCTACACAAACTAGAGGAGGAAGTTAAAGGAGGGCATGTGTAGGTCAGACATCTCCTTCTCACCAGTAATTTTCCTTGTAGCCACAGGAGAGAAAAAATGGATCAATACCAAGGGAGAATTGACGAGTGTATACAACATGAACATAAAATGAATCATACCTGTTTAATATTTATTGTCCTTAACACCATGTTTAAAAAGGCAAATATTTAAAAAATGTTTTTTTTTGTCTTGCACATTTGGAGATTGAATGGAAGGATGTTTTACGTTTTGTTTTTATAAAAACTTATAGGTACTAGACACAACAGCTGATCTTTGCATCAGAATCCAGGTTAGGATGACTCCTACATCAAAAAAATGTTACATATAAAGAAGAAATGAGACAGCCATCCCATTAACACTTCCAAATAATAGAAAATGTCAATGAAAAACACCATTAGCAACCGGAAGACCATCTCTTCAATTTGTTAAACCAAATGAATCAGGTTTTTATAAAAAAAAATAATAATAATAATTTTTTATGCTAACTATGCCAATCTTCATATTTTGTAGACACAAAATTGATTTATTTGTACAAGATACAAAATGTAAACAATTCAAAATAAATAGTTAAAATGAGTGACATAGGATCCAATTTCATGCTTATGATCCCAACATAAACTGTTGCACATTTCTTCCTCTTCGTTCAGTTGCATTTTCAAGTGCAAAAGCATGATTACAAACGCCTAGAATTCAAGTAACAGAAATTACATACTAATGATACAAATATACTATTTTACAAGGTAGTGATATTCCCAATTTTACAAAATGTACATTTATATAGACAAATCTTTTTTCAATATTTTGATATGATGGAGTTGATATAGGTCCACATAAAAGCACCTCTTACAGAGGATGCCAAAGGTTTGCTTACATTCAGAGACCTGCTTTTCCAATTGTTTCTCAGGGGAGATAGTCCTGACACAGAGGACTATGTTACCTCCATTGCCACTGTGGTCTCCGATATTCCATTTAATGCAAGTCTTTCGGGTTCATGATTCTCCCTACAAAGAAAATATTTCAAATGTAAACAAGGTTGCAACCATTATGTCAAATATTACAACGGCCGAACTGGAACTAGAAAGAATACACAGATAACAGGGACACTATACTACCTAGGTTTGTCCAGGTATAACAAGCATTATATTAGCATGCCATCTGATTTTTTATTAAAAGTAATTAAACAAGTAATTCCTGTGTAATTGTTTGCCATCTCAAAATGTAAGAAGTAGCTAGGTGATGGAGCGAGGCATGTCCTGACCTGGCTATGCTGCTGACGGCACTGGCAGGAGTGACCTTGGGAACCCGGTCCATGGTGGTGGCGACAGCGGCCAGCTTTAAGGCAGTCGGCGAGGGGGCGGAGGTGCGAACACTGAGGCGCAGGTTGGCGGGCGACACCACGCTGACGCTGTTGAGGTGGGCCCCGGGCAGAGACTTGTGGGTGCTGGTGCACAGTGCTGGGAGCAGGTGGTTTGAGCCACCACCGCTGGGGACAGTTCGTAACAGCTGGACTGGGGCTGTCGACAGACTGCCGCTCAGAGTTGTGCTGGTGGAATGAAGAGGCTTTGAGGTCCCTGCAAGAGAAACAATACCCTGTATTGTTTTGTTGGGCCATCTTGTTGTTCTTTATTCTGCAGAACAGTGAAAATGTTAAAAATGAAAGGATTAAGCAACAAAAGGGTTAAAAAGAAAACAATATTACAATGCAAGGAGGACGGATTCACAGCTCTTTGCAGTAATAAACCACTCAATTTCACTGCAACTAAGTCCCCACACCTGAAGTTAAGACACCATTAACGCTGGTGCTGTGGAATTTGCCGTCAACAGTGGCTCCAGTGCTTCCTGGAACAGGGGCACTGACCACAGCTGACGCAGCAAAATGGGCACTGGCTGAATCCAGAGTCTTCGACAAGGAGTCGGATGGGCCAGGCACCTGCATCATAGTAGAGAAGCAAGAACTTGAGAAACCGAGGGCAGAACTGGCAGTGGAGAAGAAACTAAAGATTTTGTGCAGCGCTTCCTTAAAAAAGCCAGTATAGCCTGGAACATGCTAAATTAAAAGAGGCACACCTGCGCAGTTTGGCGGTTGGCCTGTGTGGAAAGCTGGGATGGTTTTTTCTGTTGCAGCTGAGCCAGTTGCTGCTTTTGCATCTGTGCCAGCTGCTGCTGATGTGTCTGAAACTGTTCCTCAGTGATGCCACCTGAAAGCGTGGTAACAAATCAATCAAAAAGGCTGGAGTAGTGCACACGTACCAATAAGCAACATATACAGGTAATCTCTGAATGGGCCTAAAGACCTCTAGTGTTCTTAAACTGAAATACTCCTATACACAACTTGGTGTTAATGCCGAGCCATGACAACTAACTTGGCAGGAGGGAAAACCATAAAACCATGGCTGCCTAGCATGGCCTCTTTTTGTCAAGGTGTAACATTTGGCTCAGATGGATCAGAGAGATGCATCAAATTAACTAAATGTGGTTCAAAGCGAAACTTCCTCCACTAACAAACTAAGACCAAGGGAAGGTTTAGTTACAACCATTTAAAATATTGAAACTTGTCTAGAATAACATAACTAACTAATCCTTCAATAAAATAGCAGTCCAAATGCTTAAATTTTTGAATGCAGATCATTTAATCCCCAATACCTTGCAGGGTCCTAGGGATTTTACCTAAAATACAAGATTTGCAGTAGGTTCAATGCTATTTAAACCCAATCACTGCTTTGTCCTTTCGCTACAGAGCTATATCACAACTACCTCACACAATATCAAATGTAAAGGCACATCAATAAAGTACATCTGAATCACATCAAAAGCGGGCCTGTTTTCCAATGACGACGGTGGCGTAGAAACAAAGGGAAGAGGACGGAGTTATTT
The DNA here is from genome assembly GCA_025775045.1 of Hiodon tergisus. NCBI lineage: Eukaryota > Metazoa > Chordata > Actinopteri > Hiodontiformes > Hiodontidae > Hiodon > Hiodon tergisus. The sequence goes on from JAOVYW010000001.1 coordinate 11,915,909, forward strand.
ATAAGCGTATTCTCTGACAATTTAAACAACTTTTAGGCAACTTTATTGTTTCTGTACTTCAGGTATAGTACTGAAGTCAGGGGTAAAAGTACTCTAGATATCAAACCCTCCCCCCCTCTGACTGCAAGCTAAGAGACCAGAGTAGTATCACCATGAAGCAGTTTGACAGTACTCACTGACAAGCCACATCTAAACTATTACAGATGATGTGTTACCGGGTTCAGATACTCAGAAAGCTAGGCTGAAAGTTTGGGGCTAGAAACACCATGGTAACATATATGTGCAACTGACCGCAAATGTGTTTGAATTCGCATCAGGTTCCTTTTAAAGAGCAAAGGTGTATATGGAACTAAAGAATGTTTGTTCAATTTAGTATATTTATACTGACATGAACATAAAATAAAACCCCCAGAAAGTGTTTATCCCTCTAAACTATACTTTGTTAACTGCATAAGAATGTAGTTTTTGAATCTTTCATTACTTTTAGTAGTTCCTGATAGTCTTTTTTTGCCAGGTGAGATCATTAAAGTACATATACACACACATACATACATACATACATACATTAATACACACACACATATACATACATATACATACATACACACATATATATATATATATATATACACACACACACAGATACATACATACATATATACACAGATACATA
>JAOVYW010000001.1:11916681-11927397 GCA_025775045.1 Hiodon tergisus
AATAAAAAAAATTTGGGGGGGGGGGGGTCATAATAATATTTTCGCCAAAACAGTCATTGCTTGTAAGAATGCATCACCATTTAACAAAATAAAACTGGAAATACAAAGTTCAAGAATGTCATACACCCAGAACAACAGCCGAATAGGGCACGCTGGGGTATCCTGTGCACGACGCGTTATCAGTGGACAGCCTCTCAATCTGCACAGACAATGGTAACACTGATTAGGACAATGCGGAGAACAGGGGTCTATTCATATTTACCATTTTAAAGCCAGGTTCTGAGAAAGGTCCAGCAGTTCAATGTTCTCCAGGAATCACTGGGTGCATTTTTGAGATATCTCTAGATATGCATTACCTGGTTTATCGTATAACTAGGCAGCGAAACCTAAAAACGGATTTTCTGCTGATATATTTCAACGTGCCTGGAAAAAACACGTATGACCACATCTGCTGAGTGCACAGCGAAATATACTGAACAAGCCCTGTTCCTATTCAAATAGTATCTATTTATGCTGTTAAAAATGTTTCTGATCTTTTAATATCTTATTTTGGGTGACAGTATTAATGGACATGACATCCGTTACTTAAATAAACTTTAACACTGCAGACCCGGTACTGTATCAATATACGGAGGGTTGCCCCAAAAGACGACCCATTTTCAGAAAGTGAAAAAGCACTAGGCATTACCATTTCTCCAAGCGTCACACATTTACGTGTGGAGAATAATCTCATTTCACCTATCCTGGAATGGATTTATTAGGACTCCCCTCTCCTGTCCAAATAAAATTTGACGTAGCTAAGATAGCATCAATATTTCTTACAACTTGTATTTGCTGTATTTGCATGCCACGTTACAAATAATTCTCCAGCCGGCAATTGCTTCTGACAAACAACCTTGCAAAGCAATTCCCCTGGAAAGAAACTTGAAAGGAACTTGTTCCTCTTGCTGTTTAAAGACAGCGAGCGCCATGTACCACCTGTCATGTGACCCCTATCAGGGATGGGTGAGATATCACCCACCATTTTGAGAGTCTCAAATTCAGGCCACCAACGTTCTTAAGGTCTCTGGACATCAAAGGGTGTCCCGCAGCCAAAACATCTCTGGGTCACATGGAGAGGCTTTCCATGTGGTATGGCAGGCACGAGCCAGGGCAGAAAGAATGTGCAGAGAGATAATCTTGGAGAAAAAACAAAAATACCTAGTGTTGTCATCACTCCCAAGGCCACCGTAGACCATACAAACATGGCAGTCGGATCCGCTCACGGCTCGCCCTCGACTAGTGCAATCGACTTGCTCTCCCATATTTACACGTATTCAGTTTGTAGATTTTCATGGGAAAATACACTCGGTGCAAACAAGAGGCAGACTAACCGAGCGGTCACAATAGAGTTCTAATGTATAGTAATAGACAGACAAGGAGAGGATAACGCTGAATAAACTTTGAACATTGAGGTCAAAGTGGATGCTCATAAATCCATACACGGCCATGGAGCGTTCACGAGTAAAAGGAAGGAGCTGGCGGCAGCATTCTGCGAGCAACTGAGGAAGCGATTGTGCTTGTCTGCCTCTAAACCTGTATTCAAGTCCAGGGACGGCACTGGTCCCTTTTCAACTGCCCTGTGAAACTGAACCAGAGTGACAGGAAACAAGTTTGTTAATCCGCCTTAACTTCCCCAAACACATTACTGAGACTCTGCCCCGAAGCACCACGCTGAAAATGAATGACCGGCGGCGTGTGACTCTATTGAGTCTGAGAGACCATGCTGTTCTTTGAGAAAGTGCTAGTGTGTCCAAAATAAGTTGGCCCGGGCAACACATTGCAATTAGAGTACCAGTTAACCTGGGTCATAGACTGCTTTTTTTCAGTTGTTAATCAGATTGAAATTATTTTAGCACTTCCCCCTTTCACATTTTAATGTCCCAATGCCCTAGAGTCCAAACGAATGCCTGAAAGGCTTTGGTTGCTGGCCAAGCAGGAAAACACTGGTCTCCCAGTAAATGTGTCTCCTCCCAAAGTCCTGTAAGAACCGATTGTTTCACCTGATGCAGAATTTCAGGTTTTGTAGTGTCAGATGCTCACTCCAGTACTCAGAAAGCCTGACAGTGACCATAAAGAAGTAGCATAACTTCAGACTGCCACTAAACATGAATTTGCAATGTCAATGGAACCCTTCTCCATTCTTATCTTGCTGAGTTGGGCAAGTTTTAATAGTCACTTCCACAAGGCAAGGCACCACAACAACTGATCGGTTGGAGAAACAGCAAAGGCATTTGCGTTGCAAGGCAAGGACCAGCTTTTATAGTACTTTCTGGACAAGTTTTAACTAGCATCCTCCTGGCAACCCTGCCTCTGGATCAGGACAGTCAGTCAGCGGCAGACTCTTTAAACAGAGCCGCGGGCTCTCAGCGCATCATTCTCACCGTATTTTCACACAGGGACCTCACCGTGTCCTGGGATTTACAGTGAAGGAGCGCTACTGCCAATCAATCTTTTTTTTTAAAACTGTCACAGCCAGACAGATCTCAACTGATATAACGTCAACCGACAATTCTGATCACCCGGGGGGGGTCAGCACACCTGAAGCTTAGGGGCTGGTCGGCCATTTGAGACGGCATCATGAATCGAGGAGAAAAGCTTGATTGATGTCAACCAGCCTTGGAGTTTGGCTCACGTTCCTTGGCCACAGCATAACATCGACAAAATGACAGGTAACATGACTGTGTTGGTTCTGAGCCTTTCGGCAAAAGCTGTATGCAGGAAGTGGGTGAGATTAATGTATCTACCATCATAATCCACGTCACTGTTTAGACAACTTAAGTGTCCCACGTCCCAGGCATAAGCAATATGAGAACTGTAAAGCATAATTAAATGTGTGCTTGCGTGTTGCATTCCATTGCTTTCTTTTACATATCATTGGAATAATCTTATCTAATAATTATTTTCTTCTCTTAATACATAATTTTTCACTTCTTCATATTGGACCCACAAACTTGGTAGGGTGTAAACATTTTCTTAATGTATTTTTTTTGTTCGCTTTGGATTGCCTCTGACATACATAAACACACGTTTGATTTGGATGGTTTACATACTGAAGAGGCAGAGGGCACTCTATTTGAGTATGGAGAAAAGGAGGGGCTATCATTATCTTTGTATAGAGAAATGGCACATTATTTTTATGTGAGTACAGAGAAAACGGTCATTACCAAAATGTACACTAGTCTCTAAGAATGACTTGCATAGACCAGTAAAAAAAATTTAGTAAAAATATTTTGTATGCCATCAGAAGATGTCAAGAATTTTAGAGGCTGAAACCCTATACGTCAATACTAAATTATTTTATCTGCAACCCTTTCACTTACCCCTAAACAAACTTTAATGGTTAAGTACAGTTCAAACATATACAATGTTGTAAGGATCGCATAAATTAGGCCAGCATCATAAACAGTGAAGGATTACCATAAATAATAGTGATAAAGCAAGACAGGCAAAAAAGGTCACAGGGTATTACCGTAGTAAATACACCTTCCCCAGTTTGTAGAACTCGAATGCTTTCTGTGTGACCAAGGCATCAGGACAACATATTTGCTAATCTGATGCTGGGAATAGTTGAGTAAATTCACCAGATGATCACATGAGCACCGCTGCTACTGTGAACAAAACAGAGGAAAAGCGAAGATTTTAGATTTGCCTGATTTTTTGGCTTTCAACCATGATGTTTTTGAACGAATTTACCATTGGAAATAAGGTTTTAGATTGTCCGACTGGCCAAAAGCTGTACCCGTCTGAAATGAGTGAACCATCCAGGGCTTCCGTCTCGTTCAGTGAGCCCCCTCAGCAGCAGCTTGCTAGACCGAAACCCCCATCAAGTCACGCCATTGTTGGCAGCCCTGTGCCTCGATGAAAGCCCGACTTAGCCTGCAGGTTAGCCTCGCCACCCTTTCCCCTTTGTTGTTGTCCATCTCGCCCGCTCTTTCCCTCATCTCTTATCTGCTTTGCCTGCAGGTCTCACATTCCCTGCATGCGGTACATACACATGGCCAATTCCTGTCACTGAGGATTTATCACGTCCACTCATAGCTATTTTGAATGCCAATGGTTATGTGCAGCAATGCATAAATCAGTGCTCTTATCAGGTGCTTTTCTCAATGCTACTATGCCGCTTTAAAATAATTTAATTTAACACAATTTAAATCCTAACACACAGTGTTAGCTCAGTGGCCAAGTTACCCCAGTTTGACCCCAGTTAATTAATTCTCTAACATTCGAACATTGTATTGAACCGTTTATGGAGTCAAACAACAACACCCATGTGATTCTTCAGTTGACACCTCCCAGCCCCTTCTATTTTTTATGCTTTAATAAGGTCAGCGTTGAGGTTAAGGCTGCCTTTGATGCTTATTAGGACTAAGATCATTATAGCTGCGCTGGAATCCATCTACAAAATGATCACCAATTAGCGCAGTGAACTTTTCCCAAGAATGGAATGTTAATCCCAGGAGACGCTGGCACATTAATACACAGTAACAACATCTTTGTATTCCCTGCTTCATAAAACTTTTTTAAAAACTAAAAAGTAAGCACATAGTTTCAGGGATAAAAGGTCATGAAGGCAAATGGCAACACCGTATGTTTTATGCTCAAAAAGCAACAGCAATCAAAAAGGAATTCTGGAAAAGGAAAAAGCAGTGAATTACAGGTGAAAGCCTCTCCCTCTCTTCCTTTACTGCGCTCACCATCACAGGTGGAAAATGAGTGAGTGCGCGATTGAGTCAGCAGACGAACGCTAAGTGATTGGAGAACACACAGCCCCAGGGCGGATTTCACCCTTCAAAAAAAATCTAACATGAGGGCAATGGATTGCAATCATTAAGGGGGAGAAAAGGATAAGTAAAAGGAGCAGTAATAAAAAAGGTCAGAACGGAGTGCTCTCGTAACGCCAGGGCCCGTCTCCGTTCGGCCAGCCCTCAGATATCCCCGATGGATTAAGCGGCAGGAGGGGTCGATGGCTTCACTGACAGTGCCTTGATAAATAGCGGTATTTCAGTTACAGCTGAAGAGGGATGACCTGCCCCTGTCGGAGACGGTAATCCGTCACGTGAAACCTTTCAACAGCACCGTGCAAAACAGGGCCTTGGAATGGGACAGCAAATGCAAACACGACATGTCAGTTGATGAGTCCCTCCACCCCCCCCCCCCCCATAAAAAGATAAGTGTTTGTTTTCCAGCCTTCGTGAGCTAGATGACTAAGTGTTTTGAACTAAAATGGCTATCCACAGGTCTTGCTCATCTAATGATACCGTAGAAGTTCCCCCAGGGTTCTGCACGGCTGTCAAAGGCAGCTGTCACAAGACATACTGCTGTAGTTAAAAGCTCACCGTCTACCCACAGGATTTTAAACCGTGTTTTAAATAAACACACATGATGTTTCTAAAGTGTAATGACATAGGGAAGGAGAATGCTCACATGGATTCAGACATCATTAGGCTATTCAGACATCATTCATAAATATATGTGTGAAAATAGATAATAGGAGTATGCTATTATTTAACTCTGAGGACTTGGAATAATAATACCTGACACATGCATGTAAATAATAAATGTATCAGTATTGGAACAGCATTTTCATGAAAAATCGAAGTATTAATTAAAAGTTTTAAGTAGTATTCATTTACAAAGCATAATCACCCACTTTACACAATTTATTTTGGTAAAATAAATCTTAAATATCAAAACCAATATTAAAGCAATAGAACATGAACGTCAGGTAACAACATTCATGTCATTAAGGCCATGACATTTCTAGCCAGTCACAATTCAATTTTCTATTTTTGTGGAGAAGTCAGTAGTATCATGGACATTTAAACTGATCTGCAACACAGTTGCATGATAATCCGGTCTTTGATCAGTTTTTGCAAGCAAGCCACATCCTTTTCTCGAGCCCTTTAAAAATTAATCGGTAACATGCACTGCAATGTATCGATTTAAATGCCATTGACCCAGAGGGAAAATAAAATAAAAAATTCACATAAGAGGCTTAATGAGCTAATTAAATGTTGTCTTAAGTAATTCTGCTTAAAGGATTACGCTACTGGTGTTAATACCCCTGGTGAGGTTTAAGTTCATGATTTAAAATCAATGTTCCAAGCCTCTACTGTATGTATGTTCCTTACAGCCACAAAGCCAAATATTTAAACTCCAGGTCACGCGTGAAGTGATTTGTCTTCTATTAAATCCACTAGGCAAGTCATTGGTGCAATCTAAATGTTTCGCTTAAAGATTTACAAGCAATTTTAATTCCATGCCTGGTAAAGGAAAATATAAGACGGATCCCACATTAAGTACATTTATGTTTTTATGTTCATGGGATAAGAACTATGTCTCAGCAGTAGTTCATATTCACTCTTCTATTAGAGATGCTTTTCATCCCAGATGACATCTGCGTTGCACAGGTGCATGGAAGCACGTTAGACACCATCCTCTGTGGGAACCCATGGATTTTCAGTCAGAGTTTGTGCTCGGGTTGAACACCTTCACGGTCACCTTCACGGTCACCTTCACGGTCACCTTCACGGCAGCCGTAGCCTGGCGGCGCTCTCTTGGACAAAATTCCAAGCGGTGGGAACCTTGGTGCCTCGGCACATTATATCAGAGCAGCCCCCACTGAATTTAAACCGTCCTGAGTGACGCATACCAAGCAGTTGCCATTGCCATTCAAAGCACAGTCCAACACCAGCACTGTTTATGCGTCCATCTCCATTCTTCACTTGAATTGGCTGATGCAACATTATTTTCAGTCACAATGATTAAGGCCTTCATATCATGTACCCTGCTTCAGGGAAGCCTGCGTCTTCTCTGGGCAAGCACATCTTTGCAGGGGTTAGTCTGCTGAGAGTCCGCTGGACCGATTCCGTCCTCACCATAGGACCAGCAATGTGAATAAGGATGCCGTAAAAGACGGAAGTTTCCAGGCCCGTGCGGGTGGCGCAGAGGAGCTGAGGGCGTTGAGCACCGCGTTGGTGTGGTTGGTTGGGACGTTCACGTTGCAGACCATGCCCTCACAGCACGACACGCACTCCTGAACAGTGAAAAAAACAACAACAACAACAACAGTACTGAAATCACCATCACAGAGGTGACTCTCACTGACTGTGAAGGCCACAGGGATTATGGAATACTCCTATTGAAAGTTCACGTCCTGTTACATATGCGGACGTGGAAAAGGAATGTTCAACATCACATCAATTGGACATCAATTGGAGAAATACAGAAACGTCATCAGTAGAAATCCATGGTTATGTTATTGTTAAGAATTATAAATCAAATAAGGCTGGTGTAAAGGAATCCTGACACAGGTAGGAAGCAAAGCAGCAAACAGCTGAGGAGTTAATTCTGTTCCACTGCGCTCCAAACCGCAGATTTTTTTTCTGCTGGTTTTACTAGGCAGTTCTGTTTAGGCTTGCTTTGTTTTCCAGAACTACATACATACATAAATCCGTGTTTTATCACGTTTCATTTTTGTTCCTGATATGCAGCAGACTGCATAAATGCATTTTCTATCATTGGAAACCATTAGTTGCTGCTGCCAGTGGCATTTGTTTGGACCTGCTGATGTTCACCAACTATCTGGCTTTCCCACAGCAACGAGCGCAGGCATTGCTCTAACATTTGAACCCAGTGCAGAGCAAACTTATCCTCACGCGTCGACCATCGCCAAGCCTCTTTTCAAGTCTGATTCGGGGGCTTACTCCTGAACTGCAACTCGCATAGCTTGACAATGTAAATGATATTAACTGGAGTCCAGAGACGGGCCATTTTAAGTCCTTAAGGTGTATCGGGTTCCGCGGGCATCTTTAAAACGGTAACTGAATTACCATTCAGAGCACTTCATCCTTTAAATGTGATATAACAAAAAGGAACCCAGTTAAACTCAGGGTTAACAGAAAGCCCTCTGGGACTAAACCGTCCCTCCCTGGTGTAGGCCCCTGTTACAGCATCGACACGACTCCCCGGATCTCAGTCTCTACACACAGCCGGTGGAACTCACAGTGTGTCCCGTGTCTCTGCGGTGCCGGCAGCCCACGGCCTGGCAGTCCTCTCTTGCCGCGCACCTCTTGGTCACAGACATGGTCTTCCCGTGGCTGGTGAAGTGATGCTTCGTCATGCAGAACTTAGTGTCTGTGTAACGCACAGGGAAGGCCTGTAAACCACCGCAGTTTTGCACACGCCTTGCACTTAAACTCAACACTCAGCACTGGTTCGCCACTTGAGCTGAGGGAGTTAAAAGTACAAGAGCATGTTATACCTGCAAGGCTGGAAAATACCGAGCACTTTATTTTCCATTATGAGCATGCAAGTCAACTTCCTTTGATATTTAGGTAACGTACATACTTTTGCTGGATGAGCTTAGGATTAGCATCATGTTCTATACCTTGTATTATCCTGCTTCTCACGTATATCTTACATATAACACATTTTAGAGGAGCTAAATGTAATAAGCCCTATGCACTTTTAGTTTATTATCAATATAACTGAATTGCCTGCACCAGCACATGCAAGCCAGTAGCACTCCCCCCTCCACACGAGCACTCCCCCCTCCACACGAGCACTCCCCCCTCCACACGAGCACTCCCTCGCACTCCCTCCTCCACACGAGCACTCCCCTCTCCACGCGAGCACTCCCCCCTCCACGCGAGCACTCCCCCCTCCACGCGAGCACTCCCTCGCACTCCCTCCTCCACACGAGCACTCCCTCCTCCACGCGAGCACTCCCTCCTCCACGCGAGCACTCCCTCCTCCACACAAGCACTCCCTCGCACTCTCTCCTCCACACGAGCACTCACTCTGGGGGCACCACTTGTCCTCGGCCCAACGGTTGCAGTTGTAGTTGTCCGAGGCGTGCTCGCACGTGAAGCACTTGAAGCTCCTGGGGAAAGGAGTTGCTGTGAACCAAAGACCCATGTGTGAGTTAAACGTGTCCAACATGCTCCCTGCACACTCGGTACCGAATGTGTTCAATTTTAGAGCAGGACCCCACTGATGATACAGACCAATTCATTGGGATATATTTGTTCAATTGAATAAATAACTTAAATGGATAATTGTTGGCTTCACCAGCATTCAAATAAGGAACAGGTTATTTCTTCTACAATTTAGTTATTTTGTGGTTAACAATGTAACCCTTAATTCTCTGGTGATTATCTACTATCTATAACACATGCATTTATGGGTTTGCATTAGTGAGAAGCGTTTAGTCACAGTAACTGCTAGGATATTCACACCTACCAGCTGCCGGGGGTCTCACATTATGGAAGTTGAAGCTACTGCCATCTCTCTCATCACACACAGTTAACAGCAGGAAGACTTGCAGAACAGCCACACGCTGCAGCACACTGGGAAACACCATAATAAGTGTGGGCCAATCAAATCACCTGGAATCGAGTAAAGTAAAACGTCATATACAGTGGCAAACTATTTAAAGTCTCACCTTCATACGGTTCCACAGTAAATGCAAATCTTACCGTTTAACATCATTTCCGCAACGTCGTTAACTCAATATCTACTTATAAAGCTCATCGTTACATCTCTTTAAATAAGGAAGGTTAAACAAGAGAGAACAGTCAGTTTTATTAACGAGGAATTAATAAAAACGGGGAGTGCATGGCTTTGCGTATTATAGCCATCAGAATTACTGCTCAGGAAACCTGCCTGAACTGGTTCAGGGTTAATGAGAGCCTTTTGGGACTCCATGAGTCTAGATAATAACTTACGTCCCATTCAGGCCCCAGGCAGGAGCCTTTAGTCGATAACCTACGGCCCCTGACCCTCGACCCCCATACAGGTAGCAGCAGGTCAGGTTAGAGGAGTGTACGGAATGAATTGAGGACATGGCTGAGATCAGCAGAGGCTGACAGAGCAATTACCAAGTACAAAGCTGCAATTTGTGCAGCCACTACAAGATGAGAGCCCTGATAATGGGACATGAAATGGCGAGCACAATTTCCCAGCTTCTGGTAACGGCAGCAATTTTCTGCAACTTACTGAGCAACAATTCCAAGCGAGGCAGGACCGGATAACCAGCACATTTCTGCCAGTCAACTTTTCCCTGCTTCATTGATTCATTCGTCACACAGCTCAGTGCATTTAAACCCGTGCCAGACGGTGTCTATCACGACGCAGGCTTGGTCGGAGTGAAAGGGCTGCCGTTTGAATGGAGCAGCAAACGAACCGACAAGTGCTGCACGGTTCTGTTTTGATGTCAAAGGAGCACACTCGTTCCCAGACTGGGCCTTCTGCGCAGTGTTTACTGGATCGGAGTTATTGACAGAGACGGTGAACGGTTGCACAATGTGCCCGTTGGCTCGGATCCAGGGGTCATTGCTGGTCCAAGGTGGGTGGCACGGCAGAGATTCACTGCATGGGAAAGTAAACTGAAAGAGACCGTCAAAACCCCCTCGGATACACATCTATAACCAAAATTTACAACAAATCCTGTGCAGCAATGTGCTGATTGACAGACTCACTGAACGGAATGAATAGTGAAAGGGCATTCTAGGCTACAGTGGAGTGAAATGTAAATGACACATGCTGGCTAAGAATATAAACTCTTCTCTTTACCATTACCATCGCCTGAGAATGAAGTGCACTATGTCCCGTTATGTCAAAGTAGAACAAAAATGTAAATACACAGCTGGATAAATGTGTGGCAATCTGGCC
>JAOVYW010000001.1:11927497-11943042 GCA_025775045.1 Hiodon tergisus
AGTGCACTATGTCCCGTTATGTCAAAGTAGAACAAAAATGTAAATACACAGCTGGATAAATGTGTGGCAATCTGGCCAAAGTCAGACTTACCATCCACTCTCATGTAGTAAAGTTGAAGTTAAATTAGAAAGTTATACTGCATGATAATACCCCTCTCCGGGTAAAACAGAGTCAAAAACTCTATTTAAGTTTAATCATTGTCAGAACTGTTGATATGAAAACAGTAAACTAAATGGGACAAGAGAAATATAACCTGGAGTGGAGCATGATGTCTCTATGTAAACCAGAATATAAAAGTCTATTTTCTAATCAAGGATCTGAGGCTTGGTAACGTAGAAGAGATAGTGTCACAAGTCTCTATGAAAATCTGACTTCAGTGCAGTGCAAAAACATATATACATAATTAATTTCTGTTTAATTTTCTTTACTTTATAATGATGAAAGGTTGATCATTTTATAGAATATGATAAAAACAGTTTCCTTATTCCTCATATCGCTAGACTATTATAAAACACAGTTACCAGGGAGTACAATTGCCTAATAACTTGGAAATGCATACATAAATACATGAAGCCTGTGTACAGAAAGCATAGTTGGGCTTTTAGTGACCGGGGGAGGGGGGGCAGTTCAAGGCACCAGCCACCATTACAAAGTGAAGTGAGATCTAACCCCAAAATTCCAGAAAAAACTATTTTACAATCAGGATCATAAATCAATACTTGTCAGTGAGTAGACAGACAATCTAAAGGTAACCCGTAACCAGGTTTTTAACATGCAACCTCATATCTCAGATTGCCCCAATCCTTACAGAGGTCAACATCCCTGAGGGGGTAAAAGGCTTTTACTCAATTTTGTTCTTAGCTTAACTCTAAGCCAAATACCTCCAATTGCTAAATAGTTTTCCGTAAGCACACTGAGGGCAAACCACTTTATAAAAGTGAAGTACCTGCAATCTTCCATGTTCAACCAAACCTGGCTCCTTCTTGGTACCCTTTCAGGGTCAGAAATTAGAGCAGTAAAAGGCATTCGATAAGATTAGCATTCTTTGCTTAAATTCACACAAGAACTCCGTTGTCAGGTTTTACAGAATCAAACATTTCATGTCTATGTTACAGAACATGCAGTGTACAAACGCACTGAGAAGAGGAGTAACCAACACCCCCTCGTTGAAGATGAAGCCTTCACACTCCGACAAGTGAACCCTGGGGTCTTTGATACTCTTTGAATAGTTCTTTTATGAACTCTTCAAGTACATTTGTTCAGTCTAGGCAACGATAGTGTCCTGAAGATGGAAAGACTGGACCAAAAGTTAATGTATCTTGAGTCGCTCACAAGGATTTTGTGAGAACATTACAGTTAAATTACAATTTTAAAGATCTCTAAATTATAGGCTCAAAGGGTTTGGAATTATCTTCCCTTTTGATCTGTTTTTTAAGATTTTTTGCAGACAGAAGACCATTTTCTTTTAGAATTAGCATGGACTTTGTTCAATCAATTTTCCTCTCTTCCTGACACAGGTTTTATAGTCCTTGCTGATAAGTATTTCCATAGCATAATGGTACAATCACCACGTTTGACAATAAGTGAGGTGTTTACCGGGAGCTGTGCTGTGTGGGGTTAGCGGCAAATGTAACACTTTGTATTTAGACAAAGAGCATTCAATTTAGAACACAAACCGTTTTGCAGCATATCTGCTGTATAGCTTTTAAAGTATTTTAGTACAATTCTGGAAGGCATGCCTTTTTAAACTTAAATTGAATTTAACATAATTTAATTTAACATATACAGTAGCTGGCCAAGAATGGAATCAAGGGAAGACCATTCTCGTGATAAGCAAGTCAGACCAAAGGTCCGGGCCCAACATCAAATGGCGATATGAAGAAAAAAAAGGGGCTAACACAAAGTCATAATCATCTTGCGCGAGCGTCACGATGGAGGATAAAACTAAGCACATTCACTCACCACCACGCCCGGCTCAACTCCAAGCACTCTGTAAGAGAGTGGAACCCTGGAGTGGCTTCCCACCCTGAGTCCCGGAGGGGTTGACGACCTTGTCCACAGTGCAGCGCTGTGATTGGAGGGCAGGGCTAAGTCTACGGCGGCACTGGGTGGTGTGAAACTCGCAGATTCTTGCCAGTAGCCCTCCGCGGCCTACCTTCCTGCTTACTGATTAACATTCACACTCGCAAACAATCATCCTCCTTTCTCTGAATTTCTACCAGTGAGGGTCAGGGAAACCACAGATGGTTTTACTGGCATGCATATGTTTTCAGGAGCACTGATAAGTAGGAGAGGCAAACACAGATAAAAACTAAAAGGATTGGGGGCAAAAACGGTCACAAGCTTACAGAACAACTTGACGCGGTGATTCGTTTCGGTTTTAGGACAGTCAATTTCCTGACACGTACATGGCAGATGTGATCACTGTCAGACCCTGGAGACCCTAGGTACTACAACTGTCTTTTACTAACTTCAGCCTCTCAATTAGTTAATTGATTAAAATAAATACCCTTTTCAACTGGACACCATATCATATGTCCTTATCTAAAGAATTTCAATAAACAGCCAGCCAACACCTGCTAGACAAACAAAGCATGGAAAATGTGTGTTTTTAGATAAGGGAACGTTTGCGCCAAAAAGCAATTACTTCTCAGTTTTCTGTCAAGACAGCTGACCGTGTTTGTTCGGCTTTAAGGAACGCTGTCTTTTTTCCAAGGTTTCCGAGGAAGGTCACTAGAGGCAGCGAATCTCTGGAGTGCCCATACGAAAGGAGCCATTGAATAACACAGGCTTCCAAACACACTAATGGCCTGAAGGAGTTGTGTCTGGCTCTGGTGAAATTCATGTGGATTTGCTCACCAAAGCCAGATACTTGCAGCAGCGACTTACCTCAGTAAAGTAGCAGAAAGTACGGATCGTATGACAAGACTTATCTGACACACGATAAATATCCCAACTTTATACTTCAGGTTAAATTTAAAATGCTGACTGCTATAATTAATATTGGCTGTTTTGATTGTACAAGACAGAGCATGCTATATCTATAAAATTAAAATATCTACCCAGCTGTAGGAAGAGCAGGGTATTCCCACTGCTTGTTGAATGCCCTGCATTTACTGGCTAACTGTTTGGCGAAGGGCAGCATCCACAAAACAAAGGGGTATTATATCAATACTCCTTTCTCATCACCTGTGCTGACACTGCAGCATACTCTTACTTTCTGTTTTACAGATCTGCGCTGTAGAACACGAGCAGGCCTGGAATGGGCCACAGTTGTGATTTATTTGGACAAGTTTTTTTCTTCTTCAATTTTATTCTCTGACAAACTTAAATTTTTTTCTTTTCTTTTTTTAAACAAAATAACTGAAGTTGTAGGAAAGTAAAGGACAAACCTGACTGAATCAGGGTCAATGACAGAGTCTGTTAGAGGGTGAGGGTGGCAGACAGGACATTCAGTCGGTGAGCGAGAGGGGACAGACCGGTACAATGAACCGTTTGTCTTTGCTGCTCTCGGCTCTGGAAAGGCAAGCCCCCAGGGAGGACCGTCAGTTACGGTCCTTAATGACGCACTCACGGTCTTATTGTGTAGGGCCTCCATTTGCTTCTTACTCTACCCGCCGTCAAGTGGGCACTCTTTTCGGAAATAAAAATGCCTTGCTGATTTGATAGGTTATTTTGGACTACAATTCAGTCTGCTAAGGAACAAAACTGCAGGACGGAAAATGGATTTGAGTCACATGACCACAGCTATTTTTTCTTAAAACTGAGAATGACTAAGTTGTCAAGGAATTAGAAATATGATGCTTAAACCGATATCTCTCTAGCTCAAATTAAAATCTGTCTGCTACACACGATGTAATGATATATTACGAAAGCTCCAGTTCAGGGGGCCCGGGAAACATTCTATTCTTTTCAAACGTGTTAAGCTTTCGGTTAGTAAAGTGCTTGACCTCTGACCTGCCACTAAACCTGGATGTCTGTAATCATAACCCTGTACACTTTAAAAAGAAAGTTATGTGTGCAGTAAAACTGGAGAAGAGCGTAGCTGGAACACTGCATTTCTGGTGGGCAGTGACCTGAGGCACTGAACTGTAGAACAAGCAGGTATAAAATCTTTTGCGACATAGCCGTCAGCCTTTACCTGAGGGACATTACAGGCCCTCTCGTCCTGAGGTCAATGAACTCACCGTCCAATTAGCAGTTTGTCCTGGAAAGAAAATCTCTAAGTGTCAACCCTGAGAGATAAGAAGCCTGGCTGGATTTTAAGAAAAAAACTGTATGCCACACCAGACAGAAGAACATGTTTAAATTGGTTTGAAGAGACTGGAGTTTTCAATAAGATATCAAATCAGCCTAAAGCTGCTCGCGCAACAAGCTACCTAATTGTGGTGTGCTAATGGCAAGCCCAGGATTTCAGACAGTTTTCCTAAGTTGTAGGATAGGCAAAGTAATTCATTTCACAATTAAACAGATCTGTGGGGAATTGCATTAACACACCGAAAGACAACAAATAACAAACCACCACCTGCATGTAAATCATTTATCATGAGCAAAGAGCTACTGAAAAGCACGCGTTGAAAAAAAAACTGGGATCCAGTCCTGCCCCCCAGAATTGCTAAGCAGTCAGGTTTGTTTCATTTAGTTTGCATAATATAGGCATATTCCTTTAAACACAATTATTTACTAAGAGCACATGAGTTGAAATATGAATTATTGCTTATGGTAGATGTGTCACTTTTGTCTGACTAGTACATTAAGAGCTCTTTCTTGATTCTTGATTACGTTTTAGAAAGTGACTTCCAAAACACTCTGATATTGCTTCGTGAGCTACTGGAACTACGTTCAGGATGGTCATATAAAGTAAATACCTTTAAACTGCATAATGTCCTCGTATTAAAAAAAACATTTTTTCACTGAGCACGATTCAGGTCCTTGCAGAATTACTTCCTTGCTTGTCTTCAAACGTCAACTGTACATTACTATGTTCTGTCTGTTACTGTACACAGTACAGGCTGCTGACAGATTAATAGCCTTGTTTTGATGGCACCATGCTAAACAGCTGGGTGCTGTTGCAGAGGGCCAAACAGGGTGTGGGTACAAAAAGAATGCATTGCCTGCACTGGTGGATACACCCATCCTCAGAGTCAGACCGTCAGAGTGAAACTTTCGGTGCAAACACGACACAGGACTAAATATATCTAAGCTATCCTTAATATGGGAGGAAATAAAGATTATAGTCGGTGTTTCAACTTTAAACACCACCAAAAACTTGAGCCTTATCACTGAGGGATAAAGATTAAGCTAAAAGGTTTAACTAGCAAGTAACTGGACTAGAGAAACTTGCCTGCATTGCTATGTCATCAATCAGATACAAGTAGAAAGGCGCAGAAAGCTCTGGTCCCAGTCCCAAAATAAGCCCAGCCCCTGCTGAGACGAGAGAAATGGAGAAACCCTGGGCTCCCCACGCTGGCAGCTGAGAGCAAAAGTTGAGGGCACCAGACAGACGGCACCCGCACAGACACGCATTCCACATACATCATGCTGGATCAGGAGACCCGCAGTATCCTAGCAGGCACTGCAGACCGGGTCATTAAGAGCCCCCATGAAGACCTGGATTGCAACGATCACATTGCTGTTGGTGGGTGTGTCCAACCCTGAAGTCATTTAGCGGATGACACCGACGGCCCGTCTGCGCCAAACCCTGGGTGGTGGATCAGGGAAAGGTCGACGTTTGACGTCGCTTTCCCTTGGGTTACCTGACAGGATCGGACTCCGGCTGGTTTGCCCTCCCCCACTCCCTGTTAGATGGGAGCACTCTGAATTTTGGTTTTTAATACTCCACGACAACATAAAATTGATTTTATTTGTTCAAAATAACAAATCTAGAGATCCTTTCATGATCCAACTTTGGCTTTAAAGTGGTCAGTCGGATCATAGACAAAAGTAAAAACACAACTGCATTGAATTCAAATACACAAAATAACATGACTTTCCTGGTACAGTGGGGAAGCTACTCACATGGTTTTCAGGAAGCATATTCACCTTTATTTATTTAAGTGGCCAATGGGAGTTAACAGAGAAAGTCCCACAACATAATCCCTCTCTCTTGCTTACAGAACAATGGACAAAAGTAATACAAACAATGCCACCGTCAATCACACTTTTCAGTCTCAACACCACCACCCAAATGCAGCCAAACAAGACTTTGATTAATCCTCCTTAATGAGACCACACTCAGGTGTGTCGATTTGGTCCTGGTGGCGGGTGTGGTCCCACAGGTTGCCTATCGGTTTGGCCAGGCTTGAACATGTCCACAGGACTGCCTAAGGGCCGGTTTCCTGGCTGCATGCCACACTCACCTTCCATAATCAGGCAGGGTTTCCCTGCAACAATGACATTCACGGCGTCTTCTTTTGAACCGCGAAAGGACCGGGACATTTTTGTGTATATCCAGTCCCTTAATGCACACATATTTTACAACCCCACAGTATTTATTCTGTGATCACTATCGTATATAAAGACTAATCAAACACAACACCCGCCTTTAGCCGCTACAGACCTTGCACCTGGGCTGTAAAATCAGCATTGTACCTTAAAATAATGATAACAATGAGGTAATTCACTCTGATAAAGCACTGGGGTAACAAAAGGCAAGGGAACCAAACTTGGTGGCTGCACAAAGTCATTCCCTATGCTTCGATCTGCAAACGACCCAACCGTCAAACTACAGTAATGATATCGTGGATCTGTTGTCAGTGCTGCAAGGAGTTCTGAAATCTGCCTCTTGACTGGTTTTCTCTCATCGTAACCTCATCATGGTTTTAACTAACCGGCGTTTAGGTTTAGAGCTTGTTCTCCTGCTGCAGAAGCTACAACTTCAGAATGAGATGGCTTACACACCTGGAGTCATTGCCATCTCTGCTTGTCAATGTAACAGCACCGACTTGCCAACAGGTCTAAGCTGCCTTCAGGTTATATGGTGGTTTTAATAAATCATGTAGGAATGCCAGTGTAGACATTGACATCATTGAACCAGAGGCAAATTCAAACATCGTTTTCCATAAGATTGTTACGTAGGTTAACGCTTGTCTCACTACTTGTTTCAAATCTCCTCCTTGTTAACGGAGGAAATCTCAATACCACAGTAAGACATATTCCAACACGCACATCAATGCACAGATTTGAACTTTTTGTAACATGAGAAAGGCTCCATAACAGTTCTTCATTATCAACAATTTTCACCAGAGCTTGAAGGCTAGGCAGCACCACTGAAGAAATGGGACCAATTGCTTTGATGCAAACTTTATGGAGCAAGTGTTAAACTATTTAACTAATATCTTGTAGCATACCAAAACCATATTATCAGCGAGCACCCAAAGGATAACCGTTGTGCGGCACAGTAATAAACTATCCATTTGATGTTGACAGCAGTTCCCTCAGGCATTTTCAGACTGGTTCAGGATGATGTATTGGGGTAGTAAATTAGTGAACGAAATGCTGGTCTGTTTGCCAACTTCATCCTTTGCTGACTTCACCAGGTCTCAGTAGGAAGTGTATGGGGAAATACCCACGGTAACCTGAGAAAGAGTTTCTTTAAATGGAGGGCCCAGTTCTAAAAGCTAGTTATGTAATGACCCAGAAAATGCTGAAGTGACCACTCCTAGACATTACAGGATTATTGCCTGGGGAAAGCTCACCAAAACCAGGAAACTCTTCAAAAAAACATATTTCATTTTTAATTGTAGAACACAATTGTAGGCCCAATAATCTTACTCTAAGAAAAGCTACTCTGTAAGCTATGGTCTAGTCAAATGTGGTAAGACTTATCGCACTAAACCTTACTGAAAATTGCTTATTTTTAACTTTTGTCAACTTAAAATTAGTATGAAGGTAACATCCTACCCTATTTGAAAACAGTCCAGATATCTTCATTAAGCCTCAACTAACAAATCAACCCTAAAATGCACATATATCTCTCCTGCTCAACAATAACTTAATCAGTTACCTTAGTAAATAAGTTCAATTAACTATGGTGCAAAAATGAGTTTACCATAAGGCTTAAATTAAAATCCAACTATATGGTACACCGTAACTCACTTTCCATTCTTGACACAATCCATGACAGCCAAGGAAACCCAAACTAGCACCGCTTGATCTCACTCATGCCTGCACCCAAATTTTCACACCTGCCCCACTGTAAAAACAAAACGAAACAAAAAACAAAAAATAAATAAATAAATAAAATTCACCCTTAACTCCTATGCCATCATTACAAGCGGGGCAGGGGACTAGGTCACCTTAATTGGCCGTCCGATTACATCTCCCCCCCGATTCTCAGCCTAGCAGTTCCAAGGGGGGCGGGAGCCCCAGTGTCTCCACACAAGGCCCCTCTTTGAAAAGCTTTTTTCGGACAGGAAATCGAGATGCTTTTATTCACTTGCTGTGAGGGTGCCGGCGCTGCCAGGCAAGTGCGATGAAACCCGTCTCGGGTATCAACAGCCCTGCATTCCTCAGCAGCAGTCAGGTCTTGCTGGCCCAGTGGCCGGTTTCCAGCTCGAAAGCTTTGGCACCTGGGAAGCCAGCTTGTAGTAAGGTTGGATCCCGAAAGCTTTACTTAGTGGCCCCTTGATTCCCACCCCTTGGTAGTGGTACAGAATGCGTGACGAGTGTTTATCTAGGCACCTTTACTTAAAAGGACTGATCACCCTTCAGTAATATCACAATTTTGGGATATGAAATGCATTTGTGCTATGGTGGCTTCTAAAAAGATTTGTTTCCTTCGATGTGTTGTCCAGGTTATAAGTCCCTGGATAATATGCATGCATGCTTTTCTATAAAGAATTTACCCATGTCGCAGATCACACAGCATCCTAAAGGCTACTGGAATTTAACCAGACCTACTGTACAACTGTAATGATGGAACAAACTATGAAGGTTACTCAGAACAAAACACCCTTTCACACGCAGCAAACACTGACCCATTCATGTCATTGAGCACCTGAGCGTGGATTTACTGGGGAATTTGAATACAAGATACATTATTCATGAATATAAAAGCCAGTCCCTTTTCAGGTGGGAGATATTCTCCCAGGAACAATGGGGGTTTTGTACAGTGCTAAGCTGGAATTAAAACGGAAGCAAAACTGGCTCTGGAGCCACAGAACGCAAAACATTGGCATTTGTCATACATGAACCACATCTCTTGGTGTTGTGACCTTGGGCTTGTATTCCCCTGACATGTCTGAATGAAAGTCAGTGCCGAGAAGTGTAGGTCACATGAAGACACTTCCCGTTATCTGTGTTAGGTCTCACTGACCAGCCAGTGTGAACACGACTAAAGAAAAGAAGCACAGAAGGCACGAAGCGGTTCTGGGATATGGAGCAGCAGGGAGACCGAAAGGGATGATTAAGGCATACCGATGCGGAAAGAGGTAATTACATACACATGCAGCAAAAGGATCCTGTACCCCAGCAAACCGCTTTCATCCACATCTTCATCTAGCCACAAATAAAGGGATGCACTGACCCTAAATGACAGATGGCCAAACACTGACTCTCCTTTACCACGCATGACATCAGACCGCATAAAACTGCATTTCAAAAATATTCTGTATTATTTACCGACGTTTTTTTAAAAATACAGAATAAAACTAAAAGCTGTAATAAACTTAATTTGAATTAGCCATTTTGGCATCAGTATAATTTCAACTCAATATAATTTCAACTGGATAATGGAAGGGATTACTCGAATATTACGTGTCAGATATTCATGCTGCAATTTGACGTCCCTTTTTCTGCATTTAGCACCATCTCTCAAAAAAAAAAAGTTTTTAACATGATGGAAACCCCATAAATTTTTATTTTAAAACGGACCTCAAAAAATTTAAAATTTGAGGAAAAGATCCCAAATAGGCAAAATAAATTTTAAAATATTATACAAGGCCACAAACAATTTGAACTAAATATATCATTAAGAAAAGCCCAGCCACAAAACTTCCGAACAGTAAAAGTGGTTGTTTAATGACAGTGATAGGAGTACTTGAATGCATTTTTATTTATTTTATTCAATAGTTATGGTACTGGGGGCTTGAGTAAAACCACATTAAAATGGCAAACATTAGTGGTGCAAACAAAATCAGTGAGCGGTAAGGCATCAGGGCGGTTACCTGAGAGTTTCATCCGTGACACAGAGGGCCAGGGCGCTCGAGTGTGTCCACAGAACAAAGGCCTCCTGTGTCACTACACAAGTAAAGAATTAGGGTTTAGAAGGGCGAGAAATCTCCCTGGTGACTTAAGATGCCAACTCTGATATGGAGGGAACGCGATGATATTCAGCCATTTGGGGGGGGGGGGGGGAATGTAGGCAGTACAAATTCCTTGTAAGGGCTTTTTGGATATCAACAGGTGATCATTTTTAGACGATCCCTTACTAGAAGAAAGTTACCTAAATCTTGTGGTTGGGAAAAAAACACACTGGCAAAAATGTTGTGTAAATGCTTATTAAGGGTTGGAACAGGTTTGAGAGTCTTATTTTATATGTGATGCAATGGGAACAAACTGATTGGGCAGACAGTCTCTCCATTATCACTTCAGAGGGCAAAAAACAATACATTAAATTTACTCGCTCCGCTTTCTGCTTTTCAGGGGCAACACAATTGATCCTAGAGACATTGTAAATGAAACACGATGAAAATAAATGTGCAAACCAGCATCTCACGTACTTTCAATTTTAAAAAGGGGTTTACTAATCATGAGAACTACCAAAGGTGATCAAAGGCAATGGTATGGCACCCAAGAAAAGACAACTATGAACTGTATGGTAAATAAAAGGAACAGTTAAGTCTGACGTATTAGTCAGTCACACCAAAGACAAACATGCTCACAATTAATCATGAGCAGTTCTGATGACTTTAACATGGGTGTTCCTAGTTGGAGGTCTCATACCAACATCTAATATAGATCCTTATATCACCTGTTAAAAATAGTATATTAGCTTATATCGATTTCTCTATATGCATGCAATTTTAAATATAATCTAAAACTCTTCAGTTCAATTTTAGTTGCCAGACAAATGTGCCAGCTGTATTTAATATTTGAGAGTTTAGGTTCATATTACTGCACAAAAACTTTGTACTTCCAAATTTATTTGTGCTTTATAAATGTCCTACATAGTTTTCAACTGTTGATTCAACATTCAACCACCCAGAGTTAATACAAGCTTTGTCAGATGTAGCCCAATGGCCGTACGCGTTTCTTATCAAATACCAGAGCAATCCCTTTGTCTTCAGGCCATGTGTCGCCGTTAGACGAGTTGAGCAAACCTCCTCTATTGTCTCTCTCAGACAGAAAACCGGCAGAAACACCCCTGGGAAGGGCGGAGCTTCACACGGATGACAGTGCAGGCCTGGTACCACATGCTAGCTCTCATTGGCTCAGGCTGATCCCCGGTTTCCTGTCCTGTCAAAGGGAGCTCCAATTCGGACTCCTCAGTGACCACACAGCGAGGCAGGGGCGGCCTTTTCTTTTACCTGCGCAAAGGGCTGAAGGGTAGTGTTCCGGAAACCAAACATTTAAATGCAAACCTCTCTTTGGAGGTGGCATGACCTCTGTCACAACTTAATCTAAAATTAGACCTGTGAAGGGATAAGACTCTGCCCGAACTCGTACCCATTCCAAAGGGATTTTAAAGCCCCCTGTCAAACCCTGGATACTGCAAGATTTGTGGTATAGACGGTTCATAATGAATGAATGAAATAAATCAGCTCTAACATCAACAGTGCTATTTATTATGTAGTGTGTTGGTTTTACAGGAGTATCTTAAACCCTTCTACCAAAACACATTCTTTTGCTTTCTTGGGGGGGAAAATGTTTCCATAGTGAAGTTGCAACCATGTCAATGTCCCTTCTCTCCTGAACAAAGAAAATGGTTTGGAGCAGCGTTGGCACAGGCGTATGTTTTATACAACAGGGACAAAAAGCTGAATTTACAAATTTGCTACTTTAAATTGTAAAAAAAAGAAAAGAAAGGAAATGCCTTTCGCGTACACCGAAAAAAGGCCGTTCTTGGACACAGTTAACGACCACATTATCAAATGTGGATGCCGTTCCCATACACAGCAGATCACTTATATAAGCTCCTCATTGTTTTTCCTTCATCCTATTTAAAATGGAACTGAATGACACTAAGACCTCTAATAACCCTTTTGAGCTTTCAACAGCAAATCTGAAACTTCAGATTTTTAACACGAAACATCAAGAAAACATTCCCTATATGTCATATAGATGCAAAAACAATAAAAAGAGTTTTCCATCATCATATGCAGGCATGAAAATGAAATGCATTTTTAAAAGCTTATTTGGAAAAGATTTAAAGAGATAATTGTGCATTAATATAAATAAATAAAAACACTTGAAGCTCAAACACGGATATAACAACTCCAGCCATCGTTTAATCTCAAAAGGAATGTTATTCAGAGTCTAAAGAAAAAGCTGCATCATATTCTGATCTATTTCACCAAGCCATTATGTCCCAGTCAAAATCAAGCAAAGGGATGAGCCCCCACTGTTGAATACTCCAGAGTACAGCAGGAGCTTCACAGGAGGAGCTTCACAGGAGGAGCTTCACAGGAGGAGCTTCACAGGAGGAGCTTCACAGGAGGAGCTATGCCGCACCATCATGCATGCTTCAGCCATGTTCTGGCTTTTCCCATTTCAACTCGTCCACAAACCGATTCCCATAGTAGACAAATAGGAGTTTAAAATGACTGCCAAAAAGCTCCTAACATCTGAATTCAGAGCACCGGTATATTTTGAAATGGAACAAAACTGCCTGGGATCTCATCCAAGCCTTCTCTCAACCCTGATAGCACAGACACTTACACAATGGGTTTGAAGCGACCCTGCTCTTGACTGCCCTGGAAAAGGATTCACAGAGACAGAGGTAGACTGATTCAACACCCCCCACCCCCTCCCCAGTGGCACAGACCTTCAGGGCTGACTGATCAAGGACCTGGATTACAAGAGCCTGTCTGTCAGATGCAAGCTGTGAATGGCTGTCCACAGAGCGGTTAACAGAAGAACCTGAGAAGGGAGGTTCTGGTAAAGTGGAGACCCACTTTTCCACTGGTAAGGTACTCAAGCCCAGTTTGCTCCATTACTACAAAACGCCACCATCCCCCTGACCTGCGACCTTGAGAAGTCAGGCTAACGCGCGTCTCTTCCCTTATTCACTGTGTATACATCTCACAACATCAATGCCGTTTGACTTCGGGCCTCCTAAATGCAAAGCTGTATGGTCTCAAATGCAGCAGTGACGTCCGCTTAATTATGCCAAACTAAATATACATTATTGGGAACTCATACTCACACAAAATATAAGTGATTTGTGGTAAACTGCCAAGAATGATTAATGAATCATATGTGGGGAGGGAGGTTTCTGTCACAATTATCTTTAACAAGAGTTGAATTTAGAAGCAGAAACATTGTTAACAATTGTTAACATTTTAAGAAGACACTATAGTCAACATGCCAAGAATAAATTGGTGCGATTATGTTGAGCAACCAGCATGCCCTTTGCTCACGGCAGAGACAAACGTATACATCATTTTGCCACAGATGTTATTAACATATTGGAAGCAGTCACATGTAAAATAAGTTAATTAAGCAAGAGTTGAGTCCTGATTCCAGGATCAACCACTATAGGGAGATGAGGCTAGGAGAAATGTAACTATGCAGTAAAAGTCAAAAGTTTTTTTATCAGATATTTATCAAGCTGGGTATCGAAGCCATAAGAGGCAGCAGAAAGAGAATATACATTGCAGCCCATACATGGGATGTACTAGTTTACTGCAGTTTTAGTAACACCTTGTTACCCAGTCATGAGGCATAGTTACACACGTATTCTCAGCTGTGTTCTCGTAAACAAGAGCCACGTGATGACCGCTAGGCAGACATATAATGGCCTCTAGAACAGTCTCTTTTCTCAGAAGCTTTTTATAGTGTATAAAAGGGAATTGTGTTCCTCAATATATTCCGTAAATCTTTTCATGTCAGAATTTTTTTCTACGTCACTCAAAATACATTTCCACGTAATAAACACAACCAAGTGAATTTTAAAGAACAAAGTTGATTTGGTAAGACTATATTCGAAAATCTAATGTTCATCCAAGATACCAAAATGAAAGCTGCTCAAACCTATGAAATGTCACACCAATCAGTGAGAAGTAGATATTGTAATGATTTTACCAAAATTTTTATAATTCCAATAAATCTGACACACTGCATTACAATTAGCCTTATCAGTTAAAGTTGATTAGCCAGTCATTTGGCTAATCTTTTGACATAGCATATTTTTCCTTTGCAAATAACATCACACTGGCCCAAAGATAAAACACAAAGTATTGCACCACACGAACTTACACCTCATGAGCAGAAGACTGTTTAGTATTTTATCATGATTTTTGGAAAAACAATGGGAAGTGACCTTGAAAGCAATTTTACCGAGTGACAGGGTCTAGGATACACCCACAGAGTTGTATGCCCAGTTTCCCACGGAATCTCACTATATTGCTATACAATGCTCCTTGTATTTTTCCTTGCATTACCTACATACTTATAAAAGAGGCGGGATTAGTGTAATAGACCGCCTCTGAATACGAGCTTCTTAATGAAGAGTCGTACGACAATTATTGGTCATTAAAAATAAAATAAATAACCTAAAGAAAACAAGATTGCAAACTCCTGATTAAGTAAAATAGATCATATAAACCCCAACAAGTCTTAACGCCACCCGGTTAAACCGTACGATATCATTTGAATGCTATATATAAATTAATTAACGACTTAAGGGGGTCTATTCAGCCCCGAATGTGTATGATAAATAGTACACATTTTTCTATTGAACTTTTCATTGCTACGGCCCCCCCAAAACGCAAGGAATAAACAGTCAGCCATAACTGTCTTTTGTTCGTTTGTTCAAATGTCCGAAACAGCTGGCTTTCTGGACATAAAAACGCTTTGGTTGCAGCCCTCCCTAAATACCGTGTTACTGACAATAATTTATAAATCAATGAAAAAAAAGCACATAGTAAAAACTTTGCTATGGGATGTGGAACGCACAGTAATGGATTTTTGTCTTAAACGGCGTATAATTGAAACATTCAGACTTTTATATTATAGTAACTAAAATGTTATGAACGGCGTTCTGTTGGCTTTTACAGATTAAGCGTAAAAATATAACGATTTTTCATCCTTACCGTCTTACTTTGCAACGTATAGCAACACGTCTGTGTTCAATCACAGACATACGACCACATTTGGTCTCTCCCGTCGCTGCTCGTTCCGTTTACAATGTTCCTTTCCTGTATTGAAGTTTACTGAGTGCGGTAAGCAGAGGAAGGGAGGGGTGAGTCCCTGCATAGGCGGAGTTGAAGGGCAGGTGAAGTTTAGTCGGAAAGTAGAAAGTGGTGGTGGTGGTAGTGGTGGTAGTGGTGGTAGTGGTGGTAGTGGTGGTAGTGGTGGTAGTGGTGGTAGTGGTGGTGCATAG
>JAOVYW010000001.1:11943142-11958154 GCA_025775045.1 Hiodon tergisus
GTGGTGGTAGTGGTGGTAGTGGTGGTAGTGGTGGTAGTGGTGGTAGTGGTGGTAGTGGTGGTAGTGGTGGTGCATAGTTCCAAAACAGTAGCTCACCCTACCGAGTCAAATCAACCGAACATTATCCGAATTCAATAAAAGTCGTGTCTATCAGATTACCTTTTATACTCTAGTATCAGTGGTTTTGGTTACATTAGTTCACTAAATCATAAACAGAAAATTATAAACATTTAAATTGCTACAATAAATTACGAAATTCTTCTAAATAGTCAAACATTTGTAATCAGAAGAATTTAATACAAATACAATTTTCTGGATAGTGCAATAGCTGATTGGAGAAAATCTACAAAATACTGTAAATAGACACTGGGTCTCTCAAGTTTTCCAACTGAAACATGAGCAGACACAAGTATTTAAAGTTGAACTTTACTTTATTCAGCTGAACTTTTCACGTTGTTGAAGGAATTTTATTCCATGCAGTTATTACGGTCAGTCCAACATTAACTGAAGAGCATGATTGTTAAGACAAGGGAGTTGCCCAATTCTTCAATATTGGTTCAAGCAGTGATACTTTAAACATCCAGTCTTGACGAGCCCACGGTTCTTTACTATTTAACTTCAGGTAAACCCTATCTGTCACTATTTGTTCCATTAGAAAAACTTTTTTTTTTTTTTTTTTTTTACAGATGCCTGGCCACTACAAGTCAACAGTAAACAAGCACACATTATACAGACTAAACAATCATGTTAGAGGCCACAGAAATACCTAAGCATAATTTTGACACAGAATTAGTAACCCCGTTTTAACCGATTCATCTGTTCAAACCCTAAACTTTTTTTCTAAATCAAAATAACATTCTGTGTTTGCTGGAAGGTAAAATTAACAATAAAAGTGTTTAGTTACTCTGCATCACCTTGGTGTACTGGATCCAAGAAAAAGAATGATTATTCTACACGAAAAACATGAAAAGTGGCAGAAAGTTCTAAATTTCTCTGAGTAAAGATTGTTCTAAGTTAGGATCAGCTCAAGGTTTTGGACACAAGATAAAGCCTGATTAACCTGAATGAGGTGTGTGCATTCCTTTTGATTTCTTCAGAGGGAAACCTGATTAAAATGGCAAATTCAGAAAGAGGACAGGATATTTGTGATTCTGACCTTTCACTTAAATAAAAGTATTTTTCATTGACAGATGATCATTTACTGTATTTAGTAGATGATACAATTTTGCTGCAAAAACGAAGCATAACTAAACAAATCACCCAAAAAAGCCCATTGACCTACAGTTAGAATTTCATATAATAATTCCAGGTCCATAACATGATGCATTTAATAAAACCAGAGGAAAAAAGTAAAGAACATTGCCCCTTCAATCTCTCATTATAAAGCACCTTGTTCATTTAAGGGTAAATAACCAAGTTAAATGGCAGTAATCCTTCATATTTATGTCAGCATGTAGTACTTTCAAAATAACATGCCCAATAATAATATGAGTGACAGGCTTAGCAATAAATCATCTGGGATGTTTCAATAGTAACATACTAATATATTTTTATTTTCTAAAAAGTTGTCTTAGATTTTTATGGCATGGTTGACAGTAAAGTCAATCAATGTATATATATTATGTATTACTCTGAAAAGAAAATAAGGTGTTAAGATCAAAAAATTAACAAATGTTAATAGTCTAGTTCTAAATCTAGTGATAATCTAGTAACTTTGATTTCCCACAAAATAATAGCGGGGGAAACCAGAAAATACTCGTGATAGAGGGAATATATATTCTGTAGTAATCAAATCCAATGGTCATTAGTGGAATAAATTGCAAACTTGATGATCGGCAGAAAAAAAAAATGCACCCACATATCCTAAGTGTTTAGGTCTGAGAAAATGTTATTTAGAGAGACATTCATGTTGTGTAAACTGTGTAGAGAATTGGCCAACAGATGCTATATTCATTATTCAAGATAAATTTTGGTACACTGAGAGTTCTGAGCACGCACACAGTGGATTTTGGGAGCCATTCTGAAACAAAGCAGTTCTCGAATGAGCGGCTCTTAAGGTCTGAAAAGTAGATGTGTTTAGGGGTCATTAGCTCTCATTGGCTATCCTTGAAAGCAATCAATATTCCTATTATAGAGAAACTGCATTGAAAGTAGTGCAGATCTTCCTCTCTTTCACTGCAAGGTGGACCGAGTAGCTGACCAGCATCATTGCAGGTAGGCTGAAATGAATGCTTCCAACAAAACAATAACTACTGTACCAAAGCAGATCAAATACTCCACTAGGGATTCTTATCTTGCCTTTAAATTACATTTAACAATCCCTTGGGTCCCTAAATGAAACATCTAAGATTTAAACAATTAAGTATTATGTCAAACTCCAGTTCCCAAGGATGTAGCATAGATTGGCTTATGTTGCCTGTTATCAAAGCCATTCGTCTGGTTCCTCTTCATTCAGCTTCTGTTGAACTTCGCAGAACTTTTCTCCAGTACTTCAATGAAATCTACAAGATGACCTGACACAGACTGATGCAAAACCCAGGCAGATAAAAAAAAAATATATATTTACAAACATTCAAAGATTCTGGTTTATCAAGCAATGTCAGTTCCCCCCCCCCATCTCAGCTTCTTTATAATGCAAAATGGATCAAATCCATCGGGTGCAATTTGCAGCATGTGTGCAATAAGACTGTCCAGGTTTGTATTTGACCTTGATTGATATTAAATGTGGAAAAACCTGGGTGAAAAAGTGGGTGATGAATAGATTAACTAAACCCTTTTAGCAAAACTAACTCCATGAACGTATAAGATATTGGACACATTGAAACATGAAGTAGTAACACTGTCCGCAATGCAATGCAGACACTCCCCACAGGTGAGTTCAAGATCAAGCCACATTCCTGCAGATCTTGCTTATGGGATTCCTTTGATTGACAAGTTGCTGTTAAATAGAGGGATTTCTCCCGAATATTGTCCCTGAGGGTGTCAGTGTAGAACAAACATGTTTTTATTTTTCATTATGATCTTTCTCTGTCTCATCTAATCCTTCTTTTGACAAATATAAAGTGTGACTCTCAGAGAGGCAGATGCTGTTCCTCACGATATGATTTCACTGGTTTTGCTTGGTTGATCGCTGACTTCAGAATCCCTTAATCCAAATGGTCTATGGCACATTTGACACAAAAACTATAGGGGTCGGTCATACGGAAATATCAAACAGGACCGAAAAGGTCCTACTCTAAAAACGTCTTTTAACTTTTAGGAACACAGAAGTCACAATGTCACAGTGACATCACAATAGTGACATCATGCAGTCCATAAATCAACCTGTACCTTTGAACACAAGAGAAACCAGAAGCATCACAAGAGACATACAGAAAGACACAGCGACAACACAATTTGAGACTCTATTTGTGGTAGAGCAAGGCAAATAGAGTGATATGAAAAGCACTTGTTTGGTAGGGATAGATTGTGTCTTCATTGTTTTCTTAAGCCACGACCCACCCATGAGGACACTGGGCAAGTCTGTGGCACAGCAGAGAGGTAATGGTGAAGTCAGTGGAATTGCAGCTCCCATGATTACTGCTGGCTGAGGGATGCAGGATGTGGATGGCATGAGTGGGCTTCTGGAGGAGGACAAAGGGCACAGGGCTGAAAGCAGTGTACTATACAAGCACTGCTGTATCACAGCGCGGTCTGTTGAAGGTAAACAGAAGAGAAACAGAGAATACACAGTAAGATTTAGCCATACGAGCAGACATAAGGCATGACATTAGGTGGATAGTTTATCCATTTGACTAAATTAACAACAGGTAAAACCTGTTGCTACTACTACTAATACTACTTCTACTTAATAATAATAATAATAATAATAATAATAATAATAGTAAGAGTAGTAATAGTAGTAGTAATAAAATACAGATTACAAAGGCATTAAAACTGTCGCTAATTTAACTGTATATTTTAATTATTCAATTTGATTAGCCTATTCTGTTTTATCCTTATAAGAAACGAAACATTTGGGTATAATATAGAAATTATGAACACAATTAAATATCGAGAAGTTTTTTTTAAATTGTATTATTTGGATTATGTTTTTCATACTGCCATTATTTAAAAGTATTATTGATTCAGCTAAAATGTTTACTTTCAGTTATTCACATTCAACTGGAGGTAAAAAAAAAAAAAAAAATAGGCCGGTAACACCCGTTTTATGTTATTCTAAGTCAAAATATTTATTGTTTTAGTGCATTCTTGAATCGTGCTCCTTGTCCTTGTTCCTTTAAGTTTGTTCTGGGTGAGTCCACCCTGATTATTGTGTCTTACGCTGTCAAATGTTCCCTGTTTTGTGATGTATAATTCCAATAATAAAAATAAAATAAAATTTTAAAAAACTGTTTACGGAGATGTATCCATGCGCAGCGTGATGTGGTATGAAAGTGTATTTACAGATACTTGTCGCCCTCTTGTGGGAAATTTCATTAGGAAATCACATTGAAACAGTAGCCCTGAAGCACAAAACCCAAAAATATAATAAATAATAAATCACAAAACACAAATACCAAAGCAAAGCATGCAAACAAATCTAGACAAAACAAAAGGAAAAGAAAAACATTCGATGCACAAAAATCAATGTATTCCTCGGTTATTTATTCTCCGCGCATTGCCTCTCGTGCCTGAGCACTTCCGTCGTGGGTTTCCTCAAATGCAACATTTTCTGAAATGTTTATTTCCTGTTAACGCGGTTGTGTTGTCAGTTTTTGATTGCTTTGTTGGTTTTCATGTTTTCCCTTTTTGTTGCAGTGCTTTTCCAATATGTTTTTGTGTTTGTGCCTCATGTGATTTTATGTTATGTTATTTTATTTTATTTTTTTATGTTTCTGTTTTAAAGATTTCTTTTGCATACTTTGCTTTTGTATTTGTGTTTTGTGATTTGTTTTCACTTCAGGACAGTCGAGACAGTAAAACAGTTCAGTATATTTTGTTAGAACATTACAGGTTCATCAGGCTAACATCAGACAGAATAATGAGTAGCACTGCGGATTTATCCTACAGAAACTTAAGAGAATTTTCTTCAGTAAATATCCTGATTAATAAATTGATAAACTGGAATATTTTAAGCCATTAAATCTTGCAGAGATTCAGCCAACAGGATCCACAACTCCATGCCAGAAAATGTGCTGTGCTGGAGGTTGATGTCTTAAGGGCAAGAAATTTGCATTCAATTCAATAGCTTATCTATTAAGTAATTAATAGTTGTGGGGGAGCTAAACACCTCTAGCCAACAATGAGAGCTACTGCTTTTCTGAATTGTAACAATACTTGTACATTCTTCACTACTAAAATGTTTCCACACACAGCGTGCATCAATCTAAAATTAAATTAAAATGATTTTTTTGGGGATTTTCCTCCTGGGTAGAGCAACTCAATCAGAATTTTTGTCAATAAATGTTAATTAAGATGGTTTAGTGTCAGTGTTAAGAATGAATGTCAGGATATATTCCAAAGGGTTACTCACTGAGTTACTTGCTGCAGTGGTTGAGGTGTGGATGGCTGGAACCTCCACCACCCCCTCGAATGGTGTGAGTTGTCATGGGAGAGGATGATGGGTGATGGCCAGGGCGAATTGGCTTTGCTGTGGGGAAAGGAAATTCTGTTCGCATCAAATACACCTTTATTAAAAATAAAAATTGTGGCCACCCTTTCACCTTCAAATCAATAAAAAAATTCCTGAGAGACTCCCAAATAATAATATTCCATGAATTTTCCATGGACTGTTCACAGATCCATAAACCCTTCTAATCAATTGCTTCAGATAAGTAAAGTGCCTCTATAGATATAAAGTTGATACTAAATGGTTTACAATAAAAAATTCCACGAATGACAAATGCAAATCGTCCACATTAATATAACAAAACTGAACCCGAACATTGATCAAACATTGATTAGGTTAAAACAACTTTGAATGACAAACACTTCACTTCTTCTCTGCGGTCTTACCAAAGTACCCCACCCCCGTCGCCCGCCACTCTCACCGATCTGAGCAGAAGCTCCCCTCCTGCCCATGTTCTTGGCACGGACAGCCTCCTTGATGCGATCCACTTCCTGCTGGTAGCGTTTGCGGTCGCGCATGGCGTTCTCTTTGGCCTCCTTCAGCGCGGACTCCAAGGCCTTGACGCGCTCGGCCGTAGCGCGTAGCCGTTTCTCCAGCTTCGGAAGCTCACACCTCAGGTCTGCGTTGTCACGTACCAGCTGGAAACGCAGAGAAGGACGCGCATGTCGCCGCCACACACCGGGTCATCGGAATAACTTGGTGATAACTCGGCGGTTTTGAATGTCAACGTTTATCAATGTATTGCACTGATATTAATAAAGAGACTCAGCGTTTGAGGGTTTTCTGAAAATGTATAATAAAAGCTAAGAGGGTATACTGTAAGCACCAATCACAGCTGCTGTGAAGAGTTTTACTGGCTGCACGTACGGGATTTCAGATGGTGTCACCATAAGACATCGCACACATGTGGATCACAGATAAAAAATGTTTTGAGCTGTGTTCTTTAACTTTGTTATCTGGTCTTTAAGTTCATCAGTAAATGCAGGCATTTAGTAGAACTTTACCACTAGTTTTTTTCCTGCTGTTAGTCAACACTGTGATGTGAGAGATTCCAGGGATCTGGAAACTTGCATGTTAGTCCAGTACCTGCTTGTGGACCTTAGTAAGCTGTTCCAGGTTGTTCTCCAGGAAGGAAATTTTCTGTTTCTGGGCAGCGCTACCCCCTCCATCATCGCAATCCAGTTCGACACTCTGAGGGGAGAACTTTATCCTTTACACTAAACATCTATCACTAGGGATAACATTTCATACTCAACGCTAATGGGAGGACCATGTCACACTCAACACCGAGGATGACTCGGCATACCAAACACCAGAGGTGAAATTGAAACTCAATAAGGAATGCCACTGTACTGTAAGGAAGACATTTCACAATCAGACACCAGCAGACACACTTTCAGTAGCACAAGCAAGCAAGATGGCAAACCGAGCAGCTACAGGATCTGACATATGGTATAGAGGGGGAAAATCTGCTGACTTACCTTCTTCACACGAGTGGTAAGGTCCTGGACAAAAAGTTTGCGCAGGTTGTGTAAAGTCTGCAGCTCCTTGGCCTGTTAAAACCCGTGGGAGAATCAAATTATAGAATGGTTTCGAAAAACAACATTAATAGCTTGCAACAACTGTCAGTTTATGGAACTGTTTTGACAGTGACGTGAAGCATCGGAAACCTATCTTTTGGACCCAAGGGAACACCTCATGTTGAAGTGTAGCTGAACTCCAGCCCATGGACTGTCAGAGAACAAGTCATTATGGAAGGGTTTGCAGTACCACGACAACCACTTACCACAGTCTCTTCCAGGCCCTTGAGCTCCTCCTTAGCCTGTTCACTTTTCTCGTTGAGCAGGCTGATGAAAAAGAACAAGGCGGTCAGTACTTGTCCAGAACACCACTGCAATCTGATTGCTCTTAGATGTTATAGTGCTGCATTTGGGCTTGCATCTGGGACTCAGTCTGGAGCCTTTTGGCCAGTAATGAACAAGGCAGCTTATAAGGCTTCCTACAGGGGGAATAAGGGGACCTGGAGTCACGCTTTTGCTGTGTCACAATTCTGCTTTATAGGGAGTTGTGCTGTGATTAAACGACACTGTATTAACAGCCACAGGGTGGTCATTGCGTATAAGAACAATTAAAGGCACGGTGTGGACAATGAACAGCTATTGATGAACTATGAACTGTTTCTCAGACCTAATACAGCAGGTACATCTGAGAAAGCAGGTAAGAAATTTGAGGAAGGTTTTTAACTTAGTAGACATGCAGACACTTTTGTTCACTTTGTGTCTTCGCTGATGAAAGTTGAAGGCAATAGGGAGAGGATAGGGTTCCAGACAGAGAGACCTACAGGAGCTTCTGAAGCTTCACGTCCTTCTCCTGCTCCTCCATCTTCAGCTTTTCATGGTCCAACATGAGCTTCTCCTGCTCCAGTTGCAGACTCTGGTTGAGACTGGTGGGAAAAAAAACAGGATGAAACCGTCAACATGTGATCACATTGCATGGAAATAGCATGAAACTGACCCGAGACCTAAGCGTGCGGTAACATCAGGGGAATGGCGTGGTGGAACCTATTCTGAATTGATTCTGATTTGAATCTGATTAGGAAACAGGGAAAACAGGATTCGTGTGCCTGATAAATTTCTGCGCGTGTGTGTGGGTGTGTGTGTTCATGGTGGAAAACTGGTTGAAGGTCAGCGCATGCTATCTCACACAGGGGCAGATACGGGGGCAACCAGCTCTTTCTCTTACTCTTTGAGCTGATCCAGCATCCTCTGTTTCTCGTCAATTTCATCACGCAGACGGGTGAGCTGCCTCTGGTGGGTTTCTCGA
The DNA here is from genome assembly GCA_025775045.1 of Hiodon tergisus. Classification (NCBI taxonomy): domain Eukaryota; kingdom Metazoa; phylum Chordata; class Actinopteri; order Hiodontiformes; family Hiodontidae; genus Hiodon; species Hiodon tergisus. The sequence goes on from JAOVYW010000001.1 coordinate 11,951,577, forward strand.
TGGCTCTCCATCTGTTCTTCCAGGGTCTTCTTCAGAAGAGCGGCAGGGCAGAGAGAGATGTGTCAGGCAGGCGTGAGGGATTAGAACCCATCTACTCCTTAAAATCTACGTATATCGTCGCTCCCTTCTTCAAATTTAAGCATTTTATGCGTGTGCAAGAATTACCCAATTTAAAGTTAAGGGTTTGTGTATGTCAACGGTTGATTTTGGATATCATCAATCATATCTGCAAAAAAGGCTCATGAACTAAGATCATAAATGATCGAGGTTTACTTTTCATCTACAAGGCCAATATTTCAAGAATATCAAAAGAGTGAAACAAAGAAATTCCTCTTTTCAACCACAGCACATAAAATTAGAAATGTTTTTACTCAACAAGGTTTAGAGCTGAAATACATACTCTATGACAAATAAAGGATCATCTAGAAACAATGCTAACCCCAATGACACAGGAGGGATAGGATTTACTGGATTAAGTATGAAAATATTGTTCTTGATCAGTTTAGCCTCTTGGATTACAGACTGATTAGCAAACAATGCAGTTTTGTTAAAATATTAATAAGATAAAGGCACTCTTTGCTTCCTGTTCAGAGGGCAACATTGCATTATAATTATATTCCACATTCGCTTGCCGGACGGCCCGATTCAGAGAAACTTGCAGAATAACAAAGGCTTTGAACAAGTTGGAGTTTTAGTGAAGTAAGTAACCCATTGAGACCTGAATTTTTGTGGTAGTTCGTTTCCAGTTTTTGCTTGTTAACTACCATTCATTTATAAGGCCAGTTTGTCTTTACTGATGGAAAATTGTGTTTGGAAAGGGTTAACTCCCAGCCAGCTCCCCCACTCTCCCCACTGCCTTACACTGTGCTGTGGTGGCCGGAGTGATTTACCTTCATCTCCACTGCGTCCTGCAGTCTGCTCAAGTGCTCTTTCTCCTTGTCCATGACAGTCACCTCGTGCATTTTCTCTGCAAGCACAACCCAAGATTCCTGAACACCTCAGTAGGATTACAACTAGATTTTAGGCAGTCTGGCCGCTGGGTGGGTAAGGGAGTGTCTATATTTGATTGCTGACATTGAGTAACGCATAAAACAACGCATCTTTTTGAACTCACATCGGTCTCTGAGTACCCAAAGTATTCTGTAATACTAAGGTGTCAGAGTACAAAAGTTTAAAAAAATCAACAGTTAATAAGATCATTTAAATTTTAGATCTGACTTATTTGTCAGTTTGTACCACAGTTTGCTTACACAGCTATGGCAATTTAGCATTTTAATACCAGTAGTATGCACCCGTGCGAGTTGGTTTTAGGGTGGTGGGACATCAAATTTATGTCTATGACTGTCAAAGAATGGATCATAGGATGGTTCATAGCCTGCGGCATTATAATATCCTGGAAAAGACCAGACCAGGAAGTAATGCATGCGCGTTATATTATTCTCTGCTCAGCGGATATTATTGTTCTAGGACAAAATCCTTTTATACAGCAGACATTTACTGAAGCAGTTAAAGGTAAATACTTCAGTCTGGAATGGATTGCCCCAGCTTGGATCTAAACCCTTTACCTTACTAGTTATAAATCCGGTGCCTTAACCACTACACACCAGCTGCCACACTAGGGGATTTTTGCAGCGTGCCTGCTGGGTGTCTGGGTCTCTCACCCTGGGCATGCAGCTTGGCCAGCTCTTCTGTCAGGGCGTCCTGGCTCTCCTCCAGCTGCCTCTTCTTCTGCTCCATGTTCTGCATGTAGTCCGTCAGGGACTTGATCTTGGCCTGGTGCTACAGAGGTGCGGAGGCGAATGAAAAGAGAACGACTGCGCCCCTCCTGGGATCACAAACCCGGACGCGACACAGCGGCTAACACAGTCATTCCCCCCAGCAGTGCTGCTGTCCTCACCCTGTACCTGGGAGATAAGCAGCTGACAGGAGGCCAGCTCCTTCTCATTGGCCTGCATCTTGCGGAGGGTGTCGGTCTGCGAGGTCTCCAGCTGCTTGCTGCGGTTGACCATCGACTTCACCTCCGACTTCATCTTGCTCATGTAGAGGCGTGCCATGGTGAACTCCTCCTCGAGAACCCCATTGACCTCCGTCATCTGTGGACAGAGAGCCCCGCTCGTGGACCCGCATCTGTACGGGGACCCCCACGCACACGACACAATGGTGTGCTAAATCCGGTAACCGGTCACAAATGGACACTGGTCTGCCAGAGTGGTAATGGCAAAGACGTCATCTTAAAATCCAAAATCTCCCACTCCTCTGAGATGAAGTCTCTAGGCTGCGTGTTAGAGATACCGTGCGTTTGTGTGGAAAGTGGGGCGGGGTGGGGGGCGGTCCTCACCGCCTTGATGTCATTGGTGCCGATGAGGCCCCCGATCTCACTCAGGTCCTTCAGCAGCAGGCTGAGGATATCTGAAGCCCGTTTCTTCTGATGGCTGCAGACTTCCTGAAGCTGGTTCAGCTCTCTCTGAACTGCCAGCAGGGTCGTCTGTGGAACAAGAACACACACAGACACAAACCGGGAGCTGTTAGACAATCCAGAATGGTTTCCAGCTTGCCCCAAAATCCCCCCTGTCCATTAGATCAGACTAATGGGATAACATAACTCAGGTCCTCTAGAGTGTTTTACAGGTCTATAACTTTGCATCTATGGATTGAGGACACATTTAATTGGTTCACATTATCCAATAACACAGCTAGTGAAGCCAATATGCTTATTAAGGAGAGAACCCCCTGGTCCTCCAGACCAAAAACGGTACAAAGTTTAAGGCTACTTTTCCTCTGTTCCGCTAAGATGCTAAGATCTTTAGTTTCGCACACAGTTCCTCATTAATTTAAACTTGTGTATGGGAAACAGCGTTCGCTGTTTCAACACTGGAAAGTATTTTCTGCCAAAGTCAAGACCCCTTTCATTAAACATGGAAATCTAGCTTCCTGCCAAGATTCCAGCTCTGATCCCCAGTGTTCTCTGTGGCCACCCATCTGTATTCCACAGCGCCCCCTCCTTGTCACCGTGTGCCCCAGACGTCTCTCTCTCCACTCACCGTCTTCTGAGCCAGCTCCTCAACCAGCTGCTCATTACTGCGGGTCTTCTCCTCCACCACCTGGCTCTTCTGGTCGTAGTTGACGGCCAGCTCCTCCAGGGCCTGCAGCACCTCCTTCACCTCCTCCTTCGCCGCCTCGTTCTCCATCTGGAGCCGGGAAAGATCCTCCTGGACCTTCTCGTAGTCACGCCGCGTCGACGCCAGCAGCTGCACGCACACAGACACACGCACAACCAGACGCAAACATCCACCTTACAGCAATACACAGCAGCTGGTCACAGCAGCAGTCTACTACAATGTTTTCTAGGAGAATCAACAAAATCAGGCTCATTATTTGTAAAACTGTGTAAATATTTTATAAAATTGAATTTGTAAATAAAGACATCAAAATTACAGATAGAAGTTTAATTAGGTTCAATGTTCTGTGATAGCCATTTATTACCACTAGATGGCAGTGATCACAAATTGAGTCAATTTATTAAAACCTGGGGACATGATGCATTAGATCAGAAATTATTATGAATAATTCAGAACAGCTGTGTGTGCTCTAAATCTTGGCTTCAATGGTGTCAGTGAAATGCTACTTTGCAAGTCTGATAAAACTATCCACTTAAAACGACACTAATCTAAACACTTCAAGGAGTGACATTTAACTAATCTGAGGAAAGCGTCTAGTTTTGATTAGTTTTTGAAGAGATACTACCAATTGCTAATGTGACCTTTCAAGAAGAAACCCTTAGTCAAGGGAGAGAACACTGCTTTGAGTAAAATGGGAGAAGTCTGTATTTTTAAAATACAGGAAAGCTCCCCAATCCAGCCATGATCATATAGATCATTAACAATATAGTCACCTCATCCTGGTCCAACATCTGCTGCTCAAGTTTCTCAGCCAACTGGCTCTGCTGGTTGATCTCATCATCCTGGGAAGGGCAGTGACATAAGATAAATTTCATGTGTATATATATATATATATATATATATATATATATATATATTAATCAATGGATTAGGCAAACATTTTGCCAATACTGTATTTTAGGTGGTAAACATAATTAGGTGTCTTTGGATAGATGAAACCATCCCTCCATCTGACCTTGTCATCCAGCTGCTTGTACAGGTTTCCGATTTCCTCCTCGTACTTGCTCTTCTCCTCGGCAGACAGCAGAGCCAAGCTGCCTATGACGGGAGTTTTGTCGCCGGGCTCGCAGTTCTTCTGCTCCCCTTCGGGAACGGCCTCTCCTGGGCGTGAGAGTTAGAGCAAGTGTGAACCAACGGGCTCCCTAGGTTTATGTCCAGGCAGTGACACTGCTGCTGTTGTTTTCCAGGAAATAGCTGAAAACGATGAAAAATCCAAAGCGATTTAAGCCGGCCTAGATATGCACGTTTGCCAAGCAAATGAATAATGCAATGACACCAGGGCACTGTAACTCAGTATTCATCACCCAGCCCTTTTAAGGAAAAGTTTCAGTAGGAAGGAGTAAGGTAGCCTTTTAATGTGGGCTGGTGATAAGCTAAATGCGGGCAAATATGCCAACCGCACTTGTGCTTATCTCCGTAGTGTTTCACTGCAACCACTGGGCATACAGTACAGATCTAAATAAAAAGGGCTAATCCCATCAACTCTGCGAAACTGGGGGGATCTGGGATGAATCTCGCATCCCCTGGAGATAAGGATAGTAGAGGGGTGCCAGCCAAGTGCAGACAGAGCTGGGAACCTCATCACATCCACAGAGCCCCGCCATCTTTGAGGCCTGTCTGGCCTTTGTAGGCGAAGCTAATCCCTGCATGCGACGGCAGACACTATCAGCTGGGCTGTGCCTTTGAGAGCAGAAAGGGAAAAGAAGGACATCTGAAGGTTTGGTCCGTATGGTTATCTGTCCCTTGCAGAGGACGTCCTGCTGAGGGAAACGAGTTTGTGGATGGCCCCCGGCTGTCAGTCTCCGCTAAACTTCCACAACGCTCCCTAAAACTTGCGACTTGAGTCTGTCCCTCAGTGGCCAAAATGCGTTCACAACTCGGCGGTTTAACCTGTCATCGTTACAGCAGCTGAAAACATGTTGAACACTGCTCTTTGAGTTCAACACTGTGACTTTATTATTTGCCATGTGGAGGTAGTGGGTGGGGTGGCTTTTGATTAATCTCCTGTGTTATCTTAGCCATACGCACAGCAGCTTGTGTAAATGTAGAAAGAAAAGTCTGAATGGATATGATGTATGTGTCTTATGTATGTATATATATACTTATTATATACATGATATACCACCCAGCTAGTACCTCCAGCAGTGGACATCACGGGAAAAAAGGGGGGTACGAAATCGTTAAGCCAAGATGGACGACTGATCACAAGGAAAGCCTTTTTTATTTTAAAAAGGGTCTCATAAACATAATTCAGTCATGTTTACTTCACACCGACTGAATTGAAATGCCTGAAGAGATGTGAGGCAAAAATAGGACACTCAGCTCTCGTTCTATTGGTTTCCATTGAGGGTTGTGTCATTATTCAAGTGAAAGAACCATGGTTCTCTCGGAAGTTCTTGTCCATCCCAATGTGGAAATTACCCACTGATAAGCAGGCAGACATTGCTTCATTAAGTTAACAGCCCGTGTAGTAACTGCAATGTAATAATTATATAAAAAGCAAAGAACGCTGCATTTAAAAAAATAAGGTTCAAAGCATGTCTCTCGGATTGTCTGTTTACATTACCTTCAGTGCCTTTTTATTTTGTATTACATTCTATAATTGGGTACAAAAGTAGGATCTCCTCTTTAAATGCATTTAATTCTGTTCATAAATGATCAGACTCAAGTCCAATTACAGAAATACAGAGTCTTCCTAGGGGGTTTTATTTCAGAAGAAAGGGGTTAAAGGGTTGAAAGAAAATAGTTCATTTATAAAATCTTTTTAAAATATAGAAAAACAAACAGCCAGGCTCAATTATTACGAAACAGATTTAAAAAATAATTCAAGCATAATCTATTGCTTCAGCTTCTTTTTTGACAGTATTAGTTTAGAGAAAAGACAGTCCGCATTCCACAGGAAAATATACATTTAAAGTTTTATAATGACCTACAACATGTCACAATGCGCTGCTTTACCCAAAGGCCTAATGTTTTTCAAGCCCAACCATTAATGTGTTTCTCTGAGCCCCTGAGAGATGAACTGAGAGCCAATATTCCTGCCCTGCTGCTCACTGTGTAGGACGTGCTTACGTGCAGGGCTGAAAAAATGTCAGGGCTTTTGTAAATGATCCAGAATGTTTAGGGAGAGTAGGGTAGCTGTGTCTGTGCATATATGAGGACGCAACTAGCGTGCAGCCCATCAGAATTCCAGCCATGCTCAGGGGAGAATATGCAACATGAATGGCAATGGTGGCCATCTCCACCTCCAACTTTGGAGTGCCTTTCTCTCTCTCTCTTTCATCCCCTCCGCCTCACCTTTCCTCCAGCGGTTCAGCTCCGTCTCCAACTTTGGAGTGCCTTTCTCTCTCTCTCTTTCATCCCCTCCGCCTCACCTTTCCTCCAGCGGTTCAGCTCCGT
>JAOVYW010000001.1:11968543-11980417 GCA_025775045.1 Hiodon tergisus
CTGGGACACCAGGGGAGTTTTTACACCTTTTTATTGCCATTATAAATCACACAAAAAGTACAAAAACAATAGCTCAAGTGAATTTCACACATTGGGAAAAACCGAAATAAAGCCACTCGTCAAATATCTAAATCACAAATACCATTAAACTTTTTAATTGTTAAATTATATAAAAAGCCATCAAACAGCATACTTTTCTAGTCTACTCCCCCTCATTAGTGCAACCACACCCTGGTGCATAACAAGGACCTTTCACCAACCCACCCCCAGCAGTGGGGTTAGTGATGCCAGACATCACAGTAGTGAATGCAGGTGCTGCTTGCATGTGAATAATCAAATACACACTGCTCAGCTAACTGCAGCTACAACGGGACTGCTTCATAACAAACAGTCTTCAGACGCATCTCGCTACATATTTTTTCAGTTTATTGTCTGGGATCAGTGGACTGTAGAGATGAGGTGAATTATATTTAGCAGCTGTCTACACCTTGCACAGTCTCCGATCAGTTGCCAGGACAGTGTCTTAAATGCTATAAAAAGCACCTTCACTCAGAACCACAACCTGAGCTCATTACGAACTCTTTGGATTTGATGACAGACGAAGGATTGACTGCATGCAAGACACAAGCATTAGGTCATTTTTACGAATCATAGCCGGGAAAGTTTGGGCCGTCACAACCTCCAAACAGACAGAAAACAACTACTACAAAGAAACTATTTGCTTGTAGAAGTCCCTAGTGCCAGGAACCAATCATAATCTTGCCTTCTACTCCAGGGTGTGACATCACTGTCCGGAAGTATACTCATTCACGAGCTCCACTACACAAGCACCAGATTGTGGTACAATCTGCAGAACCACACAGAGCCCTAGCGGTGGGTGTGACACCAAAGCCTGTCTGTCTGTCAGGTGTGCCTAGGGCTTGAGTCTGGTCTCCTGGCTGTGTACCACATGGCCCTTTTGTTGCTCTCTGGCAGCTAGACGGGATCTCTCCCCTCCTCGGATGTGCCTGGGGTTTGGCAGCATGCGTCAGTGTGTACGATGGTGAGGCATTGCAGAGAGCGGAGGAGCAGAACAGCTGACTGAAAGAAATCAGAGCTAAAACAGACACCCTGTGGCTGAGCCACCAGCCATTTAACAGAATAAAAACGCTGGGAATCAAATCAACCAGAAACACAACCACAGCCACCTAACCAGAGAACGCTCACTTTCATTCTCTCAAGCTGTGTTTTTCCGTCATCAACAAAAAAAGCTCATGTTTGCATCAAGTTAGGTTGCAGATTCAACCATTACCTGTTTTCTTTTCAACCAAAGAGGTTTAATTCTTGTATCGCCAAGCCAATGATCCAAAGACATGAAACGAAGATCAAATTGACTATTTCTTTCAAAACCACAATTGTCTTCTTTTTATCTCTCGTTTTCAAGAGCTTGTTGGTTTATTGGAGTGGAGTACATTGCCTAATGTTGATTGCCTATGCTATTGTTTAGACAAGGCAACATACTGAAGTGTGAAATATTAGGGCAGCAAATTTCAAAATTAGACAACAGACATCTCTTGGACATAGTTTACATGCGTCCATAACTGATGCACAATGCACTTTTGAGTGCAAAAAGTATTTGCACAAGAACTCACAATTGAACACAATTGAACGTCCTGATAAGGTAACTCCTTGTGAGGTTTTGTAAGAAGGTAGGAACGGGAGCATTTTGGGAAAAACTTGATCAAGGCCTAACAGAGCAAATGGGTCTCACCTAGACAGGAGAGGGACCCAGGAATCACTAGGGAGAAGAGAAGGGCATGTGTCAGTAACATGGTGAAGATTTGGTTTCTCATATATGAGGATGACTGTACGACATTCTATAAGAGCTCAAAGGCCCAGTTCACTTGTTGTGGTATCTCTGAATGCACTTATTTGTCAAGGACAGGGGAACTGAAAAGGGCTGTAGCGGTTTATTTAAAAAAAAAACACACAGTGAGATTATAATGAGCCACGTGCTGCAAAGCTTTATTTGCAAGAAGGTTCATTTTCTTTCAGTGGAATAATTCCGTTTTCGGAAGAAAAATGAGATTGGCAGTCCAAACTGAGACACCTTTGAAAAACCTTTGTCTCTCTATTTCAAAACTAATGTGTGTTTTTTGTTTTGTTCACAAATTCTCAGTTTTTCCTTACTACTTTTCTTTCCTTGGTCAAGACCAGATGGGGACCTTCTTGGGTTTGAGGGGTTATTCCCTGTTCACTCTACAGACTGATGAGGAGCAAGGTGATGGCCTCAGCTCCATTTACAGAGCTTGTAGCGTAACCCACTGCTTTCTCCAGAGGTGACAGACCAGACCCCACAGGGTAAAACCTAAATTATGTGTAAAGAATGCCTGGACAGGTACTTTGGCAACCTAGGGAGAGGTTAGCAGAAATGGAAATGGAATGCTAAAAGGAATGCTTAATAAGTCATGGTGTGCCCTCTTATAAGAACATTTGTACACAATTCAACTTGATTTTCTGAGCTGCATTTCTAACCTTAAAAATAGTGAAGCCGGTAAAAACAATACCATTCTAAATGTTGTTTAACTTGCCCCTTCTTTAATATTACATTGCTATTGGGCCAAATAGCCGTTTTTAAAATGCTAAGTTTGATAAGAACAAGAACTGCTAATATACATATAGATCTTCTGCACTATCAAAACCATTTCTGATGACATCGAAAGCTCAAAAATACAAACTTGTTTTAAGTTATTCATTAATTTTTAAAACAGATTTATTTATTTCGCGTAAAACGGTCCACTCCTTTGTTGTGTTTTAAGTCAAAATAAAGCCGAGTTAAGAAGGTGGGGCTATATTTGTATTACTATAGAAACCTCGTTCAAGATAAAATTTCAATACTCCGCAACACAACCCAATGTGCCACTTTGACCTCGAATTTAAAGCGGCGACTAACCTCATATTATTATACTCGTTACAATTTCTGAGCCTCGTCTTGAACCTGTTCACTTAAGTACACATACAGTCAGCAATTCTGAATAAACCGAATAAATGATCCAATAACCCTGAAAACCGAACATTTTTTCCAGATTAATCATTGCCGTACAGATTAGGGAGACACAGCACGGATATATTATATTGGCTGTCTGCCTAGTTGATACCATTATTGTGTAACTGCGAACATGGCAATAGTGCTATTGCAATAAAAATGTAAAAAATTAGTTTTAAGTGCCCTATTTTTACTGACGCGATAGAGCCCCAGGACAATAATAATCCCAGCCAACAAAACTGTAAACAGCAAAAAATGGCCACCACGGTATTTGTTATAATTTATGATATAGGTTTATATTTAACAATTAAAAATGCACTGGAGATTTGTTTTAATCATCACTTTATTGGTATTTTAATATACGGAGTAAATCCTATTAAACTAATCCAGAAATGTACGCGATATAATATATTCGAATATGGGTCCTTTCGTAAAATCTCATATCAATGCATAAATATTCTTTAAAGATTCGAAATATTTATTAAGTGTATAATAATACTATCATATATGAAGACATTATTATTTTATGCAAAACAGATATCCTGTGACCAGATACAGCCAAGCTTTAGCCAACTAATTTAACTAAAAACACAAACAAACACGTATTTTACTTTGCTGTTGTGCAATCACACCCAACGTGCATTAGAATAGTCGGTCCCATAACGTGAAGCATTAAACAATTGCTTCTTGTTGTTGTTAGTGATTATAAGTAAATGCTGCAAAACTATTTTCTTTCCAGCGCGTCGTTGCGCCTTTCTGTAATAGCAGAAGATTGCTGATGTATTTTGTTTCTTGTAGACATGTATCACTTTATTAAAAAATCTAAAGTAATTTCTGTCTCCATAAGTCTAGTCAATCTTGGTTCACAACGCCTAACAAACATATAACTAGAAGAACTTACTGTTATAACCACGGTGTCTTCCTCCTTGAATTTAGGTATGTATTTGTCTCCTCTTGTAATTTCTGATTCATTCAGTGGTCGGAATCGGCACATTACTTTTACGCCACATTCTGCTGCATCCGCCATCTCGCTTTACACAGATGGACCAAAATAGCCAACAAAACCGTTACAATAAATCAGCAAAAAACATATATTTCGCCAGGTACGCAAAGAAAATAAAATCAGCCGAGCCACACCATTGTCATTATGTGAAATGAATTACCGTCGGGCATTTCCAAATGTAATAATCAAATTTATTTTTAAAGCCCGAGTTAAAGCAATTAAACCTATGTATATAATTGGACTGTTGAAGAGAAATTAGAAACTTGGGTAAAAAAAATTGTATTGATCAAAAACACGATTTCCATTCCAGAATTCAAAATCCGCATCCTCCTGCGCGCTTTGCCATCCTGCATCAGTATCAACCACTTTCCCCCTCTCCTTGCCTCAACCTAAACTCCCTCAAGGGTTTATGATCTCGCAGCATTACATCACTGGTTTATACATCCTTGGCAACGCCATTGGAAGATTAAGGGATTATGGGGCTCGTAGTTCCTTTCAAATAATAAAAAAATAAAAATGCGATTGGTTCATTATAGCAAAACAACTAATACACGAATTGAAATACATTTTTTAAATGATCCAATTTACTATAACTTCACAACTCGCCTGTTCATATAGGCTCTGTCTAGCGGTATTCTTTTACTGTCCGATCGGACTTTAGAAACCAACTGAGCAAAGTTTGACTGCCAGTGTATCTTGGTGTTTTGATGACGGCGTTGGAGAGCGCCGGTTACTGGTTACTGTGAAGGCCACAGCATATGATTCACAGTTTCACACTCCAGTCAAAACCGGTCAGTAACCCCTCGTGCCCTGTGGATGGGGGCATTTTCATCCTGGAAGAGAACACTCCCACCAGGATAGAAACGTTACACCATGGGATAAAGGTGTTAACACAGAATAACTAATGATTTGCAGTGACCCTTCCCTCTAAGGGGACAGGTGGACCCAAACCATGCCACGAAAATGTCTCCCACAGCATAACAGAGCCTCCAAAACCCCCCTCACTGTAAATTTTTCCTTTAATTTGTCACCTGTCAGTATATTGCAGATTCACTGTGAGTAATGTATTGTATAATATAGCCTATTCATTGGGTCTAACATATAGTCAAATAGAGGTATAACACAAGGAGCTAATTTTTATAAAAACAGATCTTACATTTGTTCACAGGGTAAAAACAAAGCCTAAATGGAAACTTAATATTTTAACTTGTTTTACACAAATTCCACATGAGAACATTGTGACCCTAATTCCTTAAGCTAGTTGCATACGCGACATGCACCATTTCCTAAGCCTTATTACAAACCCGATTTTTTCTCTAGGTAATCTGACATTCCTGTGCGTCATTTAAAATAAACTCCGGCGCCATCTGCCGGCTATGCTTGTTTATTGCAGTCAACAATGACTTCAACGAAAGCAGTTAATATTTTCCTGAAAAGTGACGAAAATGGTCTTATAGCTTACCAAAACATACAGCATAAACTTTTCTGTCCGCTTTTAAAATATGAAAACAGACAGACAAATATCCTGATACAAGTTTTTCTTTATTTCCCTGCATTTTTCTCTCAATTACTCCAAGTACAAGTAACAGGAAAAACGAGTCTGAAGTACTGTCCAAACATGGTTCTATTGTATGTACTGTACAGGAATTCACTAAAAACAACTACGTCAAGGTAGGTCTACTGTTGATCAGACATCTTTTCCTCATCCGTTACTTGCCTTGTGGCCACATGAAAAAAATACGAAAAATAATCTTGATGGATAACCCCCAACCCCAAAGGACAGTTTGACAAGTCTCCAATAATATGCGAGATTAGACGATACACAAAAGAGAGAAAAATAATCTATACCGATGTAATATTCGCTTAACCCCTGCATGTTTAAAAAGGCAAATATATTAAAAAGATTTTCACTTTACATTTGTAGATTGTAAATGTAGGATGCATAAATTTGTTTCTATAAAAATTTAAATAAATAGGTCCTATTGATACAACAGCTTGTTTTTACACTGGGAACCGTATTACGGTGACTACATTTAAACAAAATTTACAAACAAAATATAAAAAAATAAAAATAAAAACATAAAAAGCCAATCCATCCCCCTTTTCAAATTAATAGAAAAGTCTCATAATGAAAAATGCCACTAATTACCAAAAGACCATCTATTCATTTTGTGAAACCAAATGAATCAGGCAAATATATTCCATTTAGAAAAAAAGTACAAGAACTTTGTATGCTATCTATGCCATTCGCCGTACTTTCGTAGACACAAAATCAGATTTATTTGTACAAGATACAAAATGTAAACATTGCAAAATAAATAGTTAAAACTAGTGACGGCAGGATCCATTTTCATGCTCACGATCCCAAAACAAATGTTGCACGTTTTTTCTTTCCATTCAGTTGCATTTTTCCAAGTGCAAAAGCATGATGACAAATACCTAGAATTCAAGTAACAGAAATATACTAATGATACAAATATACCATTTTACAAAGTAGTGATATTCCCAATTTTACAAATTGTACAATTATATATCGACAAATTCTCTTAATATTTTGATATGCTGCGATTGAATATAGGTCCTTGTAAAAGGGAACCCCTGACAGAAGGCGCCCACGTTTGCATTCACTCAGACCGGTCTATCCAATATTTGTCATAGGTATTAGCGCTCACGCTGGGAGCTATGTCACCTCCATTGCCACTGTCGTCTCCGATATTCCATTAAGAGCAAGTCTTTCAGGTTCATTATTCTCCCTACAAAAGAGGAAATTCACATAAGTTTGAAGCATACAATTAAAACACTTAAGTACAAAGGCAATGTAACTAAACAGTTGGCTCAAAGCCCTTGAACCTTGATAGCACTGAGCAGTTGATGGAAAAAAGGATTGATGCCCACCTTGCTATGCCGCTGATGGCACTAGCGGGCGTGACCTTGGGCACCCGGTCCAGGGTGGCAGCGACAGTGGCGAGCTTTAAGGCAGATGGCGAGGGGGCGGAGGTGCGGTTGACGGGAGACACCACAGTAACACTGTTGAGGTGAGCGGTGTTGGCCCCAGGCAGGGACTGGAGGCTACTGATGGACAGTGTCGAAAGCATATGGTTGGAGCCGGCAGCGGGGAACGTTCGCAACAGCTGGACCGGGGCCGTTACCGGGCTGGCATTGCTCAAGGCTGAGCTGCTGGAGTGGAGAGTTTTAACGGTCCCTTTAGGAGAAAATGGACAAATATGACGCCTCTTGTTTATTCTTGAACCTGCACCAGACAATTAAACAACCATGAGGCAGGCACCAAAAGCTGAACAATGGCCCAGTGCGCAGGAAAAAGGGTTAACCTGAATCAGAGGCATGCTAAAGGACAAACTAAGACACAAATTTATTATGCAAGCCTTTGCCCACACCTGAAGTTTGGTGAGCACCATTAACATTGGTGCCAAGGGATTTGTTATTGTTGGCCTCACAGCCTGCCGGACCAGGAGCGCTTATAACAGCAGACGCAGCAAACTGGGCACTGGCGGAATCCAAAGTCTTCGACATGCAGTCTGACGGGCCTGCTGACTGCATCACAACGAACATCCAATTACTCAGACATTCACCCATCTCATACATACTGTGAACACAAGACCTAAAAGCATGCGGTGTTCATAATTAATCTACATGGATGTCGTTTAAAGATTCATCGCGTAAAATGCGTTGCATTTATAGGGCTTCCAGTTCCTCAAGACTTCATTCAGTTCTATTACTTTAAGACCGTTCTCGAAAAACTACTCAACTTTCCTCACAGGTCTTTCTAGTTTGAAGTAGCACAAGTGATGACGGTTGAAAAAGTACTGTGTACTTACAAGCCATCGACATTTGTCTCTGTGGGGGAAGAAAAGCACTATAAGCGTCTCGGACCCTACCGGGGCCGAGCTTGCGAACAGGTACCTGTGTATTGTGCTGAAGACGTGAGGTCTTCTGGGATGGTCCTTTCTTTTGTAACTGAACCAGCATCTGTGCCAGCTGCTGCTGGTGTGTCTGGAACTGTTCCTCTGTGATGCCACCTGTCACCACGGGAGCACAGCGTTACAAATAAATAAATAAATGCAGGGACAGAGGGAGCACCCAAGTCAAGAAGTATGCATGTGGGTCACCAGTAAGTAGACTTTGAAAGTTTACTGGTTGGCGGTGGCGCCTTCCACAAAACTAAACACGCTGTGTGTCAATCCACGAAGCATGCCTGGAGAAGATCACAGTTCAGATCCCATTTCAAATCCGGAAACAATATTGTACATTTGATTACTTCAAGTCAAAAGGCACTCTCCATCATCGTCTCCAAACCGTCACCAAAGCTGCATTATATCTATCAGTTTTAGGTATACCACCTAATGAGGAATACGCCAAATTCATTTGTACATCGTTTTGACAGTAACGGCATACATAAGTTTCTCAAATTTCATTTAGAAACCAGGGAACACAGAAAATGGCATAAGAATTTATGAAAGCCATGACAGACTACAGCCACTAGAAGAACCAAGTAACCTACTTTGCCGACAGTTCCAACAAGGCACCACTACTTAACCACTTATAAATTTACAGATTTTCTACAGCCACTTAGAAATTCTAGCTAGAGCACCCGTCTTATAACCCCGCTACATAAATTACAGATGACCAACTAAGAAAAAGAACAAGGAAGGGAAGTGCGCAAGCCCTATACAAAACCACCTGGGAGAATGCTTCAATACTCAAAGACTTAACTGACTTCACAAATAACCAACATGCAATAACCGTACTGCAAGGTGTAAGAAAATGACAACGCAGAGGAAAAACCACTCACCTGAAACGTCCTTCTTGGAAGAGTTTAACAGAGCCAAAGAGGTGACAGGCGGCCTACGATTCTCAGACGGTCTTAGTTTTTCCCCAGCACTTGCATCCCTGCCGTCTCTGTCCTGTGTAGACCGTGGCCTGAAACAGCGCCACCGGCACGCTTTGATATTGCTCAGAACCTCCGCCAGCGAGTTGGCCTGTCCGGGAGGCGTTTTGGAAGCGTCTGTACGGTTTGAGGCTGCGCTGGTGGGAACGGAGGTAAACGCCGCTGGCCCCAGCCGTTTCAGACTGCGGTCATGCTCCGATGACGCTCGATCCAAAACAACTCTAGAACCACAACAACTTGGTTTCAGTTTTTCCAACAACATTTATTTTGTAAACCACCTCACTCGATGTCTTGCACAGCTGTCTGAACATCTAATAAAGTCAGGCCAAAAGTAGTACCTGCCCCCACGGCCCACCCTGCGCCGGGCCAGGCCCACGCAGCGGCGGGGGACGGAGAGAACGGTGAGGCAGTGGCGGTGCCGGAGTTCACCCAGCCCTGCCAGCTCTGGGTGGTCCCACAGAAGGCTGCCGTTGCTTTGGTCCACGTTAGGCTGCAGGGGGGGAGGAGACAGGCCGTTGGCCACGCCGCGCTGCGCTAATTTACACCATGTGTTCTCTAGGTCTTGACAGATATCGCACGCTCCACAAAAAAATTCAAAGTGCAGCGATCCACCAGAATTCTCCCATGGTGGGGAGACTGGGACAGAGATGGGCGGGGAGTTGGGGTTAGGTGGTTGCAAACAAAGTAAGAAACCTCAACATTTCCCCCCATCAATAACAAGTACCGAATTGTCTAAAAACAGAAAAATTGAATTGTCTGTTCAGAAACATTTTAACATCTCATCTTCAAATAACCATAGACAAATTCAAGAATCAAGTCTAATTAATACAATTTAAAACAGTTTGTTACATTTTGCTTCCCATAGGGTCAACAAACATTAAAATTTTGATTAACGGCATGATTATATTTCGCATGCAGTTTTTGAGGAAAAGATTAAATAACTAAGGGACAATTTATTTAGACTACGGATAAAATATACACTTTTAAACATAGATTCTGAACAGTAACTGTCCTTCTTTCAAATTAAACCAACATTACTTACAGGATAGTACTGACACCCAGCTTTCCTTCTGAAAGCAAAGAGCCCATCGGGGTAACTCTCCTCATCCGATTCTGATGCAGGAGACTGAACCTGGCAAAAACGCATGAATGAAAAGGTTTAGATAATCACGCAGTTAAATTGGAAAGGTTTGGATGAGAAGCTGCCGGCAGCATCGGGTATACCAAGCTTCCCCTGCACAACAAAAGATCCGTATTACTGCTGACGTACAATTTCCTGCATGTAGAAGTCTAAGAAATAGGAGCTAGTTGTGAAATGGCTTCCATAAGGTAGCAACGCGGCATCACTGCATACAACTAGGTGTGACCGAGTTCTTAGAAAACTTACCTGTGGGTAGTCTTCGTCTCCAGAGCTGTGGAAGTCATACTGCTTGATATCAGACTTGTTGACGGTAAACGAACGTTCTGAGCGGGACTGTTCACAAAAAGTATCCAATTTGGCTTTCTTAGAGTATTTCTTCTTTGGTCGAACAAAGTCAAAGTGTGATTCTTCTTTAATTGAGACGTGATGTGGATACTGTTAAAAAAGGAAAGTGTTATATACTCATTTGCTGAATACAGAACACACTACGGATTAAATCATGCTCTGCAGTACGAGTTCTAGCATTACCTTGATTTTATTTTCCATTTTGTGGCGATTCCCATTGGGTAGATATATTGGAGTGGTATAAACTGACTTCTCTGCGCGTGGTATGCTCACTTCATTAAGAATTTCCCCTCCAAAATCACAAAGCTGGTACCTACAAAAAAAAAAAAAAAAATTCTTACTCAGTGTTGTAAAAAAAAAAATCATTGTACATGATTATCACTTGTAGTAGTCAGGTGACAATAGCTTTAAATTACTAAGCTCGCACCAAGTTCCCCTTTAGCACGAACAAGACCAAGGGTAGATGGTAAACGGATAAAGGTTAACACCTCGGTACATGAAACTAAACAACTTTCAGCATGAATAGTGCATTAGGAGACGTGCAGTTTGAGTTTACCTCTTCTCAACCACCTCTAACGTCAAATGTAGCAACTCTCGCTTGGATTTCTCCCTCCTTTTAATCATCTCCAGGATGGTTACCGTCCGGCTGAACTCCCTCCTCAACTTCAGCATCTTCTCATAGGAGGCTTCATCATTCTTACGGTTCTAAAGCACACACCGACATTAGGTGGAAATACCAGGTACAATTAAGAATTAATCTTTAAAAAAAAGGTAGACGGATTGTAATGAATAAAAAAATAAAAGACTATAAAGACTAAAAAAAACAAATAAAACGTCCAGGAAGACCAAAAGACAAAACTAGTGAAGGTGGCGGTGAAATTCATTTTATTGCTTTACTTTGTTGTTACCTTTCTGGTCTGCATCTTCTCTGTCCTCCGTCGGAAGGCCACGTAGGGGTCGTTATTGGTGGAGCCGTCCCTCTTCTCCAGTTTTATCTGTGGGATGAGGGAGGGCCCCCTGCAGTTCTTCCTCTTCCTGACCCAATAGTCATATACCGACTTGAGAAGGTAGTCGTCCTCGTTTAGCAGCAATTTGGCTTCTTGAAAAGTGACAAGCTGTAGAAACATTGAATTCACTCCAAACTGTCATCCATCTGCTCTTAAGCTCATACGAGGCAAGATACAGAAATGACCACAGCACACTCTTAAAACATGTCATAATTGGGGGGGAAAAGCGGCGGCAAACATATACCTGATTTGCACTGGCTTTTTCTAGCCTGTCTACCATGATTTCAAATTGGATAGGTTTGATCTCCATCTTTCGGTTCAGCCTGTTGAGGACCGTTTCATCCTCAGAATCCATGTCATAGTCTGGCTGCTCATTGTCCAGACTGAAAGCTGGAGGGGGAAAGGAGGGGAAGTTATTTCACCACACAGACACACACACACACACAC
>JAOVYW010000001.1:11980517-11997739 GCA_025775045.1 Hiodon tergisus
ACACACACACACACACACTCTCTCGGAAGCACCTACTACTGAATCCTCCCCACCAGACCTAAAGATACTCACGTTGAATGTGTATGAGCTGTTTGGGGATTTTTAACTCTCCTTTGTACAGGCGGTCATAATAGGTGATGTTGCTCTCTGCCCCAGGGACTGGAATAACCATGCTCTCCTTTTTCTCCCTGAAAACCTGCTGGGCTGATATGGCTCTCTGTAGATGGTGTTCCTGGAGGGGGGAAGATGGGGATTCTCACTGCATGCATCAGACAAGTACGCAAAAGTAGGACAACCAACCTTTACAACAGAGGAGCTATGATGAAATCAACCGCAATTATCTTTTTCAGTTGATCTGGCACCGTTTAAATGGTTGGGCATTGATTATTGTGCTCTTGCGCATAACGAATCTGGAATCTCAGCTTGAAACCTAAAATTTTCCTAAATTATGGCAGACATGGTAAAAGTAAAAAAAAAAAATTTTAAGTAAAAAATGTATATATTCCATTCTCTGCACCATGGAAAGTCAATAAATTCCATTGTCAATTAATTATAATAACCATTGCTGCTTTAGTGTACTCCTGACAACAAAATGACATTACAGTATATGCACAACAAATACCCGTTTATCGACGAACCTAAGTAAACTTTATTTCTTCCAGGACCGGTTTACTAATGTCTTACGCAATCTACGCTGCGTAAGAACAAAAGCAGAAGAGAAGTAGACTTATCCGATAAAGGTTATCTCAATATGACGAGTAGCCTGGGGAATCACGAAGATAATTACGCACACTCAACTACGCCATATAAAACATCAAACGGTTAAAATACGCCGTAGTCTTTGCTTACGCCAATAACGTATCAATTGCGGTCCTATATCTCAATGTGATACGCAACAAACGTAATTTACACGGCCTGCAGTACACAATAGAGACTGAGTACGCCCCTATCTTTACGTAAACATCCACGGAATACCAACACCCAGGTTACAGTAGATATGATAACAATAATTTCATAAGATTCTCTTACCGATTCCTCTTCTTTTTCCATCCCCGTTGGCATTTGCGGAACTGCCCGGTTGATGGAGACGCAGTCATTGAGGTCCGGAAGATCTCTGTTGCGGTATATAGGGAGAGG
The DNA here is from genome assembly GCA_025775045.1 of Hiodon tergisus. Lineage (NCBI taxonomy): Eukaryota > Metazoa > Chordata > Actinopteri > Hiodontiformes > Hiodontidae > Hiodon > Hiodon tergisus. The sequence goes on from JAOVYW010000001.1 coordinate 11,981,655, forward strand.
TTTGGCGGCGTCTAGCGCTCGCGCTCGGAACGATAGTTTACTCATTGTTTTGCCTATCAAAATAACATAAAATGTGAACGAACCATTTGTGCTACAAGAATTCACTCAAAATATCGGCAGAAAACAAAAGGGGACCCGATACTATTCAATACGGTCGAACTAATGGGTTCCCATTGGCTCGAAATCCAGCAATATAAGACATTTTCTGTCGAGTTTAACTGGATTTAAAGCTTATTTTCTCTCGGTCGATCCGCTCCCTGCGCCATGGATAACATGGCGGACATTTCCACAAAGCGGCAAAGCGATCCCGACAGCCAGCGCGAGACAGCCAAAGAGCATGGGCTGTAGCGCTGCGCGCGCAGCTCACACAACATGCAACATAAATACTTGCGAATCATACGTAACATTCAAAGCATAAATGCAAGCAATTTATTAGAAGTGTTACGTAGGATCGGTATCTCTGCCATCCCAGGGTTGTTTTCGGAGAATGCGTGCTATTGCTCGGTTACAGCGTAATATAAAGTTCCTGCATGATTAACAGTATTAGGAATACTGAAATGTTTTTTCTACTGAAATTGCTTTTATCAATTTCTTAGCTAAAATTAAGCTAATTACTGCAATTAGGAATTCATATAATTGTGTCAGAATTACTTGTAAATGACAATTATGCCACGGCATAATTACCTGCGCCAATCGTAACGGCGACAATGACATGTGAAATGTAGAGACGATATCATCAACAATGATTTAATGAATATAGATATTTGAGTTTCAGTATCTATAACCGGAGTTTCAGATATAATCACATATTTTATGAGTAAATATAATAGAAAAAAATCATGTTGTTCTTTAAAAGTGAAAATAGACCGAAATAACATGGATGATGTATATTTCGTGATTAAAATGTGTAGATCTATATGCGATATAAATAGAATGGTCGGTCTGCTCAATAAATAAGGAGAAAGTAACGTTTTTTTATTTAGTTTGCTTTGTTAATGACATTATATCCACCCATGACATTCTATCCATCCGAAATTAGATGATGATTAGATTGTATGCTATATTAGATTTTTTTAAAGTAGTTGACACCCTATGCCTGTTACTTATAAGGAAAGTACTTCAAATTCGAAGCTGACGTTTAATCACTTGGTTTGCTGTGTTTGCTTTCCACCAAATATAACAGTTTTCCTCGTGCCACGTTTGTGGTATAATTTAAATTATTCTCAATATCCTACATTAATTGTGAAGTGTATTCAATGTCAATCTATAATATATGATCATGTCATTTTTATGCTGATTTTAGTTTATTTGGAATATTCCAACAGCATTTGGTTCCTTGCATCCGTCACAGACGAGCAGCGTTGGAGTCTAGGGTGAATTTTGAGAAGGAATATGATTTAAACTGTTCTTATAATATGTCAATTTTTTAATAATCTAGTTAACCAAGGTATTTTCAGTGTACACAACCTTATCATGTACAATACTGGTTAACACACATTATTCAAGCACCTGACAAGTTCCTTGTTAGTTAGGGTTAGTTAGAGTTCCATTAGCACCCCCTGTGGGTCATTCAGTCTGATTGTCGGGACCTCCACTAACAGTGTAGTAAATAGGTGGTCATCCATCTAAAAGTTCATTTTTACCAACACACTTCGTTGTTAGGTATAAATAATCTACTTCCTACATTTTTCCTGATTTGTCTTGAACAAAAATCAAATGCGTTTTTATACTGAACATGTAACATGTTGATGCGAGAGATACTTCTTTTGCTTTTGGAATCATGACAGATACATAACGGGCAAGGTGCTTTACCCCAGCTGCTGTAAAACAGAGTACAGAATGTGTGAGATGTAAAGGTGTTGAGTCTTGTTTGCTTCCCCGAGTAGTGTTAATCCAAACCAACACGAATGCCCCCTTATGTAATTCTGAAAATGTAGTAATATTTATACCCCATTTATCATTTCAAATTTGATTACAACTTTTTAACATTATTAGTCCCGCAGTCTTTCCTGAGAAATATATATCCATAGAAGCATATTCATTTAATTGTTGCAAAAGTCAACAAAATTATTTTGCAGTACTGAAAACAGCATTTGCAATATATGTCAATTGAATTTCCTCCTTTTCTTCCATTTTCAAAAAAAATATGGCATGTGATGCAAGGCTGTGGGAAATGATTTGACAGCAGGCACATTGAGAGACCGTGTCGAACAACTATTCTGTCTTTGCATAGGAGTTACATCTTCTGTTGGTGACATTGCATTTATCATTACTACTGGGTGAAGTTTAGGAAGGAAATCCCCCTTTTGTTCAAATTCCCACATTACAACACTATGCATTTCATCACTGAGATTGATAGTTTGTAAACCAAATTTTAATTGCTTTTTGGAATAACAAAATCCTGAAGATAGCTTCAATTTTTTGCTGCAGCTTTATTTCCTATATAAAGTGGTGGTTTTGGCAGATTGTATTCCAATATAAAATAAAATTTTACTCCCCTTTGCCATGTCTCAGCAGCCTGTCCCAGGAGCTGGTTGCTGTATACAACAGTTTATCGGCCAAAGAGAATGTTTTGGATGAAGACAATCTGAAAATGATTAGCAAGCCCTTATCTGTCCTCGAATACTGCATTATTATTTTGAAATGTGGTTTGTCCGTAAGTAAGCCTTCCTTCTCAAAAAGGAGTTGATTTTCAATCTCTGCTTCTTGAACCCTCTGGTTTGACTTCCACTGTGACTGATCTAGTACTGTATTTGCTCACTGTGACAGATCAATTACTATATTTGCTCACTGTGACAGATACCTGGCTAAGATATGCAAGGCAGTTCGTTAAATCAGTTTAACGTGGACTATAAGATATTTTTCCCAGTCTAAAAACATTACTAAGTCATTTTTGGTCTGTTGGAGAAATAAGTTTGAACAGGGACTATGACTCGATGATGACATCTATGATATCACAAATCTTCCCAATTTCATACAATTGGACGCTTCTATCCTCAGATGGCAAGAACTAACGCATCTCTGTCTGAAAACTCTTAATGAATCTACTTATTTATTATAGTTATCATATAAAATGTAATAAGCCTGTGGGTTCTCTTTTTATTTGATTCAATGTCACATGCTAAGCGATTTCTTTTTGCACAGGGGGAAAGTCAGCCGTTAGGGCAACCCTGTCCATCGCTTCCCTCAGGCTTCTTTCAATCAAGATTGCCTCGCTGGAAGAAAACCAATCAAATTATAGAAAACTGTCAAGATGAATCTGGTTCTTTCATGAATACAGCATTGAAGGATAATTGACACTAGAGAGGGACCCCGGTTTGGAACAGTGGCCAGCATAAAACGTCCTGTGCACAGAAAAATACCAACTCAAAACAGTTGCTTACACATTTATTTAAAATGCAAGTGAAATGATGATCCATATACATGTCTAACAACAAATTTTGGAAAGTGTGACAGTCAATAACTGTGCACCTTTAAATTACAATATGCAATATTTTGCCTGGTGCGTTATACTATTATTAAACAGAATGCTCACACGTACGTAGTCTGCATATATAATGTTAATTTCAACATTGCCATCTGAATCCTGTAATAACAGCTTTAGTGCATCTTTCTCTTGAAGGAAAATCTTATAAAGAATGTGGCCATGCAGTTCGACTGACAGGCAACTATCAAGCATTTGCAAGCGGTTGGAATTGGATGACTGCCGTGAAATGTCAAGGATGTAGCATTGGGAACGATTTCTCCACCTTGGGTGTGATTTTAGTCAGATAAAACAGCATCCCCTTGCTGAAAATAGTCTATTTCGCTAGAGAATTTAGTCAGCAATTAAAATGAGAGTTAAAATAAGCCTGTCTGCTGAACAGTTAGTCAAATACGCCTGGCCTTAAAAAAGGAATTCACAAACTGGATCTCATCCAAAGCAGGTCTGAAATGCATGTATTCCAGCAATAGCTAGATTGAAATTTAATTAAATGAAGTTGTTGCTGTGCGCAGAGAACCACAGCGTCCAGAATGGAAGAACAGTGCACATTTCTTGATGTCAAGTGTAATGGAACCACATTGGCATAGCATTAACCAAAGCACACTTTTAACAAGACACCTAATTGACAATGTATGCACTATAAGGGCAAATCCAAGGAAGGAGAAACCAAAAATATGATACATATTATCTAGATGGGCCAAGGTCTTTAGGATATACGAGTCACTCTATATGGGTATACCCCCCCCCCCCAGTTACATCTGGAAAAAGGTATGTAAATACTTCGGTAGATTACTAATAAATATTGGGGAATGGTGGTAATTCATCCATTTTGTATATTAGTTCCTATATTAAGAATAGACCCTTGAATTTGGTCAGATCTGATCCTAAATGCCTGAACTTCTTGATATGTAATAGTATCCAGAATTTGCGACTGTCGTAAAAGCTAGAGAAGGGAGGTCCCCCATTAAATGCTGAATGTCTGCAGGGCATGGGCAGCATTTGTGTCACTTATTATTAGGGACCATGTATTAGTCACAAGGTAAGGAATATTCTAAATGTAGAAAGCGTTGTATGGATCATCATATGAATAAACTCTCGAGGTAAAAGGCCCCCACGTATATGTGGTATATAAAACCTGAAGAGACAGTGTCATCCTGCTAAATGCATCGCTTTCAATAAATTCAATTATTATTATTATTATTATAAAGTCTGGCTTCTTCATCGTCCAGCATAAGGTCCATTAAAGTGAGTCAAATTCCCGAGCGAGCAGAAAGTTATAGGTGAAGATAAAGATCTAATTTACAGAAGGTACGGTGTGTATAGGAAGTATTCACATGACATTTTCAGTTTCACAACCTGAAATCTTGATAAATTTAAATTATTTTTACACAACCAACTCAACAAGCTTCAAATGTGAGCAAAATAGTGAGTGGGTGAAAAAATTAATAAATTCAAAGTAATTTAAATGAAGTCAAGATTCAACCATGAAAATCAAGGAGTGTAAAAAAACTAATCAGGGATACAGCTGTGATAAGGCACAGATCAGGGAGCATAAATCGATTTAAACTGCATTAAATATCCCTTGAGTATAGTCAAGTGCACCATTACGGTGTGTGGAAGGCATGCAGCACCACCCAGGATCAGCTTAGAGCAGCAGGGTAATCAGAACGTTAGTCAGAGGAGCCACCAAGTGGCTAATGACAACTCTCAAAGACCAAACAAAATGGTCTGCTTTCAATGGTTTCCCCCAATCCCAAACCAAACCACTCCCTAATCACTCTCCTCCCGTTTTAAGTGACACTTGATTGGAGGGTTATTGACCCAATAGGAAGGAACGCTCACTAACGATGTAGCCAGAGTACAAATAGCACCACTATCTATTTATTTAATCTGCCCTCTACTCAGGGACTATAATGTAGCAGTTGTTGTGAATGGCATTCAGGGCCTTTTTCTATTTAAATAATAATATTGTAAAAGATTTTTTTGCAAAAGACGGTAGGTAGCTTGGTTTCAATGTACACTACTTACCTGACATCGACAAATGGTTACTACACACTCCAGTTGGGCAGATTTTGAATCAATTCCAAACACAGTGCGAAGTAATCAAACAGGACCATACCTTTTAAATAGAATGTATTCAATACAATATATTTTTATTGCAACTGACTGCAATATATAATTTTGTTTTGTAAATCCCTTCGGAAATGTTAAACACACCACATCATTTAAAAACATAAAACAGCCACTTTTGATCGCCTTATTTTTAAGATTACTAGACTATAAGAACTCCTGCAATAGAAACAACGGAAATTTATTTAAAAGGAAGATTTGATAGGTAGATAAATTTATAATGGGAAATATAAAGAAAAATATCTCAAGAAATATTTCAAGTATGAGTGACCAGTTTTTAATTGAAACGTAGCTGTAACATTGTTTAAATGTTACATCTCTGCATGACCTGTAATGCTCACAATATTTACATATTTAAACTGCTGCTTACATGAAATAATAAAAATCTAAAACACATGTCAAAAACAAACAAATTAATGATGGACTTCAAACAAACTTATCCTAGCGCCCATGACAATGCAATCTGTAACAATGAAGTCAAGTGCACAAAAATACTTTACAAAGTAGTGTTGTAAAGCAGACATCGGTGAGAGAATATGAACTTAGTTACGTGCTGAAAAACAACATCATTGACAAAGAAAAGAAACAACAGCAAAAGGTTGGTCATACCAAATAAGGTTAAAACACAAAGAAAAAGAAAGAATTCGCAAGCACTCAATCAATGAGGAAAAATAAGCAAGCATACATAAGGAAAATAAGTTGGTACAAAGCAATGGACACCATCATTTAGAGGAGACAATGCATTGACCTTTGACAACACTATGGATGTAAAATAGAATAACGGATCTTACACATGGGATATATACATGGTGGGTCTCCATGAAATTGCACAAAGAGCAGAATGAACTTTACCAGTGACGCTGAAGTACCTTCTTCTTGGCCATGGTCATGGTCATGGTCACGTGACTTCTCCAAGATCTTGACGCACCATGAGACAGTTACTTTAAAAACACAGGCTAGCTGCAGAGATGTTGAGTTGTGCCTGATCAAACAAAACAGGCTAAAAATATGCACAAGAATGCTTGGACTAGAACTTTTATATATTATGTTATATAACATTTTCTATTGCTTTCCAATTTACTGTCGTGATTTATTTGTAGGGAAAAACCTTTTAGAACAATCTCTAATTCAAGAGTTGTAGTTGTCAATAGGGAACACAGAGGAAACCGTTCTCTACTTTATGAATTTACATGATAAGAGACATTACTTATACCCTCACTACAGTTCCATCTTGGCCCATCTCGTTCAGTCAGATGGTTGCTTTAATACTGTCTTTTGATGGAAAGTCAGCAACTTGTCACCGCCAGTTACTTCTATTGTAGAGTGGAGAGCAACACAAGCAAGTCACAAGCAACATGGCTAACAAATTAGCGCTGTACACCTTCCACAGAGGTTAAGCAAGAAACACAATTCGTTAAATAATTGGCACTTAAAAAATTTCTGCATACCATTGTATTTCTTTTCCTTGGCCACTTAAACTTTAAAATACCATCCCTGCTTAGGCAGACATTATTTAGAATGCTATTCGGGAATCTATAGTGTTGTAATATGGCGCCCAAACTAGTGAACTTGCAAGTGTTTTAGGGTGTACGAGGACAAGCAATAGTTTGACAACCCCAGCTGTGCATTAAAAGAAACTGAACATGTCTACTTGGAATTTGAACAACCTTTCATTTAATTTTGTGACTTAACAGATTTGAAAGACCCTATTTATCCAAATTTAGCAAAATAATTATTTTAAAGACAAGGCCTGCTGTTTATCTTTTGATTGGTACCCTTAGAAAGAACTCTGGAAGCAGCCAGTTCCTTTTACAGATGTTCCTGGTTCTCCCAATAAAGACAAAGTCAACACATTGTAACAGTAACAGTGCCATGAAAGAATGCAAGTCCTGGTTGAGTCCCAAAAAAAAAAAACTAAACACATGGAATTAAATAATTATATATGCGCATCTATTAACTGCTAAATGGAAAAACACACACACAAACACACACACCACACCACACCATAAGGCCTTTCAGAGTTTTAAACTCTGATTAGTATTATTGCCAGCTATTATCATTATTTTGCTACAAATAAATAAGGTATTCATAACTCACGTCAACAACAACAAAAATTTAAGGCCCCTAATTGGAAAAATCTAAAAGCAGTGATAAGTGGCAGTTAGGGTCCTTCCATCTGACACAAGGCTTGGGTTATACATTTTCTCGAGCTCGTCTGGGTAATGTTAAGTTTCCCAGTTATGAAACCCACCGGAGAGGTAAACTGACCTTTACATAATATCCCAGTGTTAAAACCGATCAGTGGACTGTTTCAATTTTCCAAGTTGCAAACATGAAATAAACACAGACACTAATACTGTTCAATCCTATGATATACATGCAAGAAAAACAAAAAAAACCCACTACAAAGTTTAAGAGGAAATAGTTGATTCCAATGGCTTACTTATGCAACTATATATTGTGTCAATACAGCAAATACAGTACTGTAGACAGACAAATATTTGATCCATTTGTTACACATTTCAAAATACAGGCAAGCAAGCCATATACATACTGGACTATTAAAAATAAAAAAATACTATTTTATCAAAGTGGATGCACCCAACACTCATATATCTTTAAGAAAAGATCCTACCTGGTATTCGTAGTATCAAAAATATTTGAGAAAAATAAGTGATTTACTTTTACAAACAACTAACCGAGAACTTAACGCGCAGTTTTCAAGCTCCCTCCTGTCATGGCTTTTTTGTTTTTTCTTGAGTAAGAGACACGCACACGCACACGCAACGGTGTTGCACAATGGTATAAAAATACTGTTTAAGCCCAACAGAATGTGTTTTTGAATGTGACTTTCAATTTCACTCGAGTGACAGATGAGGAGGATCTATCTTATAGAACACACCCTGTTCACGCCCAGCTGTAGTCCTGTTATTCCACCATAGTGAAGAAAGCCCAGAAGCACTTTCAGCTGGTAAAGTTCATTCCGTTTAGACATACATAAATGAACACTTACTGGTGTGAAGTGTAGGTCATTACCCCGGGATTACATAATCATGCCTCTTCTCCTGCCGTTTAATATAAAAACGGCAGGTTTCCACGTAATCATATAAAAGCTCTAGGCTGTATCACTTTATTTATCCTGTTTACACTGATAAGTCGCGTTGACCTTGTAACTGAATAAAAACCAAAGACATTTGTACACATTTCTCTGCTTTGTTTTTTTCTTTTCTTTTTTTTTTTACAATAAAAGATAGTGTGCAGTAGGTATGCTTGTACATGACAATATTGTACAATATTTACATTTCATTTGAATATCACCATGAAATTTCACATTGTCTATATACAAATTGAAAATGTATCAGAAATATTTGGACTGTCTATTTTCTTATACGCAGGATCTTTTATTCTCCTTTTTTTAGTATTCTAAAAAAAAAAGAAAAAGTTCTTCAGCAAGCTGTAGACAAATTGCAACCGTTGTTTATACAATTTTCTGATTGGCTAATCCAGCACCTTCACTGACAGTCTGTGTCTTGCGGCAGAGAGAGGGGGAGGGAGAGGGGGCTGAAAAATACTGTACCACTGCTTGATTATAGCACCGGGGGAGGGGATGTTAAATGGTTAAGACACTGTATGTACACAGTTCCACAGCTGGGCACTGGATTCATGACCAAAACATTCAATGTTATCTGGATATCTTCCTCCTCTTGGGTTTGGGGGGTTTGACCTGTCTGTCTCTGGATGGCATCTGGTGAACCTAGGAAAAGGAAGAAAATGAGAAATGAAGAGAAACATAACATTTCTTTCATAATCACAATACTGATTGCTGTTGCAAAATAATTACTGTTAAATCCCCTTTGCCAGAGTAGTCACACTGATTGCAGTATTTAATGCTGGACCTCTGAATATGGTTTTATTTCCTCTCCAGTGCCATTGCTCAGTGGTCCCTCAGGCATGTGTGTATACTGCCTGGGATGTCCTTTCTTGCGCAGTCGTATCTTAAGGCAATGCCTATATCTCACGGTGCACGACTCTCTTCGATCTTAATGCGGGAGCTACCTACCCCCACACACAGAAAGGGTGAGTGAATATCTTTTTTACATGGCGTAGGCCACACAGCGCTGATTGGAGGAGAGGCACGTCCCTCTCCATGATAATGAAAGTCTGCAGGCTGCTGGGAAGCCGGTAAGAGACACTCATAAGCAATGAGCTGAGAGAGGTCCTGCCGTCCGAAGCCATCCCTCCTGGGCGACGCTATGCCAACTGGGCACCTCTGCAGTACTCCCGTGGTCGCAATTGGTTAATGACACATGAGCTGGATTTGAACTGGCGAACTCAAGCCCCCAGGGGCGACCCGTTTTCACAGCTCAGGCCAGCTAGTGAGAAAAGGGGAACAGTCAACCCTCAACATGGACCGAGTAGAAGGGGGTACATAACGACTGGGCCGGAGAGCGGAGTAGTGTTAAGGACCCCAGCCGTGAAACACCGTTCTATGTCACACTCACTTAATATAGCCATGTGACTATGCTAAACAACAACATTTGTTTATTTATGTACTACTTTAGGAGGAGCAAATTATTTTATGTTAGGAATTTTGATATTGAATTACCGAAAAAATAAATAAAACAATGGATACTTACACTGCCCGACATTTTGTCCAGCTCGCTCATTGCCTCATGAATAGCAGCTTCTAAATGGTTGTTCAATTTCCCACCTCTGTCAGAAGAAACAAAACCAATCTAGTACATGACAATTGACAGACATGTATCTTCACTAACATGGTAATATCCTCAGTACCTCAGAGAGTATAATCAATGCAAACAGACTAAAAATAACATCAATGCAGATTCTGCCCATGTGATGTACACTATATGGACAAAAGTATTGGGCCATACCTCTTAATCATTGAGTTCAGGTGTTTCATTCAGTCCCATTGCCACAGGTGTATAAAATCGAGCCCCTGGCCATGCAGTCTGACTTTACAAACATATGTGAAAGAATGGGTCGTTCTAAAGAGCTCACTGAATTCAAGCGTGGTACTGTAATAGGATGCCACCGTTGCAACAAGTCAGTTAGTGAAATTTCTTCCCTCCTAGACATTCCACCATCATGTAAGTGGTATTATTCCAAAGTGGAAGCCTTTAGGAACCACAGCAACTCAGCCACGAAGTGGCAGACCACATACAGTTACAGAGCGGGGTCACCGAGTGCTGAGGCACATAGTGCGTAAAAGTCGCCAACGCTCTTCTGACTCAATAACTGCAGAGTTCCAAACCTCCTCTGGCATTAACATCAGCACAAAAACTGTGCGCCGGGAGCTTCGTGGCATGGGTTTCCATGGTCGAGCAGCTGTATGCAAGCCTTACATTACCAAGCACAGTGCCAAGCGTCAAATGGATGGTGTAAAGTACGCTGCCACTGGACTCTGGAGCAGTGGAAACGTGTTCTGTGAAGTGACGAATCACGATTCTCTATCTGGCAGTCTGACGGACTAATCTGGGTTTGGCGAATGCCAGGAGAACGTTTCCTGTCTGACCGCATTGTGCCAACTGTAAAGTTGGGTGGATGAGGGATAATGGTATGGGGTTGTTCTTCTGGGGTTGGCCTAGGCCCCTTAGTTTCACTGAGGGGAAATGTTAATGCCTCAGCTTACCAAGACATTTTGGAAAATTCTATGCTTCCAACTTTGTGGAAACAATTTGGGAAAGGCCCTTTTCTGTTCCAGCATGACTGTGAACCAGTGCACAAAGCAAGGTCCATAAAGTTGGATGGTTGGATGAGATTGGTGTGGAAGAACTTGACTGGCCCCCACAGAGCCCTGACCTCAACATTATCGAACACCTTTGGGATGAACAGGAATGGAGATTGCAAGCCAAGCCCTCTCATCCAACATCAGTGTCTGACCTCACAAATGTTCTTCTGGAAGAATGGGCAAAAATTCCAACCGACACACTCCAAAATCTTCTAGAAAGCCTTCCCAGAAGAGTGGAAGCTGTTATAGCTGGAAAGGGGGGACCAACCCTGATATTAACGCCTATGTATTTAGAATGGGATGTCATAAAAGCTCCTGAAGGTGTAATGTGTAGGTGTCCCAATACTTTCGTCCATATAGCGCATCTACTCAGGGAGAAACTATTATGAAGATAAATCACTACGTATCACTTCTGAAAATGGCATTAATTCCAATTCCTTCCTTACAGCACATTCTATGACATGAGAATAAAGCGGATAAATGAGATTATAAATGTAATATGGGCTGGGTCTGGGGCAGTGCGTAAATATGAATTAAATCAACCTCTGCAGTGTTCACATAAACATGACTCACTTCCTGTTCCTCTTTGTGGCCCTGTCGAGTGCCTCCAGGTCCTCTGTTAGTGTCTTCAGCTTCTCGGGCTCCACCTGGGCAAAAAAGTGAAAGGGGAATCTCATTACTCAGAACTGATGTTCTCCTCACTGGGCACACTTCACACACTCAAAGTCCCTTTTTTCCCCCCGACCTGTTGTTCTTGCAAGTGCCCAAGCAGCCCTATTAGGCACTTGTTGAACCAGTGCTATTCAGTAGATACTGAGTGTGGGGTGTACAAAAGACTGCTATAGTTACAGTACTTTCAACCCCTTGAAATTAAGCGTGCGACATTTGATTTCATTTCAAAGTCTCTTGATCTATTATAATAATTAATAAACATTTTGTGATTTAACTACTGTGAGAGCTGAGAACGGGTTGATTGTGAGGACCGGAAATGCTAAACGAGAATCCCTCTTTTCAAAATTAACAATTACAATAATTTTCCATAAAATTAAATGATCTTATAATAAACACAAGCTTTGTGCGACTTGGTGGCACGGCGGTTAATGCACCAGAGTCCTGGATTGGGAGTCTCGTCTCACTGTCTGTGTGAAGTTCGCAAGTTCTCCCCGTGTTCACGTGTGCTCCGGTTTCCTCCCAACGCCCAATGACTTGTGTGTTGGGTAGATTGTCTTCCAATCGTGGGTGCACCCTGCCACAACTTCTGTGTTTGTCTGTCTCCTGCCCTGCGAATGATTGTTGTCTACATCGTGAACTTTAGAGAAGAAGTTTACTGTGAAAGAACGTGGTTTATAAAAAAGCATAGTCACTAATGGCTTTTAAAAGGGTGTTTATCACGAGGAACACAAAATCATCCTGATTTTCATTCCTTAATCATTCTCAAAAGGATGCGACAAAAGTGCAGATATCAAAAACATTCCACGACTCATAATAGCAGCGCTAGTTCCCTCAACTGCTCGATCAGTGAAGAGAACACGGTCAGACACACGACCAGGGAGAGAAGGGCAGCATTCACAGGAACAAAGATATTAGTCAATCAACAGCGCCGACAGACTCATATATGTATGTATACACACACACACACACATATAATCATCTGAATGTCTGTAACCTGTGCTTTTGTTATGCAGGACTGATACAGGTACAGCCTATGGTCAACCCCACAGGTGAGGAGTGCAGGGACCTGACTCACCTTGCTGTGTTCGCTCTTCTCCATTACGTGGTTGCGCACCTGCTTGCCCGGCCACGGGGGGAAGCCCTTAATTTGGCCCCAGACCAGGTCACCCACATTAAACATCCTGGGCCGGTAGTGCAGGAGCTCGTTGGAGGAGGGCGAGTCTGGCTGGCGCAGATCCTCCTCACTGCTGAGGCTCTTGGTGTCGGAGGGGCTAGGAGCACAGCCGTTGTAGTGCCCATTGTAGTGGATGTAGTCCTTGGCCAAGGGGCCCTCCAGGCTAGTGGAGGAGCTGGGCGACTGGTTGTCCGCCATCAGGTCCTGCCTGGGGGGCCCGAGCACATCCACGTAGCCCCTGGCTGAAGGTGGAAGGGCCCCGTTCATGTGGGTGCAACGATCCAGTGTCGGCTCTAGGTGCTCCTTGAAGCTGGCCAGCGTCCGTTTGCAGTTGTTGAAGCGCAGGCTGTCCTCAAGGCAGGCGTGGTGCTTCTCATGCGGGGGCTCGGTGGGGCAGGCTGGGGATGGAGCTAAGCTGCAGAGCCGATCGGGACGAGGGCTGCTTCGAACGTGCGTGGAACACTCCAGGAACTCATCACCCCGCCACGGGGGAAAGCCTTCAGCACCCCCCGCTGGTACTTCCCCGTCCCACTGCCTCCGGGGAGTGCCACGACCAGGGGATCGGAAGTGGTCTAGGGCCTCTCCGCCCTCGGGGGTGCACTTGCCCTGCTCAGAGTTCTTGCGGGGGCGGACACCACGGGGTGGGTGGGGCTGGGGCTGAGCCTGGGACTCGGCCTCCGGCTGGAAGGACCCCCGGCAGCCATGTATGACGGCGCTGACAGCGTGGGGGAGGTTGACGGGCTCCCTGGCGGAGGCTGCGAAGGCACTCATGGTGCTGTGCGCAGGGGCGGGGCCAGCGTGTGTGGTGCCGCTGACTGTGGAGGTGATCACCACGTGTGCACCTTTGCTGGCCGCGTCCACGACTGCCCTGTAGATGGCGCCCACAGACTCCCCGCCACTCCCCGGCAGGCCCACCAAACCAGGTTGCCCTGGTGGGGGGGCGGAGCTTTCGGCCTGCTGGTCACACAAACCTTCCTGGAAATGGGGGAGGGACTTCATACCCAGGGATTCAGGAAATGTCATACTGGGCTGAGTACTCAGTGGTTTGTTGGTGCCTGAAATGTTTTCTGGCAAACTAACCTAAAACACAAAAATACGACGTGGGGTGAGGAGGGAGAAATGGAACCGCGTTACGTTCTGATACTCAAAGGTTGTGGAGGAACAGATATAATTAGGTCAGCAGTATCTTCTTATACTATTGCATCAACCAAACAACCAAATAGCAAAGCTTATAAGCACCTGGATGTTCCTGGGAATCTGAAAGTTCTGAAAGAGGCAGGCCATGGGGTTGGGGGAGGGGTTTTGGGCCGAGGGGTGCGGGCCCTGGAACCTCGGGAGTCTCTGCATGCCCTGCAGCCCCCGGACCGGCTGCGGCTGCGGCTGCGGTTGCGGCTGGCCGTGCCGCTGCGGCCTCTGGCTGTTGTGGATGAGGGACCGGAGATTAGCCAGCTGAGGGTTGTTGAGGCCACAGTTCATGGAAGAGGCATCGCCTGTGGAATCCCAGAGAACGGGGATTGGTCAAGAGAAAGCCCTCGCTGCTCACTACCGATTACCGTCTGCCTCTGTTTTCCAGTGATAATTTCACCACTGCAGTGTCTAAATGTTGCATACCCACTTGCCGGCTCTTACAGTAAAACTGCACAGAAATACATTTTAAATCTTGTAATTCTCTCCTTCATTCTTACTGCAGAATTATTTAGCTGTTGCCACATGACCACATAGCCATATGTAGAAGGCTATGACTGAATTAACAAGCAGCAGAGTAAGAATACTCTACAGTATTTTTCTTGTATTGGACTTATAGCGATTGGGTGCATAGGTTTACCTATGCGGCACTCTCATGTGTAATACTGTTTTAGTGGCGTCTTAAATCAGCGACCTATTCCTAGCAAAAATAGACAAAGTTCTGCCAGCAATTATAATGCTATTAATATCTTTACAGATTATTCAGAATTGTGCAAAACCTAGCTTTACAGAATGTATATAAACCTGCACAATTCACTCTTAGCCATTACTGAAACTTTAAGGAACAAGACAAGCCCATGAAACAGTATGACCTACAGCAAATGTGTCACAGATCTAACACTGGGCCTGATAAGACCTAGACCCTTGTTTTTATTTAATTAACCCATAGAGGGAGCTCTAAGTGTCGACTTAACCAGCCAGCTATTTTGGCCCTCTCCCTTCCAGATGGCACTCGATCTACTTCACGACGCAGATCAAAGGAAAGTGCACTCTTAGAGCTGTCTGTGGGTGGAAGCTTCGCTCAGCCACGCGCCTCTGAGGAAACGGCACGACCTATTGACGCACAGATACAGCCAATCAACCCCCCCCCCCAAGCTTGCATATCATTCCAGGAGACCACTGTTATATTAAGGCAAAGCATCATTATCTGGAGGGCAGCTCTGGGGTAACTGGGCCTCGAGATAACATTCAAAACCAAAATGAAGTTTTCACTGTTTGCAATGCTACAATACTTTATAGTCAGCTCTGCTTAAGAAATACAGGCCTGAAGATTGCAACCAAAGCAGGTTTATAAAGCGCAGCAATGATTGTGTACACAGCTGCTGAAGTGACTCAGTGACTCTTCAGACGACAGCCTCATTTAGTTCAGCTGAGCTCCCCTGACATCAAACACAACTCAACCAATTACAGCTCTATTTAGAGAACAGATAACCTCTGACTCAGTTATCAGAGAAAAAGAAATCAATACAACATTAAGCACCATTGTGTACAAGAGATAAGATACTTGAGCCAAGGTAAACATATCTATAGGTTCTCTCCTGCGTGTCATTTAAAGATCTTACGCATACTGGAGGACTAGTTTTTTAATATTAAGAAACAGGTCTCGCTCTGAGCGTTTTTACCGACTGAGT
>JAOVYW010000001.1:12015534-12062493 GCA_025775045.1 Hiodon tergisus
GGTGGGGGGGGTGGGATGTAGATGTGGCGGACACTTCAATTATATTAGAAAATATTATGTATTGACCTTAATCACTTGACAGCATGCTATTGACATGAATAGACGTTGGACACAGTTGGCTTTAATACTAAAAACTGGCATATGCGTCACTGGATTAGAACTGTCTTCTTCAAGCCAGCTACCTTCTTTCTTTGCTTTAGCTCTGGGTCTTTAAGATGAATAGAGTTATATGCATAGTTTATGACCATTGCTGGAAGTTTTTTTTTTTTTTAATTCTTCCTCTTCTTATCTATCTTTGGCTGTTGTACTGTGGAAGCGATAGAGTCTCTGCTCTGATCAGGCTGGCATTTCATTTGATTACTGCAGGCGGTCTGGCATATATAAACCAATCTCACACAAGTTTAAATGAGGGAAAACTGCAAGAAGTAAGTTGAGAGCTCAGTGGAGAACTTTATCCTTGCAGAAATGCTTTTGTATTTGGTGCAATATTCCAGCAAGGGTAGTGTGTGCCTTCAGCTTTTTATTTCGCTACACAATCTTTTTTGTTTTCCCTGCCCGCTTTCCTTTAGTTCTTCTGTTACATTTCTTACATCAAATGTACTACCAAATATTTTCATGTGTAAACAGAAGCTAAAACTACTTCTTTTTTTTCTTTTTTTTTGATTTATGTATGCCAGATCTACGCATTTCACAAATCCACAAATAACATTAATCCTTACAATACGTTTTGTTGACTTTTAATCAGTCTGAAATACCACAATGGATTATTTAGGATATTTTTAAATCTTCAATTGTAGCAGCCAACGAGTGGACACAAAAAGATACCCCAGGATTAGGCAGTTTCAACAAAAACGATTGTGGTTTATTGTTGATTTACTTCCATTTATTCGAAAAAAGGTTATTGCTTAGTGTACTTAATGGATGGAGTTATTTACCCTTTCAGGTGGCAATAGCGTGCATCTAGAAAAGTATAAATGGGCAATATTTCAGCAGACAAACTGTGATGAAATCGCCCTGTAGGTGGTTATAGAATTTTGGCGGATGCATGATTCACGTTCCCATCAGCCTTCATTTGGTTAACAAAAGAGATAAAAATCTCTGTAAGGTTTAAGGTCTAGCATGTCTATGCTTTTCTTTATCAGGTATTTCTATAAACACGGAAGGAATGGTAAAAGGGCTTTTCCGTATATAACCAGCAGGGAGAGCACAGGGCCTAACACATTCAGCAAGTCCTTTCCCCTTCACTGAGTCAAAATTGTATTGCGCTCTCTAGTGAGCCTGAATCAGATGAGCGAAAGTGTACAAGCGCTCGGTCTCACACTGCTTGTTGGGTAACACGTGGAACCCGGAACAGTGGGTCACCATTCTACCCTCTTTCATATATTTTTATTTTACAATCACAGTTGTTACTTGGACAAAATTTAGAATCTAAAGATTTAAATTTAAGAGGCCTCTAGAAATACATAGGCTGCCTTCTCTATAAAACTGACATAATTTGTGTTTCTTTTCATGTCTTTTTACACAACATACTGGGGCATATTCCCAGTAAGTGCCCAGTAACTTAATTCCGCTTGCATATATTTCTTCCGTTCAGTGTTTAATGTGCATTAAGAACTTTAGATGCTGTGGCAGAAAATTTAAATGCATCAGGGTTTTTTTGTTGCCTACTTAGTAGCAATTACTGCAAATGTCTTTTTTCATATCCCACTTTTATAATCAATTAACTGAAATGTGTATTTACAAGGATAAAAATCTTTGGTTGAGAAACGAGATATTCGAAAATGTATTGTATTGAACACTGGGCATTAAATTTCATCTGTAAGCGGTAATGGGTAAAATTAAGGCAACAATAATATTTGTCATTAATATGAGTAAGAACAGAGCTTCATACTTAAAGGCCCATGCCTTTAGCATATTTTAGCCATGAAATAAGTTTGTATTGAAATTTGTATTGTAAGTCAGTCTTTTCTTGTGAGTTTGCACTTTAAACTAGAATTTCCATAATACTTCCATCCACATTTCTTTAAACCAAGGACTCCCCTCTGGGATGAAGTTGAAATACCAGAGAGTACTTTATTTTATGTTCGAGGTTTTTACTGGTATGTAACAGGCAGTCTATCGCAGGGCAAGCAGAGCCAAATTCACTCAGGGCCAAATCTGCAGTCGCCAATCCACCAAAATAGCAAGTCTTAAGGCCACAGGAGGAACCCAGAGCCCCTGGAGGATACCTACACCAATACAGGGAGAAAATCTCCACACAGACAGACAGTGACCAAACTCAGGACCGTGATTCTACATCGCTGAGTCACCATTCTGCCCATTAATAATCATAAAAAATATATTTTGACATATTATTGCTACAAGTGATATACAGTTTTCCAGCCATGCATTCAAATTACCTGTATTAGGCCAACAGTACCATTTCCCCCCCAAAGTATGCTAGACGAAGTATATTGTCGGAAACCTTTGCATTTTATAATGGTGCTGTCATAACTACTCTTCTCGATTGGAGGCAAAATGAAACTGAGCCATATCTTTTGAGTAAGCTAACAAATGAACACATTTTCCATTTTCAAATGAGTCCTGACAGTGATGTATAGATTTTAAGATGAGCTCTGAAAAACTGATGGATTTGTGATCTTATAAATGCTTAGACAAACTAATGCATGTAATTATATTTTCCATTCTGAGTCCATTGCTGGGTATCTTATTACAATATCATTAGTCAAAATGGTCAAAAAATCATTCAGTTTGCATTTTTGTTTCTTGGGAATTACAGGAAGTTCATTTCTTTGACTTGAATATAAAGAAGAAAATAATTAAACTAGCTTATTTCCCAGGAAGACGTCATTGGGCTTTGTAATACGAATGTTTTCAATCATGTAAAATTATATTTAACAACAACACTCCTGTGGATAATCCACCAGTTTAAAAAAAATGGAATGTACACATAGGCATGAACACATGTGATTTTCAGGTATCTCTGTAAAGTGAAAAAAATTACTTACAGGAACCTGTGGGATAACTCAGGTCACTCTCTGAGTGAGTGGGCCTCTAAACAATGCTATGTTTTAATCCCACAAATGATCAAAACAGTGATCCAAGTGATGGTGTCAGCCATTTTTTGGTGTGGACCTTGGTGGCCTTTGTCATTGAATAAGTTAAGTTAATTAGTTATCCTGTAAGACACAAATTTTTCTTTCCCAAAGTTGTAAGTTCTCTTTCTTCACACACTGGACATACAGGGAGTCTAGGCTTTTCAGATCAGTTAGAATAAGATCATAATTGTTTTGCCTCATACACTTCAAATTGTGTGTGGTTTCTGGTTTAAATTGAACTTAATTTCCCCCCATAACATTATTTAATCTTCATTATATTATTTTCTATAGCACAACATCCTCTTTTTTTATTTGAAGAGAGCTTCTTAATTACAGACAATAATAATGTCATAATGTGTTTCCATTCGTGCCGATGTCTTCATTCCAACACTGAAATGAACATTAAGTGACATCATAACATTGCATGAAAATAGAATACCATGGCGCTAACCCCATTATTTTACCATCACCATATCAAATTGCTGTCAGCGCTGTGGTTTAGAAGTAGAACGTATGACTCTTAATGCCGCCACTGTCTTGGAAAATAACGGGTTTATTAAATAATGAAACGTATTTAGGCTTCTTGTGAAAAGTTTAATCACTATTAGCTTCTTTTAGGAACTGAAAACCATGCCCAGTTCCCTGGCTCACTTTGACAAATTAGATGTTCATAGAACAATTATCTTCCTCAACATTACAAATAGAATTTGTCACTGTCTTATATTGGGTGTCTTATTAAGTCTTATTAATCAATTGATTAAGTATTGCTAGTCTTCTATCGTGACTTATTTAGAGGGTTTCTATTTGTGATGCTTTGCTCTCAAATCAAGTTTTATCCCATCACAAAGGTCAATGGAGAGATCTTAAATGAATAAATTAATACACAACCCCAGTTATTTTACTGTGGCCATGTATTTTTTGATTCAATTAACCTCTGTCTCAATTGTATCAAGGTCTGCAGTTGAGTTTTGAAAAATTCCGTTTTAGGAGAAAATCCTGATCTTTAATAAAATTTGCATGCATCAGGCTTCAGAGACCTTGATTTTTACTTGCGCTCTTTTGGATCTCCAACGTTACTTGAGATCCAACGTTACTCAAGAGCACATCAGTATTGGCGCATTAAAAAGCTCAAGCCTTTTTAGATTCAGCTTTTTGGGTTAATCTGACGTTTTCCATACGATCCCCGGCAAGGCAAACACATTTCAGACACCACTGCATACTGTTCTGTTTTGAACAGAAACTGTGATTAGAGGTCACTTTCACATTAGGATATTTTAATTTGAAGTATATGAACCAAGAAGTTGATCATGAGTAAAAGCTTAGATTTTTTAAAAGTACATTTTTCAGATGAAGAAGCTTTTTTACAATACGTGTACATTGTTTTTTGTCCTTGGATCGATTTAAACACTATTTGTTGTCCTTAAGTCCAATAATTAGATGATATTTTTTATACAGTATAAAGTATCAGGTAGTATCAAGAAGGAAAAAAATGTGCATAACAGTAGTCTTTCATTTAATTATGGTTTTTATTATTTATTAATAATTTTTTATGTGCCGTCACATGCACATATTTTATTAAATATCTAGCAATAAGAGATTGGAGAAAAAGTGCTGGAGAAAATGTCTAATTTCCATAATCAAGATTAACACTAGAGGGAGCTAAGTAATTGTGTCATCGCAGCTCGTTGAAAAAACTGCCGCTTTTATTTTATTTTTATTTTTATAAATGTGACAGTCCATTTTATTGGAAAAAAACATTAAAACTACGCTTTTTTAAATTTTCAAAACTTTACACCCTGTACACATGTGAGTTCCTTGGATTTGCAGTTTAACTGATAAATTTCAGTTTCAGTTTAAAAAAAAAAAGAAGTTAATAGGAGTGCTGCTGCGATCCCAGCATCAAAGAGCATACATTAATATTTACTACTTCTCTTATTGCTATTTCTGCTGACTCTCGTGGGGCATGGACTATTTCACTCAATCTTGTGATTTCCAGGTGTAAGTACATTCTGGTCTTCATTTCTAACGTGACATATTTCAGTCAAACACAAAGAAACGCACAGAAGATAATTGCGATCCAGGACACAGACATGCACAAGATCCAAAATGAAGCTGTGGGCTAGATGACGCAAATCTGATTTACCATCAAAGGAAACAATAAAATCACAGCTTTACATACTTTTCCTTTCAAAATGCTATAATCTGAATTTGCTCACATTTGAAGAGCTAAACAATTGAAGGATCTGCTTTAATTTGTTATTTTCCCTTCAGATCTTGTTTTGGAATGTTTATAATTCCTCTCCCCACGCAGAAAAGCAGAAGAAGATTCTTCATTTCAACTGCCGTATCCCTCCATGAGGCACTGTGAAAGGAATCCAGGGGTGAGCGCATAACCACCACCCCCCGCCTCTTGTCACCTCTGCCAGCCTTCGCACATTTTTCGTGCGAAAGGTCTTTCCCAGGTTAGGCTCAATCCAGTTGGATTCCCCTCCAGGCCCCAGCAGCGCCTGTCATCCTACACTGACCCAACAGACCGCTCTGGGTGTGTTTTTTTAACCAGGTGAGACTCAGACAACCTAATTCACCCCCACTCCTCCCCTTGAGAATAAGGAGGGGAAATGGTTTGCTGTTGAGCACTGGGCTCTGGATGCATGCCAGAGGCCATTAAGTTGCAGGCCGAAACAACGTCAACATTGACAGGACCAATGAGGACCAGGTAGCGGTGAATCTGTCAGCAGTGATTTACAAAGCCTTCCCTCTGTCTCGCACGGTCTGGAGTGTTCGAGGAGTACTTCTGTTCGACTCCGCGTTTAGTCACACCGGATCAAGGGTCACAAGTCGTGTACGGTATCAAAACAAGAGACGTTTTACTGAAGGATAATTGATTAATGTCCAGACAAATCATTTTCAGTCAAGATAAAATGCTGTGACAGTATGCCATGGTTGTACTGGTTCAACCTCTTCCATTAAGTAATCAAGTTTGGAGCAACATTCTGTGTGCAGCGCTATACTATATCCAGTCAGGTGTGTAATGGAATCTGTGTAGCAGATTGTTTAAGGTGAAGGGTGCATAGAGGGTGTCCTCATAACTTTTTAACTATTAACCACATTCGTTTTTTTGTTGTAATTCTTCAATATTGGCACTGACAGTGTCAGCTATGGTAAGCTAGTTGTCTGAGACTGTGAGAGTAGAAAGGAACCGCTGACAACAAAACCACTTCAGACAAAAATTGCTCAAACGGCAGGAGAGGACAAGTCTTGTACTGAATGCAGGACCCTGTTGTCTGCTATTTTGCCTAAATAAATATTTAAAGGATTTAATAAAATCTCAAGGCTTGTACAATATTGCAAGAAAACGTTATTATTATTATAATTATATTATTATGATATAATATATATATTATATGGCAATTTCTCCATGATAGGAGTCAGAGCACTCACACTTCAATTTACCGTTTACTTTATGTTCTGCTGCTTAAAAAAATTAAATAAAAAGATTCTGGGATTCCTCGGTGCCGCAAATTCAGTAAACTCAAATTCAAAATTCTGCGGTTGTGGCTGATGATTTAAAAAATACTGGAGCACTTTATATACTTGGAGTATATAAAAAAATTAAGCAAATGGAATGATGCTGGCTTTTAATTTATGGTTTTCTTCAACGTAGATAGCAATAAAGTAGCCCACTCAAACTGTTCTTTATTTCACTGACTTTACCACAATACATTCAGTCTGTACTTTAGGTTTTTACATTTGATCTATTTTTGTTATTTATTGCCTAATAAACAGCTGCTTTTGTACTGTAAATATTATTATATATCTTTTTTTTTTTTTTAAATATCCATTTTATTTATATAAATATTTAGTCTTTTCATTGTACTGTTTAGGTACGATGATCTTGTTAAGTCCTTAACTTTGCTTTTCAGTGTTCACATACCTGTTAGGTTTCTTCATGTTTTCTTAACTGTTTGTTGGTTTGCGGATCTTATAAAGTGTTTTGACACACGTATAAAATCGCTATATAAGTAAAATATATTACTATTTATTTTTATTATTGCTATAATTATTATTTTTATTATTACTATTATTTGATTAATATATTGTGGTAACAATTAAATTGAGTGCTTGGATTAACTTGAATTGCATTCATGATTTTAAAATGCCAGATCAATAAAGCAATTTCTTATCACTTTTAATAGCAGAGATTTATAACTGACTGACGTAACTGATCCCTGCTGAAAGCACACAAAACCTAACAGTTCTGTGGCGGGACACAGCAGCAGTATACTCACTAGGGACAGCACTTGCAGTGCTGATGAATGGTGTGTTGTTGGCGGCTCTGAGTGGCTGAAATATCTGTCATGCTGGCTGGCTGGCTGGGGTTGGAGACCCCAGTGAACTGTGTCCGACTGGATCGTAACCGGCCGGGAAGAGGACCAGCACTTACAAGAGAGCCACGACTGATTCCACCTATACCAACCATATATTCTTCAACCAATCTTTGTGTGTACACTTCTTTTAACCGATGTTTTTGTTGTGTATTGCACACCAGGCTGGTACTGCTGAACAGTAGAGAGGAAATCGATGAAACGATCCTCCCAAGGACATTAAACCATCATTCTGTAGTCTTACAGAAAGTTTATCACTGTCTTAACAGTAGTGGGTTTAGTGAAGTAGCGATTGGCAGTCACTGTCTGAGTTTAAATGATATCATCCCTTCTCTGCGAGGCAAATGATAACAGACATCCCTTTCTCTCAGTAGAATACGAGGGCCACGCTGGAATTCACACACCCCAGCTGTACAGTGTGTGAGAACACAGGTTGCAACTCTTTAATTTTTCCCTTTGACTGTGGCATCCTCAGAACGTAATCACAGACTCTCCGGCTATTTATACCTTTCACCGAAAAATCTTCAGTTAAAGTTACACAACCCTGTTAAAACAATTTATAATAATGATAATTCATAAAAACTAAGAACTGGTCACACGCTGAAGAGACGCTTGACCATTCAGGGGCAAGCTTAAGATGACCCACCGGATCCTCAGAGGCATGCAGAAATGATACTCCTGGTTAAACGGGATCAATATACTTACTAAAGCCTCAAAAAAAGTACTCTCAACTTTGAGGATGCTTCTACCCAGAAGATTAGTATCTTAGTGCCTTGAGCCACAGTTAATTGCTCAATATCTCAGTTCAGCTCCCATTGAGGAAATAACCTTGCTTTAATCACAGGTGCTATTCACACCTGATGTCAATTGGGCTTTTCCAGCTGTACAGTTTCAAGACTACGTACTGATAAATCAAACCAGATGTTCAGAATTATGAAAACTGCAGCTGTTTTTTAGGATTCGTATGGCATATTTGCTTGGTTTAAGAAAAGGGCAGCTTTGTTGAAGTACAATTTAATCATGGCACCTCTCCCAACGTGATAATCAAAAAGTTGAATAAATATTCTGGTATCTGTTACTCAGAACCATCACACTGTTCGATGTATGTGCTGTAGTGTATTGACATATCACAGATAACAATGATTTTTGTTACAGAGGCCAAAGCATGGGGGGGGGGGGGTGGGATACTTCCCCCAGAGAGGAATGAGCAGAGCAAAGCACCAGGAAAATATCCATGTAGTCCCAGATGCCTTCTGCAGGATTGGAGATAGGGCTCGCCAAGTGGCTAAATACAGCAGAACACTTTTGCCAGTCCTGTTCCAAAACGGGGGCATTTTGGATATGGGTGGGGACAGGCATCTCAGAGAGGAAATTGCTTTCATGAGCATAACCCTGACAAGCACCCTTTGCACATTAGGGAGAGCCAACACTGAGCTATGTCTTACATCTTAGTTGTGTTTTCCATCTCAGTCATTGTATCACTGTCCAGTCATTTGTTTATTTCGACAATGTTGACTCCAACAGGAGGACATAAACACTTTTCATTACGCTGTGAGACAGTAGGGACAGATGAGGGAACAATACGTGTTTCCCTTTATGAATTTGAGTATTCTTCAAATATCTTTTGGCATAATTGGCTTCTCTCAGTCCAGGCTACGTCTAAATGTCTTGACTGGAACTGAATTAAAATCTTTTTTTTTTTTTGACGTAGGAGAAAAAAACCCTAACATATTTCACGAACGCCAAATTGAGCCATGGGTGGCAAAAATATCCCCATACGGAAAACACGCTACTTAGAAATGAGCTGGGGGTCTGTGGGGCCCAGGATTAATTCTGTTTTTCCTACACACTGTTCGCATGGTGTCACAATGGCCCTGTGAAGTCACTGTATCTTGTTTCCCTTCCTCGCAATCTGCCGTCGCAGATGATAGAAGCCACGGACCCCAAGTCAACTGCTTATTGTTCATTTCTGTACAGCTGTCCAGCAACAGGAGAACATGGGAGTTCATATCCAAGGATAATCTGTTTTTCATTTGCTCACGATGTTAATGCCTTATCTCTGGCGAATTGAGGCTTTTGGTCAAAGAATAGACATGGTGGAAAAAAAAAAGAGCTTACAAGCACAGCCCTTAATCCTTAGGTGACCACTGGTGAGGCCCAGATGAATAGTAACTGTGCACAACGAAAATAGTTTAGGAACTACTGGGGCCACCCTTTGTCTCTTAATGTGCTTCACAGCATTAAGCAGGAACTGGAAGTTATTGCCAAACTACAGGGAATCGACGTTTGTCAGTCCGCAGTCGCGGAGACTGCAAATCAATTTATTAGATTAATAAGTCTGCATTGAGCTTTATTTCCCCCCCCAAATATAATGTATGAAAACCCTGCATTTAAAGATTATGTGCTATTTTATCATGGTACAAAAAGTTGAAATTCTGGCCGGGCCAACGTAAATCCTATTTTCCCTCCTTATTATTGTGACATGAGCTCCAGTGTGGGACCACTTTAGCTCTTCAAGGACAGGATCACGATTACGAGTATGGTCGCGCACTTCAAACTATGAACTGTCAAGCATTCAAATGGTCTTATTAGTTCCAATTTGTCTGCAAAAGTTCTTGGCCGATTTAACAGACCAAAGCAAATACGTAAAAAAAACTGCTTAAACCACGACTTTAATAAGTTTCAGTGTCGCAACAGTTAAGCGCAACAGTTAATAATGCAAACTACCAACAATTTGTTTTGCGAAGAATCTCCGTCTCATTGAGTCAGACGCGTTTAGCTAGACATTTTTCTAAGAAACAGCATCTGTTTCCTGAGTGAAAATGTTTAATGGGGCTGGCTTGGCTTTGATATCATAGTCAAAGCAAAACTGCCCTTCCGTCTAATGTCTGAATTCGACGGAAGTCCTTCGGCCATGGGCGCGCGGAAGCGACTTTCCCGGAAAGTGGATCAAATGTTTTAAATCAAGTGGAGTGGTATAAAATTGCATTTGGCCATAATTCAATCCATAAAGATAAGTTTGAACCAGAAATTTTGACAAAATACAAGACATAGAGCCATTTGGACTGGAAATGCACTACTCCTCATCAATCAGGCCAGGATAGGTGAGATAAAATCACTTCGATAATGATGGTTATTGTAATTATTTTCATAAGCGGATGCTTATATTTAATGATAAATTATTATTATTATTAAATTATTATTATTAATATTTCTGTTAAAGTCCGATATTTAGAAGAACAAAGGGTATAGCAAGTTTTATTTATTTAGTTAGTTATTTTAACGTGAAAATTGTGTGAATGGTGAAATATTGTTGTTTTATATATTTTGTCTAGTTTTACATGACATGCCAAAGTTAGTTGTAATTTGGTAACTTATCAAATGTGTAATACATTGGGTAATGGAAGGGTAAAGAGTGAAAAGGAAATATTTAGTACACTATACCAGTTAGGTCAGGCAGAAGAGTAGATAGACTTGAAAGGGAGCAAAATGTCACACAGCAGAACCGTTCTCTTTTAGAGTTTGGTGCCGTCACATAAATATGGGATTCGCCGGTCAACACTTATCACAATGTATAGCTGAAATGTCTATCATTTAGAAATGGCTCAATTAGTAGTAGTAGTTTCTATATATTTGTTTAAGAAGTAATTACAATAAAAATAATCTTGGCACTGTTGCACAGATTTAATTTTGGAAATGTGATGCAGTCTTGTTTAATCAGCTCGATAATTCAGTTTTGACTTCAGTCATTCTGTGCAATGACTGCATATCTCAATCATTTTGTCTCATGTGATTAATGTGTGGTAATTCATTGATGAAAATCTGAAGCTCTAGTTAGGTAGTGATAATGACGCTAGACTAGTAAAACATTAGATCAGTTACCAGTTTCGGGAATTGCTGTGAGGCAGTCATATACGATTTGTAGTGTCTGTCTATGGCTATACCTACCCCCACTGTTAGAAAAGATAATACGCTTTTTAAAAACGCATTATTTTATTCTACTCATTAAACAAAACTTTACATAAAAATTACATGAAATGTATTAAAAGATCAGGACAAAATAAAAAAACAAAATATAAACTATCTTTATCCTTAGTTCCCATTGGCTCCACCCATCACCAAAGCTCTCTCCATTCCCAGGGCCTTCATGCAGTTCATAAGCATGTTCTGTTTGTTATAAATCTCTCAAGTAAACAAATCGAGGACTGTGTATACCTGTCACTTGGCTCACATTAAACCCAAAGACCGTCTGAGAGAAACCAAGAAACATTCCCTGTGTGAAAAAGCCCTCCCCTGCTGATTCTGTTTATCAAAAAACGAGAGTTCTAATGCTCCTAATGGACTAAGATTTAAATAAAATCTGACCCTCAGAAAAAGCTGGCATTGTCGGAATAATAAAATTACTAATTTATCTGACAAATGGCAATAAAAAGCCTGCTTCCTTTGGCTACAATCTTTTAGATAAAGAAAATGAGCGTAAGACTAACATAAAAGGGGTTATTAAAATGATAGAGGTTTCATTCTATCATGTGGTCGATGTTTGCATGGTTTAAGGTGGATTTCGTCAGAGTACAAAAGCAAAGATGAAGCCATGAGCTGTATATTAAATGTATATATGTTGCCGATTCATTCTTGTAGGTGGTTATCAATGTGTATTTTACAAATCCCAGAGGAAGAATGTCCTTTAATAGATGCATTTCATTTCAAATTTGTAGCAGTGTAGCGTAAATCACAAAAAATGTTATGGCCTATATTTATGGTGTATTTTACTTTTTCACTTTAAATCAATTGATATGTTTTCTGTTTAAGAACAATGATGTTGTTTAAGATTAATGCTGTTAACTAGCATATAAAATAACATAAATAGCATTGAAATAGCATACAGCAATGCATTTTTTTTTTTACAGATGCAGTTAATAAATTGCATCAATGATAAAGGTATTATAAAGAATGTTAGCTCGTTAGTATGTTAAATTAGATGGTCATGAAGTTTTACAAAACATACAGCATATGGGGTGCCAAATGTAAAAGTTAGATTACTTTTTTCATTCCAGTTCATCCAGATTTTTTAAAAATACCAAATTTTGAACTCCCAGTTTTGGAATATATCTGGTATTTTACACTGACATATAACACAAACATATTCATATTATCCACATGAAAACTATGTATCTAACTAATGACCTTGATCCAAATTAGTAAATTATATCTTTAGTTTATATCCTAAATCCAGAGGTTCACATGCAGATTTGAACCACCAACACCATGTCAACTCATGGAATTCGCCCGGACAACTTCTTCTGTAATTTTTAGAATTGGCGCCCCATAAGTCAGCGATTCTGTTGTTTGTTTTAAGGAATATTCCAAATGTGTAATCTACATCTGTGCATAATTAAAGCTATTTTTATGTATGTTAAATTTACTGGTGTGACATTAAAGGAAGTCACGCTTGTGTCTGCCACTGTATTTCAAAATTTGCTGTACTTATTAACACAACTAGCAGAGGCAGTATCTTCAATTTTCAGAAATAGGTTTGGAAATAGTTTACTTAATCAAACTAAAATATACAGTGAAGTTGAATAATGATCTGTGCCAATAGGATTTTTCTATAGACCGTTGGCAAATGGCGAACCTCAAAGCAGTAAAACACAGTAAGATTACATGGTTTGGTGAGGCACACTATTTATCATCAACCTATCATCAACATCTCTACGAGAATGCGAATAAGAAAAGGAATATGATAAAAAAACGAGTATGAAATTAGATAAAACTCGTGCCTTCAACCACAAATGGGAAACATTAGCCAATACCACACAATACCACAGTGTAGCTTTTATTAGAATATTTTTCGGAAGGTCTATGTAAATAAAGACATGTGTACCAGTTCCAGGTAATTTAATAAGATACAAATGGGTAAAACACATGGCAGCATGGGACAGGGTCAATAGGAAGTGATCAAACAGCTGAGATACTTAATAGAGTCAAAGTATCTGTGCAGTGATCTCATTTTCTAATAACATACAAATTATAATTATTTAGTATGTTAAACCACAGCATTTGTTTGCAGCTAATTTTCCCCTGCCACTGACACGTTTGCTAATATATAAATAGAAACATGAATATGCATAGAATTGATAAGATAGCAAACCTTCATAGATGAAAGTCTGATGTTCACGAGCGCTGTTTCTCAAATTATACTACAGAAAAAAAAGAAAAAAAACAGAAGAGAGACAGCTGAATCTACAACATTTTTTTAAAAAAGTTTTATTTAAAAAGCATGAGGAAAAGCAACTGAAATTATGAATGGGACATATGTAAAGGAAGAGGTCAGGAAGTGGGTGCCATCCGCCTGGCTTAGACTGGCTCAGGAATCTGGATCTATGCATTGCCTATTAGGAACAGCACTGGGGCTAAGACAAACTCATTCAACCAACTGAAGAAATTCTGCACTAAATTTCTCATAATTTTTAATGTGACAAATTAATCGTTATAGATATTAATGCATGTTCGAACTTTTACCAAACTACTAAAATCATTTTTGGTTTTGTAACTGGATGCTGCAGTGACCTAACAAGAGTTTTCTAATTCAACATACCCAACAATTTTAAGTTCTTTTTTTTTTTTTTTTTTCCTTTATGCAGACGTGGGTGGTTAAATGGGGAATTTGAGATTCATTGTACAGATTTGTATCATCTGAATTTTTTAGTTTAATGTACGCTTACAAACTATTTTCAACCTTTCCGAGGGGCCTAAATGTCCCCAGATGCAGAGCTCCTCAGAGATGATCTCCTTGTTCACACAAGTTCTTCTTCCTCTTCTTTTCTCTTGGGAAAATGACAAAGCTCAACTTTCTTCGCCAAAGTTTTCTTTAAATGTATTTCTTATGAATGCTAAGGTTTAAAGGTGAATGAATGAGAGGGAAATGTGGGTAACAGGGAGAGGGTGAATACGTTTTGAAAATGTCTCCAAACACTTTAGGCCTTTTAGAACAAGTACTGCATTTTCTAGTTTCTACATAAAGAATTCTAAATTCGAATTTAAGAACTATATGCATGCCTCAGGCTGTACTATTTAGTTGCTGAATCTGATCTGAAGTTTAAACATTTCCAAAGCTCTTCAAAATACCTCCATATTTCTCCGACAAACATGTTTCAGTGGGACAGGCCAGTTTATTATTGGATTTGGCCAGTAGGATAACTTTGTAAGGCCTGCTTGTATGCAGGCATTAATCTAGCACACAAAATGCAAATCTGAAGGCCAAAGTGCCTTAGAGGAAGTTTCTGACTCTGTAGAGCTCCGTTGAAACCTTCCACCTTAAAGAAAATCGAGTAAAAAACAAAGTTAAAAAAAAAACATTATTAGCTTCCCCGCAGTCAGGAACCCATTTGTGTCCATTTGCATCTTGCAGAAACCTGCAGCTGAGAGCTGATCTCGGAGGTGTAATGACTGGTTGTCACAACACACTGGAAATGGCCCTCTAAGTAAAATGATCCCCTGTCACTCGTCCGGCGAGAGACACATTGGCAACCTGTAATTCTTACGCAGCTCGCCATTCCTTCCTGCCTGGATTTTATTAAATGGCACTTTGCAGGAAGTAAATCTGAAAACTTGTGTTCAATAACGCTGGTGAGAGTGATATTTGAAGGGGGTGTGGGTTGATATGCAGCAAGCAGCTCACAGGGTTAAGAGGGGATTTGTCATTTGTTTTCACTCATAGGCCCTAATCTAGTCATTGAAACAGCATATTTTTTTTCCAAGTATGCACTAAAGTAAATGAAAAAAAATTATAGGGTGAGGGTGAGCTACAGGGAGTCCAAATAAATACACACGAAATCTGACAAAATTTCACCAGTTTCATATGCATCCTTTTATCTGGTCAATAGTAAAGAACACCTTTTATTAGAACGTTTATTTAATGATAGAATGATAACAGCATACATCATATTAATGTAATCTTGTGGTCATTACATCAAGGAGTGCATTTTAAAAAAAGAATCATAGAAGATACCAGCTGAATGGAGAGCTGAGGGTAAGATGGTGGGTATCAGAAAAGGTTGCAATTTGTACACATACATCCTTAAAATAGTGAAATATTTAGAACATCTTCTTTAAAGTTCAGGTTTCTTATGGCTAATTAAAATATGCAAGTGTTTGCAGATTAAGACACCGTAGAATGAAAGAGAAAATTACAGAGCTTACACAACGGAAATACTGATATTAGTGCTTAATTTTCCTTTTTTGCTGGCAACATTAACCACTCCTGTCTTAAAGTGACATCTGAAATATATATGCCTACATATTCAAAAATGACTCACCAAGAAGTTTTGGTAAAGTTTTTACATTAGAGATCTTCATTAAATCCAAACAATTTAACGGATTACTCTCAAAACTCTGATACATAATTTAACAAAAACCTGTAAGGAGTTAATGTACATTTACACTCTAATTTGTCATCGCTGCATAAATCTTGTCGACAGTTTCAGTCACTTTAATGACCTGGCCTGTTCTCAAAATCTGTGCAAACTAGCACAGTTGCTGAAAAAGAAAACTATACGTTGAACGTCATCTTATTTGCATAATTTACCAAAAACCAATGAGGCACGCAAAGGAGCACGGGCGCTAGTAATATGTGTTTGGGGAAAGGCAGAAAGATCACTAATGGTTTGCCTTTAGGGATTTCTCTACACCATGGGGGAGGAAAATGAGAAATATTTTTCAAACAGCAGGGGGAAAGGTTTTAAACTAGAAACACATGGGGAGATAAAGATGTTAATGCCATGGGGTGCAGTGCGGGGAAAGAATTTGCGTTAAGGAAAAAGAGAAACACTTCTGTAATTTCTGCATTAACAGGGTAATAATCATGTTTCAACAGCAATGCTAAAATGGGAATGTCACAAAAGAAACAGTGAAAAGTCTTTGCATCGTTCCATCATCAGGTACTATGGGTAATAGAGAGAGCTGTGTTTTGAACACTGTTTATTTCGAGTTGTCTAAGTCACTTATCACAGACTCAGTGTGAGTAAACAAAGAAAGGATAAAGCACAAGAACTTTCCTGAGGGATTTCTCCAAATCTCTGACTCTTCCATAGGGCGGGGGTTTACATGTTTACTGTGCTTAAAGCAATGCTAGAAATATGGTTAGAGGAAGGACATCGTTCAAGCAGAAGCACCCAAGACAGGACACAGAGAAGGTCCAAGCTCTCCCTGAGTTTACGAGGGTTTTCTTTGGGTCCTCCGGTTTCGTTCCGCAGTCTAAAGACTTTGTGAATGCGACATTGGCCCGTACTGTGTGTGGGTGTGGGTGTGGGTGTGTGTCTGTGTCTGTGTGTGTGTGTGTGTGTGTGGCCGTTGTCTGTCTGTTACTCATTTAATAATTATACGGATTTAAGCACTCAGCTTTGCTCTGATATCACTCAGAAGTCCGAAGGAATGTGGCACAATATTAAGATTGAAAAGCAAGAATATTTTAGAATATTTTAATAAAGCACAATGCTACACAATACATACTGCCTACTACATGTTTTGTTAAGGGCTGCATGTCCACAAATTGTGATTTATCAAAAATTGAGAAAGAATGAAGATTGTTAAGTCCTTATAAATGTCAATAGGATTCTTTTTAAACGTCCATGAAGAAAAATGATCAATGTAGCAACTGAGTCGGTTATGCTGTACATTGTGATAATGACATTTGGGAAAGGATACTGTTGCAGAGCTGTTAAGCTCCTTCATTGCGCCAAGACGATTAGTGACTAGATGGGCTTGAATGACAGTGAAGGTAGAATTTCCAGCCTGCTGAGGGCTTGGCACGCAGGGGTCGGTTTAAAGCCAGGCATTTTACTTTACACAAAGGACCAATTGTCCTTCGTTTATGAGCAAACAGCAGCAAACACTACAAATCAAGGACATCGAATGTCCAAAGCCTCAAATATATTTTGATGTTCGCTCGTTATGTTTTCCGTTTAATGTCGTACCTTGAAATTTCACGAGTTTGATATTTTTCATTTGTTGTTGAATTTTTCACTCAGCCTTTGTTTGTCTGCCCTGCGACTACATGCCTGCTCTGTGCCAGTGTGAAGGGTTTTGCGGTCTGTACTGGGAACTTGTCTGGCAGTAGTGCTCAGAAGAAGAAAGGGGGGGGGTTATCTTGTGTGGTACCGTGCAGCTCTTGTGCAAACCCCAGATGGTTCCACAATCGCTGGTTTAGACCTGTATGACCGAGCTCAGACAGGAACCAAGAGCTCTGGACAGCTTTGCGTTGTGTGTATTATTATCTGGGACATTGGCTTGCAGTAGCTCTAACTCTTGTCACATTGCTTTTCCCATTATAAGCCTTCTGGGAGAAGCCTAGGTCCTGAGTGTGTGTAAAATCTGTATCCCAAAGGCTTCTTCTGATTGTTTGCTTCTCCTATTTGATATTCCATTTAGTTGTCCCAGCCAGGGCTGAGACCATTTTTATTTATTCATTTCTTCCAAGAGCATGAGCTGAAAAGGCATTTTGTCAGTTCTTAAGTGTCTGACAATCGGAATGAAGTTTAGCATGCTAAGAACAAGAGGGCATCTTTTTTTTCTTTCTGATGGAGGGGTCTGAAAAAAGGTTATAAATGACAGTCCATCGCCGGTCGCTGAACCCACTAGTGCATTAAGAAATTCTCATTCTGTCATCAGAAAGCTCCAGCAGGAGCAGAGAGCACTGGTGGAGGACACAACGGCAGTGACCCCTCGCTCGCTCAGGGGTCCCTGGTGGTCACAGCGTGGAGGATGGGGAAAATGTGGTGAAACATGGAAGCCGCCAAAGTGACAGCAAAGTCATCCTGGGACGGAAGCACTCCGTTCTTCAGCCCCTTCCTTGCCTGTGATTGGCAACGCTACCTTGAACCTGTCGTTGGTTTAGTCCAAAAGGGAGCTGAAAACGAATACAGATATACGATAGAAAACAATCTCTGATGCTGTTTGCCAATGTGGAAATTTTAATTCATGCGTAGGCAACGAAACATTAACAAACATTTTTTTTTGCTGTAATTTTAGCACCTATATTTTTTAAAAGCAAATTGATAGTTCCCAATCTAGATTTATGATATACACAAGCCACTTCTGCTAAAAAATTAACAAAAGAAACAATTACCTCAATTCGTAGTAATTCATGGTTAGGTGGTTTAATGAGAATGATCACCCAAACTCTCAAAAGACCCACAGAAAAAGCATTTTAGTGCACAGCAGGTAAGCCAATGCAACACTGCAACAAATACCTCCAAAATAATTTCATTTAAATGCCCCATCTGCTTTGACAGGTGCTGTTCCCAACATAACCCCACAGGAGGCAACTTTAAAACTTTTAATAGACTTTAATGTAAAACCAAATTCTTCATCGATGACACTTTACTGCAGATCTAAGTGCCAGCTACAAGGTTTCTAAGACTTAATGCATTATTTACAAAATATTTTTAAAATACAGTTGTTCTACTCTAAACCAATTATGTGCAGGGACCCTGATTGGATGGGTGTATCTGTGTGAGATTTTATATAATTATTATCGACAATATTTAAACCTCTGTCGCCAAGTATGCACACACAAAGCTTCACCGGGGCTGTTCATTATAAATCACTGTACCTGATTTACTTGCTTTTGCAAAAAGATTAATCGCACATTTAATGAACATTGACATGCAATGACTTACTTTCATTAAGTTCTGAGATGGGAGACACCCTACGTTTTCACGGATGAGAAAACACAAATGTTACGCCCCAGCTTTTAATTACCTGTAGTTTCTCTTCATCACAATGGCCTTGCATTCAATAACAGCGCTGGGTGCCTTTCAACCATAGCACTTATTATGTTTCTGGTTTACGGAATTATGTATAGGTTTCTTTCAAATCCATTTTTGGTGGAAATTTTAAAAGTTTTTTTAGAGAATATTCTTTTTTTTCTGTATACGGTTTTAAAATAGAAAAGTTAAGTTTAAGTTATCAATAAAAGTTTTCAGTTTTTTTTTCCTTTTCTTTTTAAGAGGAGTGTAACAGAACTGATTTTTCTGTTAATTTAATAACTTTGTCTGTTACCTGCATGAAGAAACGTATTTTTAAAATGGATTAAACAATTTTAAAATTTTGTTCAGTTGTACTCTGTGAAACAATGTATATGTTTTTAAATTTCTTTGCAGACACCTATGACAACGTTTATGTTTTTCACAAAATAACTAAACAGATAATGTTGACACCATCAGTCTACAACTTGAATGGCTTGTAAACCTGAAAATGGATTAAATTCTGAGGGTACTTGTTTGAAACCTGGAGCACCTTGGACGAGCACGTCCAATTGTCCTGCTGGACAAACTTCTGCAGAGTCACAAGAATACAGATACGTTTAACATTTTAAAAAAGAGGGGCGTTTACTGGACTACAGAATTAGCACAGGGATGAGAGCATCTATCAGAAGGCTCTTCGATTTCTGAAAGTAACAGATTCACCGGAACAAGGAATCATCTGACAAGGAAAAGCAGTAAACTGGAGGCACAGAGGTGTGAAAAAGTGGGATCATGCATGCGCACAGATCTATTATTCAAACACTAAAGCATTATTGAGACAGTAATATTATAACTGCGTTCCGTGAGAGACGGGCACCCAGTGACAGCAAAAAATCGAGTGTGCTTAAAAGAAATAAAAAGGTTGTATGTGACTCATCAATTGGTTTAATTTTAAACGGCAATGAAGATTACAAGTAATATATATATATATATATATATATATGTATGCGCATTTAATGTATTTAAAATTCCAGTCACTAGTTTTAAAATATTTCGAAACAAACAAATGTAGGTATCCATAGGCCATCCTAATATGCTACTTATGTGATTTGAAACGAGCAATAAACAGCAATAACGACAAAAAAGAAAAACCCACTGGTTATATCATACCTTCCATCATGAAGGATGATAGGATTATAAGCTGTTGATGAGTTCTTGGTCCAAAAATATCCCTTGACGTTATGCATTACTGTCGATGTCAGCAAAATCTGTCTGCTCTTGTTAAAAAATTATGAATAAATGATCAAATGAAGAAGTATACTGCATACTGAAATATTGTTGATAGGTTAAAATATTCATTCCAATAAATATCTTAATAAGACAAACAGTGACCTTAATCTAACATAAAAATGTTAAACAGTTTTAGGAGAAACAATGCAAAAGGCTAAACAGCGTCTAAAACCTTGGAAATAAGCAACAACTGCCAAGACAAACCAAAGCAAAGTTTTGCCACAATAGAATTATTTAAAAACACAAAGAATGCAAGCCTCCTCAGAATAAACAGTAGCCAGACATCCAGGCATCTGTTACCATTAATTTACTGCTCACTGCATTCAATTTGATCCCACCCATATGTTTCAGATGCTTCTGCATTTCCCTTTCCCTGAAAAGGCTTGAAGGATTCAGAATATAATGTTCATAAAAGCACCATAAACAATTTATCCGTAAGGCCTTCATAAATTCTTTTCATTTTCTGTTATACAATTATACTCACCAGCAATGACGTTTTGCTGAAACAGGAAGTGGTTTAGGAGATTTGATTTAATAGGTCAGGCTCCATATCTGATAAAAAGCAGGTGTGTCTTGCAAATTGAAGGGTGTTTAGTCTAAGTTTAGGCAGAAAAAAAAACAAAACACCATTGAAAGATACTTGTCAAAAAGTTTTTCTGTGTTCTGAATAAAACAGTACTTTTGTAAGAATGAAAGGGACAAATAAAATCTAGGTGTGGCCACTTTGATTTAAAATGATGTGGATTTAAAAAAGGCCATCTGAAAGTAGATGATAAAGGTAATGCCACAAGGAAATTCAAATTTAAAAACTGCAGATTGTACTTTTTGGAGACATGTATTGCTACAGGTTTAAACAGTGCTAGTGCACATGGATACAACTGGTATAATGCATAATAAACTGAAATGGGGAAAGCTTTTTCAAGCTCAGTTTCTTGTAGATTTAAATTTAATTTACAGTGTTGAGGCTACAGTAATCTGTTTGTAGTTTTCAGTTCGCAATTC
This sequence comes from Hiodon tergisus, assembly GCA_025775045.1. Lineage (NCBI taxonomy): Eukaryota > Metazoa > Chordata > Actinopteri > Hiodontiformes > Hiodontidae > Hiodon > Hiodon tergisus. Next base: position 12,037,051 of record JAOVYW010000001.1, read on the forward strand.
AATTCCAGCTTGTATTCAAATGCTTAAAGATACAAAACACAGTGCTTCTAACGTCTAAAAGAATATACATTACATAAATATTAATGGTTGGTTTTCCTGGGTAGTGTGCCTGATTTAACTTCTTGCCAAGTCCGGCAAACCAAACAAGAAGGCATTTGATGTTGAGACAGATTTCCAGTGTTCTACACTGATGACCACATGATGGTTGGACAGCAAATCCAGCAATTTACCATGGCCCATAGACATGGTCAATGAGAAAAAGAAGTATGACACATTTCAAAGGAAAAGAAGACCGTACCCTTCAAAGAACAAACAGCACCTACATACTGAATTGGTTTTCTTGGGTCGCATGCTTGACACTTGGCAGTCCTTAATCACATGGTTTAAACCTGATAGTCCACGGTTATGTGGTTGATGCTTGGTGGTCATGGGGCTCATGGTTGTCTAATGCTTTCATAATGTGAGGACTACTAAATGAGTCGATTTTTTGGGAACCCAGTACAGCATGGATGTGAATGTGCACAACTTGGAAGTCAGGGCTCTGGCACAGTGAGATTATGTCATTTATTGATACATTTTGACAGGCATGCCAGTGCTTTGCTTCCAATTTTCCAAAATTGCATCACTACTCAAAACTTTATTAAGAAGGCAAAGCCGGATTACATGAAAAAGTAAGAGATTAGATTCCTGATAAAAAATGAATAAGTTCTATTATAGTGACTCATTTTTGATTACTTTATTTCTTCTAGATCTGTATTTCAGAATTAAAACGGACATGTTCCTGTCTGGAAATGCAATAAACCACACTCAAGACAGATAATACATATTTATTTACATTTAGCTTCTTAAGAGCAGAGTTTAGACAACTGGATCCATTGATTCCTTGGCTAAAAAAAGGGTGAAATATAAGTAAACTGCGCACCTCTAGGGTTCAATATGAAATGATTAGCAAAATGATCATGGAAAAAAACATCTAATATTAAATATTAATATTGATTTAGTATCATATTGACTTCTCATTTCCCGACTATCAGAATAAGCATCGATGATGTCAACCCTTAAACGAATGAGTGCATTACAGAAAAGTTGCTGCCTTACATTGCAATGAAAAAACAGGAAACCCTTCCACAGGGAATGTAACGTGCTGTAAGGTGACAGTTCTACGTCTTGTTTTCAGACAGAAACAATTGATGTTTGTGTTAGTCCGGGGGTAGACAAAGAGCAGCCAAAAGCGTTCTGCTTTGCTCCACTGCCCTTCCTGCACGGTACAGGCCAAATTACTTGGCTCTCGTCCTGGTCATTCCAATCCCACACCGCACACAAACACGGCAAAATCATTCCTCTTCGTGATTTGCATAAAAGATGAAACGGTTGATGACCATAAGGACTTAAAATACCCTTTATGAAATTTCCCAATGTGATTTCCTTAGAAGACTTCATCTGCTATCTGTAATTTGTTTTCAGATCTGGCACAGAAGGAGGTTGCTTTTACAAGGCTGGATGTGACTGTGAGGCTCTAAACGTCATGGAGCAGAGTGCGTTCAGCAAGGAGGTACCACAGTTCTGTCTTGACCATGTTGACTATGAGGTGGTGATTAGACATCGTCTTGAAGGCAGTAGGTGACGTAAAGGAGTACCCCAGAGATATGTGGAGGGGAAACAAGAGGAAAAGTTGTCATCAGAGTAACACTGACAAGAGAAACCGTGAGAAACATTGCCAAGGGATTTTGTTGAAGAGGAGGGGGCCTTGTACTGAGCCCTGATGCACTCCTGACACCTGGTACGAGCGATCAGACAGATAGGAAGCAGTTCCCATCTCAGACAGTGTGGAGATCTGGTGATTTACAATGTCAAAGACAGCAGAGAGGTCCAGGAGGATTAGAACAAAGAAGATTCCATCAGCTCTCAAGGAGTGTAATGCTTCACAAATGGAGAGAAGGGCTATCTCAATTGAGTGGTTTGACTTTGAAACCAGACTGGCCGGGAGAGCACAGTGGTGCCGTTCAGACTAGCATGGGTTAAACCAACAAGGCTCCTCTAACAAGTTAACAACTACAAAGTACGACTACACCCCTACAAAGTATAGAGATTTGGGATTTTTGGAAAATATATATGTATATTTTTGTAGTAGTAGAATCTGTTTCCGGTATATCGACCCTTGTCATTTTTGTTTTTGTTTTGCCCCATTGTACTGCCCAAGATTACTATCAAACACTAATTGAGTGCAAAAACTTGAGCTTTTCTACAAGAATCCCACTCATTAGTTTTTTTCATTACCACAGCAAACTGTAGACAAGCTGTCTCCTGAACAGAGCATAGGGAAGCCAATATTAAAGTTAAAAACCTGAGGTTGATAATTATTACTATTTTTGTTATACAGTAACCCTTTAAAAGCAAAGTAATCAATTTTACTTCTAACTAGGTTCACAAGTGTATTCTGATTATATTATAATTTTGGATTATACAATTGTTAAAGTAGAATAAGTACTAACAGTAATCACAACACTGAAATAATTATTAGAAAAAACATTAAAAATTTGCACTTGATGTAAACGTGAGCTCTTTGTTCCCTGTGGTCAGCAGTTTCAGTGACAGGAGAATATCTGTAAGGAAGAGTTAGTGTAAGTGGGTTACTGATATGTTGACGACATTATACTCTATCCTTGAAAAATTTTAAAAAAACAGTGGAAATGGAGAAATCGCTGAGCATTTTGAGTTCCATACTCACTAAAATTTTAGATTATTCAAAATTATTAGGCATGCAATTAGGCACAACCTCCTTGCTGTTTCACTGGTTGGTAGTGAAGTTACATTTGTGGTCAAGTGAGTCAAAAAAGACAAATTGTACTGCAAATTGTTTTACAGGGACACCAGATGGTGCTGTACAAGCCCAATTAAAAGTGGTGTACAGCGTTCTGAGTGGAGCTTCCCTTCGTCACTTTTACTCCAGACAGCACCAGATTAACACCAACATATATGTGGAAAACAGAGAGTTCTGTAGATGGCTGTGCCAAAATTAATGATGTGGTGAAAGTGTGAACTACCTTTTTTTTAAAATCAATGCCCTTTGAACAATAGCTCAGAAAACAAACAAAACAACAACAACAACAACAAAGAAAACACTCTAACACAAGAATTGCAGCTGTATAGAGGAGTAGTAAGATATGAGAGCAGTATTAAAATTAAAACAACTGCTCAAAGAGCTTAGCAGGGTTGCCTGGGTGTTCACTGAGGTAAAGTGCCACCCGGATTATCTGATCAAACCGAGGAAAGAGAAGAAAAGAAACGGGGAGTGTGCAATTTTGAGAAACCTCACAAGGGGGTTTCTGAGCCTGGTCCAGATAAGAGAATTATGGCACGGAGAGTATATAGTTCTGCTGGTCTGTTTATTAGGCAGGGTATTTCATTATAAACAGATCTGTGCAATAGCTCTCCAAAGTTAAAATTAGTATAGGTCATGGGCTCTGTCTCTACCGGTTGGTAAGCATTTCTATTTATTTAATAATTGTCTATAAAAGGAGGCAAAGTGCAAAAAGAGGCGAAAAGAGAACAAAAGCAGAGCACTGGGGGCTTTTTGAAAGATTGATAAATATGGTGGAATCTCAATTAGGCTTTAGAAGGAATGCAGATATTAAAAATTTGGTCAAGAATCTAATTAGCTGAAGGTAATTAAACAGTCTCACACGGGGTCATTAATCTTTTTTGTGGACCTTTGATGTTTTGCATACTGTCTTGTAGTCATTAATAAAAATTCATAACACTTTTCTTTGTGGTGTTCTATCATCACATTTTTTGTAAGAGCACAGAGCAAGTGTCAACACATCACAAGGGCTCTCTTCAGTTAATTTACTTTTTTTGCATATTACATTTAAAGCTGCACCGTCCCTTTTCTTGTGCGGTTATAGCAGCAGATGACATTAAATTTGTTTGCCGCCACGGTTCATCTGGAGTGTCCGATGCAATAGTGGATTCAGTGAGAGTAGGGTGTGTGTAATGTCCCATTAATGTGGATTAAATGGAAACATGGCCATGATACTGACTATGGTTAAGCACTGAAATAGCTCTATATTGAACCCGGACACCACAGCAATTAACAAAGAATAGATATTTAGCTATTAATTCTGCTGCTTATACGAACAACAACTACAGTATTTATTGTAACAAACACTGAAAGCAGATAACATATCTTTGACGTTATTAGACCAGTATATTTGATTTTTTAGGATGTTGGTCTATTCCGCGGTTTTTGTTTTGCTGTTCTGCTGGTCTCTCAATGGGCATGATCTTGATGTTAGACAGTAGACCAACTCAATAATTTAGGAAATGAATGCCTCATTATTAAAAAGGAAAAAAAAAAAAGGGAAAAAAAAAAAAAATTCATGAACAAAGGGCCTTTGTGAGAACTACAACTTTTCGTATAATTTGTAGAACAGAAGAGCTTCTATACTCTCATCTATATAACATATTTTCATTATAAAGGCTACCTATTAAATTGAATTTTGGTCATTTTAAACTGATACCAAACCTGGTGTTAAAACTTTTAAAATATTAATATTAGGAATGGAAAAAAAAATATTCAAAAATAATGATTGAGCATTGCACATTCTATCAATGGGATGATATCTATTTCAGGGCCTTCAGCTTTCGTTCAAAAGCTATGGAACTAATTTCCAAGAATTTTATTTAAAATTAAGCTCTTCTGATGTCACAGCATAGGATTTCTCTCCCTGAAAACCCTCAGATATTTAAACTGCAAAAGGCCAAACATACCACCTCAGTTTCCCCAGTCAAATACAAGGTCATACTCAGAGCCTCTTGGCATGAGAGACATGTCCAGTTCTGGAACACTTACATCACTTCCTGTTCTTTTTCCTGTCAGCTTCTGCGGCCAAAAACAAGAAAATAAACTATTTCCAGAGGGAAAAGAGAAAAAAAAAAAAAAGTCCTCTTGGAGGGAAAAATGCAGTTATGAGAACTGGACTTAAGATGGCAGGATTAACATGGGTTTTCATTAGTGTTCAGGGGAAAAAACGGATATTTCCGTTGCACATTTTTTCTTGTAGTAAGTAGCAAAGCCTGCAGTGGTACAGGTAGTAGAATGTGCAGAAGGTCAAAATTGAAGAATATTAGGAAAAATAATTGTTGACAGTGTCAAAAATGTGGGTTTTATCAATTAAGCTTCCTTTGTCCCCTCAGAACAGCTCGTTTCTCCTTCAGTTTGTCCAATGGCATGCTGAATTTCTAAATATAACCAGGCTAATGGTGAAGATCCTCGAAGGCACGTTTCATCTGCGTGGAGGATATTCGCTTACCTGATAAATGCAGATTGTCGTTGAGAACGCCGGCGATAAAATTATTTTGAGACGAAACACAAAAGCAGAGGTGCTTATGTTAATCCCCACTTTAAAAAGCAGCGATAAAGATAAGCTCATGCCTCAAGGTAGGACTTTGCTTTGTTGGGGCTGCTGCAAGATTGGAGAATATAGCTTAATCGAATCCTGTCCAAGTATGTGTCAAGGAATTTACATAATTCACACCTACTCCACTACATAGTGACAGCAAACACCCCCTCCCAACATAACATTGTTTCTTCCAATCATGGTAAAATAAAAATAAAAAGAATATTAATGCTACTGAATTTCAGAAATTTCAGTTTGTGTTTAAAAAACTAAAAACTAAAAAATTCATACTCTCTCATACTCTCTGAGCAGCAGTCCTTTGGATTGATAACATAGATTGGTAAATTAAACAGCTCTCACATATGCTGCATATGGGAGATTTATATCATATCAGGGATGTGATGTAAATGTGAACCAATTCAGTTTTAAATTTTTTTCTTAAAATGTACGTTAATCGTGTAACACTCGCACATTGTTCGATTAGGAATTTTGGAGGCCTTTACTTACCTTATGCAACTGCTCTAGAATATTTCAGCTTTGAAATTGTTCTAAAAATATGCTTACAGTGCCAGACAATACGTAAAAAATCATACAATGAAAACTGATTCAATTAAACATTTTAAATTCCGATAATGCTCTCCAACCAAGTCCATTCCCAGTTTAGTGGTTCTTAAGCCTGCTTCCTGGAGGACCAGATCCTTGAGGTTTTCAATCACTCTTTAAATAACTACCAACTTAAATACTAGGAGAGAAGGCTAAATGAGTTAAATTAAGGAAATGATTACTTGGTTTGACTGATTAGGTGTTTGGCTTGAATGTAAGCTGCACATGTATGGATCCTCCAGGACATTCCCAGTGAGATCATTAAGAGATCAAGTAGGGGGGCTGGTGGAACAGAGCCATGTCTGAAATCTTAACCTCCATGCCTGGAATCCTCCTCACCACGCCTCAGATCCTAACCAACATACCAAAGGGCAATGAAAAAAAACAAAAACTTTCTACTTTTCTAATTATGTTAGCTATCTGAAAGTTTTCATGTAGAATTTTTCCCAGGATGCTCAATATATTTAAATTAGTAATTTACTTTTACCTGTAGCAGCTAGGTGATGGGATGTAATTTCCAAATAGTGACTTCAATTAAACAATTAAGAGACAAGGTTGAACAAAGATCAGTAAACCCTAGGGCCCCTGATGTCTAGAGTCTCCCCTAGTTAAATAAAACCTCAGGCAATTTAAATAGTTTGTACAAACATTATTTTTTAATGTTTAGTAGACAGCAAGCAGGTTAGCTAAACTTTTTTGATAGATAAATATGATAGATTAATCTGCCACACAACCTTTTTGCATTAAACATGTGATTTGGAAATCTTACACTATAAAGCTTAACAAAGTTTGAGTCACAAATCATGTTAAGTCGTAACTTAAGTGCCATTCTCCGCACGCTTGGGGTCATTGTTCTGCTCCCTCCAAGCCTTTTGCAGACAAAAGCAGATCATCCTGCTTTCCTGCTTTCACTCCAGTCCCTGCCAATGAAGATCATCTTCACAGCATGTAGCGGCCTCACCTATGCTTCACTGTAGGGGTGGTGTTACCTGGGTGATTGGGCTGTGTTGCTGAAGTTTGGACAAGTATTTTGCAAGTGGATTTTACATGGGCTTTTTTTCAGAAATGACCAGTCAGGGCAGATTTATGGATTGCCAGAGTTGACAATTGACACTATTGTTGACACATGAAAAGTTTTTCCCGTCTCAGCCCAACTCTTAAGGAGTTCTGATTACGCTCTTGGTGGCTTCTTTGACCAATGCCTTTCTGACTCCTCTGCTTAGTTTGGGAGGGCGGCAGATTCTGGGTGGTGCCAAATAATGAAAGACACTAATTGCACCTGTGCTTATTTCCGATAGGCTACTTTATTTCAGCACACTGAGAAAATGTCCATGGGGGTGAACACTTCTTATAGGGGCACGGCATGTACATTTTAAAATGCCCACACCCTTATAACCACAACAATACTACCACGCCTACTATATGTGAATTCTAAGGTCAAAACCCCATATTATTGATGTTAGAACTTTCTTACATAGCATACATAAGTACATCAATAAAGCATGGGGGTTTGTGCTGAATGATAAATTAAGCCGTATGTCTTGCCGTATATTTTAATAACAAAGCAGCTAAAAGTAATATAACAAAGCCAAAAGTCGAGTTGAGAAAAGCATAAAATGGAACTGTGAATATTTCTTCAGGATTATAAATGTTAGAATTGTTGTTCACATGGAGCAAAATCTTTTCAAATGCGAGCAGACAAGTGTACTGTAAAGAGATAACAGATTATAAAGGAGCGCGGTGTAATAATAAATATGGATAAAGTATGGATGTTAAATAAGTATGATATTTGATATGTAAGTAAAATGTGAAACCAAAACCAAAAAAATGTCCTTTAAATAATTAAATATAATGGATGAATTAAACCAGTGAACCGGAATATCAACAAATCAATAGTGATTCGATCCGCTGAGGCACATCATATATGCCAATCATATATAATCATATATTATGTTTAACATTATGGATGGATATGAAGAACGTGTAATGGAAGATGTATTTAACAAGTTTAGGGAAGAAGGGTGATGTTCCACAATATGTCCTGAAAGAATCATAGCACACATTGTCTGGAAAGTTTAACAATATGTTGGTCAATTAATTTACCCCCCCCTCCCAAAAACAAGTGTTGTGATTTCCAATGGCGCTGAGTATGCCCTTCTTTACCCCAGCAGGCCTGGACAAGTGGCCTTCCTCGGGTTGGGAGGGTCCCACTGTTCCTTTCTTTCCATCATTGCATCCTCTTACTACCGCCCTGTTCTGCCAATGTTTTCCCCCCCATGCATAGGGGGCGGGGGGCTACAATTTTTAATTTCCAACCTTGACTCAAAGTTTAATCTGCTAAAAAGGGAAGCTTGGATGGCCGTAAATCTTACAGGAAACATCAAGGTTAAAAATATGTGCTTGTTCAAGTCCTAGTGTCCTTAACATTCAAGGCTGTTTGGTAGAATTACCTTTTTTGCAGAACGAAATATAGAGGGTGTCTATAGTAGAACGATCATCAGAGCTTCTGTCAGGTCTATAAGGCCCTATTCTCTGAAAAGAGGTTTGATTGATCACAGTCGGTGATTCATTTACACTTTTTAAGCTCTATTTGTGTTCTAGCAGTCTAGTTATAAATTTATACTAATATTCTTCAAGGGAAGTTTATATAGCATTTAGTGCATCACAGCTTAACTAGGAAGGAAAGTTACGTTATTCGGGTCACTCTTGTTTCGCGGGTTTCAAATTAATTTGAAGTTTCTTATCTTTGATTAAGTCTTTGACGGGCATTTTTAGTGAAATTAATAATCTGCCATGCATTTGGAAATATTAATGAAGTCTTGATTTTTGTTTAAAACTTCATGTCAGATTTGAATGACATTGTGTATCAGTTAAACTGATTATAAATGTCACAAGCGGCGAGAGTGACCGGAATGTGGGGTTTGTGGGATGTATGGGGTTTCTTTTTTCTTTATTCCCTTTTTGAATGTATTTTTAGAACCTGGAGTTTCCTGGGCTCCTGTAATTGGCCTTGAAAAAGTCCGGTGAGGGGCTAAACAGGAAATGAGCTGACTGAGCCCAAGGTGAAGGTTTCAGCAAGTCAGGCTCCAATCAGGGCTGGGTCTTTTTCTTTTGTGTTTGATTATGGGGTGTGTTTGAGTTAACTTCATTTAATTATTTAATTTAATTGTTGTAACAGGAATCATATTATGCGTTTGTGAAAACAGTGTTGGGTGGGCGGGTAGACACCAGCCAAGAGAAGAACCGTCTTCCTTTATCTTGATCACTGTGATTCTGAACCCCACATTGTAGGTTCCTAGTTTTGAGTATTTTTCACAATTATCAGTATCTAACCAAATACTTTGCTTGATTTTATTAAAGTCTGTTTTTTTTTGTATTTTGTTTTACTCCAGTGGATCTTTTGATGGTATTTGAAGAAAAAAAAAAGAACGTAATATCTGAAAGAAGCAGTTTATTTTGTTTTGTTTTTTTGCATGGTTGTGGGTGTCTTTTAGTCAAGAGAGCTTAACAATGGCTCTCATTATTTGTTTTTTTTCCTCCAGGTGGATACAAACCGGATTGCACAAGAATACGAATGAATGTAACTCTGTATATTGTATATAACTAACAGCATTCACACAACCATACATATTTATTAAAGACCATGATAAGGGTAACTGAAGTCTTGTGCTGTAGTTCCATGTCAGAGCATTTGACAAAAGGAGACTAAGAGAAACTTCGGACAGTATAATGAGCTGTCTGTATTCCAAACTGTACACATAGTAGTCCCCCACAGTCATTAAAACTGAATAATTATTTATCTGTGGCTAGAGTACAAACAAACAAAACCTTTTGGTGAGGGACCATGGTTAATATTTCCCAGAAGAATGCATTCAGTGGCTTTAAAAAGCTCCCCCTCAATTTTATATCTTTATTTATTTTTATTTATCTCTGTCCACAGTCTCGGTCCTCTCTCCCTGTGCTGGGCCTTCTGGCTGCGCTGCGATGGGATCCTCTGTTCTCAGCTCAAGTTTCAGCACTTAAAAGTGGATGCCCACGGAGATCATCATGTGACCTGGACGGAACGCTCACTCTCAAAATTTCCTGACCTAATTAGCTACAAATTAAATAGGCCCCATCTCATGACTTATTAATTCACAAAAGAAAAAAGAAATGATATAGTCAGTTAATGGAAATAGAACGACTGAGGACAAGCTCGATATGTTGAAATGTACGTTTTGAGAGGAGTTATAATTGAATTAACAATTCTGAGATTCATGTACAAATCACATTTCTTGTTACAAAAATATATTTTGTTGTTGACAGAACAGTGTTTTTGTCTTATGGGGCATCCAGTACAGCGTATAAGAGTTTCCCTCAGATCTAATAATGGTACAGAATGACATTCCATATATTTTAGCAGGTGTAAACTATGTTTACCTTTGCATTCATGTGATAAGTTCATCATTTTTAGCATGAAATGTCTAAAAGAGTTAATTTCAATGATGAATTACCATGAATTTATGATGGTTATACCTCATAGCATAGCTACAAGAAATATATTAAAGATCTATTTCAGAGATAAAATATTAAAATAAAAAATATCAAAAGCATTTGATTTTGCATTTAAAAAATACTATTAAAACATACTACTATCTCTGAACATTTTGTAAAGAATTATTCAATCTTTATTGATTTATTTATTTATTGTTTTACAAATGAAAACTTCACATTCCTTACACCCAAATGTGTTCATTTAATTTTCTCTTACTCCTGAGCTGGGACCAATCAAAACAGCTTTTAACAACACCCTATATGCATTAAATTATGTTATTTTATTTTCAAGGATCTTCTTTATTCTAAATAAATCAGCCCTGGTGGGTTATTGATTGCCTTTATTGAGAACTGATCCACTTCTAACTAGGTGGATAGTACACAGTTTGTGCCAAAGATGTTTTAATAGATTTAAACATTTCAATGCCAAATTCATTGAGGATTTTGTCAATTTTGGAAAGTATGTTATATTTAGGTGTGTACCATATATGAATTAGTGATTTTTCAGATATCATGAGATCTGTGGAATCCTGGATTTTCCGCAAAATTACCCTTATCGTATTACTCAAAATTTAATGTTAATTACTGATAATTTTTTTCTTTTTTATGGTCACTGCAATGCGAAAGCAGGTCAGTGTGATGCAAAAACACTTCGCTTCCTTCTTTATGTGGCTTCTATGTGATTTCAATTTAATTAAATGACTGGCTTGCTGAATCCGTTTCCGTCTACTTTTTTTGGTTTTAACTCCAAAACACATTATTTTAAATTATTAAAATTAGATGGACAAACTCTCCCAGCTCAGGAGAGTGTGCTGCATAACTGAATTATGGCCAGGACCAGGTCATAACTTTGACAACCAACTAATGTATTCTAGAACAAACCGTGATGCCAACCTTGTCGTGCAGTTTAAAGAGTTTTTCTTGGCCTGCAGAAATTCAGGAAGGATCTCAATACATCAGTGATGGTCCTCCTCATTTAGGGAGCCTTAAAGAAACACCAGGGTCTGGTAAAAAACGTTTGTAAGCCCCATTCCCTTGAGGCAGAAGGCCGCCTTCAGGAAGAACCTCAGACTTAGTGCTTCGATTGTAGGGGAACCTTTTTCCATGGACCGGGTCTCAGAGACACCGCCATATCAACCTCTGAAATGTGGAGCATTACAATGTCCGAAAGGCATGTGACTGAACTCGAAGAGCATGAGCAGGGTCACTCCCGGTCTGTGGGAGGTCAAAACAATTATCGTTATTTCATATACAAAGGGTTAACACATACAGGAGCCTAATTAAGGAAGCAGAGTCCGCCACCCTACCATTCTAACCGAGCCCAAAGGTGAGGGGACAGGCGACTTTCCAGAGACCACAATATGAAAAAAAAATCTCCTTGCTAGTTATGCAAACAGGGAGGCGTTAAGCTCACCAAGTCATCAGTGTTTTCACTCAGGGGTTGTGGGTTGGCGTGGTAATTGGTGGCTGGGGTTTTACCATGTAGTAGCCTTTAGGAAACTGGTGGAGGTCATCACATACCTCTCCACTATGACAGTGAACCTGTTTTCTTCCTTCTTCCATCTGGTAGGAATCCCACAGTGTGTCTCTCTCTTCAGAAGCTGCCCTCCAAAGAAACACATCAGACCAAAACACACCTAACAGTCTGTCAAAATCTAAAAAGACCAAAGAAAATCTTGTCCAACTAAACCATAATTAGCAACATAAATGAACAAATTCTAAACAATATATTTTAATTTATTACATCTCTCCTTGCTCCTTTTATGCCTCATATTCCTCATTGAAGCAAGGGAGACGAAAATCGCTGGAAAGAACGGAAAAAACAAAACATAACTAAGCTCTACCCGTGAACCCGAAACTAAACCAAAAAATAAATAAACACTCAACAGCAAAAAGATAATACAGCCAATTCCTCCCAACTTATGAAACATGTCTCTGCTGCTGGCTGCCATCGCCAATGAGCCAAAAAAATAGCAGTTTTCCAGCTTTGTTCTGGTATCATGTGTCAACAAATTATATTCAGTATTCAGTCGTCCAGATAGTAAGTACTTAAAGCAAGTTATTTTATTTACTTAAGACTAAAGACAGATATTTATTTTAGTTTTATTACATTTCCAGAATGAATTTTTTCAGTTATATATTTAATTTGACAAACAAATCATCTTACTTTACATTCTCACCAAAACAGTTATAAATGGTTAGCTTTTTTTGGTTTGGCTGGCTAAGGTAATTGCTGATGAATGTCTTTCAGCAGTTTAAAATATCTTAATTTCAGTAACCACCCACACAGTAAAACCAGACTTCCTTTTCGAGAGCATACTTTGAGAAAGACGGAGCAATATGTAAAATATGCTAGATCTGTCACTGAGTCATGTTTTAGCCTCAGGCAATAACCATAAGGATAACAACAATAGCGGGATGGATTGTCGAGAGGCATGGTTAATGATAGCTTTGAATCCGGGCGCAAGGCAAACATCAAGGGCAGCACATGGCCGGGCTACGGAAGCTTCTGATTGACGGTTGCAGAGGAGAGAGGAAGGCGCAGCATGCCCGGCTGATCTCAATTTCTGGGGCAGGTAACCGGGAATAAACTAATCAAAATCGCAAAAAAATTAATATGTATACATTTTTCAGTTACATGTGTAACTTGTGTTTTTTTTTTACAATAAAAAAGTTGAACAATTAATTTCCATGTCTTTTAATAACAAAATGTATTGCTTTACAGGGACTCAACCTATATTTAAACTATCCAGTAATTGTTAGTAATAAGGAAAATAGGTATAAAAATTGCCTATAATTGACATCATTTTACAGTCCTATTATAATGGGCAGTGTCACAGGAATTCCGTCTTTGTTCACTTTGAAATATTGTGAGACATCATGCAGTACAGTACTGCAGTACTTTTTTCATAACATAATAAAAATTGTCAATATACACAATCAAGAATAATAATATTTAACAAAAAAAGAAAACTATCTGAACATTGGACATGTAGAACTTTTAGAATATATTTCTAATACGAATGTCCATAGGAACAAGTTAACGTTCCACATATCTTAAATTGGATCCCTTCGGACATTTGCTTCTTAATGATCCAAGACCAGGGAGCCACATGCTGTCATTTCCCCCGGAGTCAGGCACTCATCCCTCACGTTGGAGGGTCCACACTGGGTGAGGTGCTCTGAGACATTTCCTAAACTCTGTAAATCTCAACCACTTCCTCAATGGCCCCTCCCAGACCATCATTGGTTGGTCACGCTAGTGGGTTCAGTTTGTTGATTTAACATGTTTCATTGTGCATCTCTTGCGCCCCCCCACCCCCCCATCCGTAAGTTTCTTGAACCAGACTAGACTTGAACGGTAGACCAGACATTTCTCAAGGCCTGTCTTGAGTCATTTTACATTCACTGCCAGAAGTTTTATTGACCTGATTAATTTTTTCCATATTGATCATTTTTATTCAGTGAAATATAGATCGCTTCCTATTTGCGTTTGGTTGTATCGTTTTAGTCTTAATGCAGAAAGATTTAACGTACTTCATATAATGTGACTGATTTAATTATATAAGAATAATTTTATTGCAGCTTTTAAGCTATGCTCATGGTTGGTATATGACTCTGTCAGTTTGCTTGATTAAGTCCCTGGTAAAATTTTGATTATTATCAAAATTATTGATTATTATTGTTATTCTAAATAAAACTTGATAATAATCAAGTTAGATAATGAGTATTGTGTGAAAATTTTGGACAAAGTTAAAATACTTTATCTCCTTTTTATAAAAAAAGTCTAATCCTCCAATCGCTTAGAGAGCAATTCACTTTTTTTTTTACTTCAGCAAGGTAGTTGGATAGCTGTGAGTTGAATTCAACGTAATGCTTTCCTTTATCTAGAAGCCCTAATATAGCTTGCAGAATTAAGCATGTTTACTTTAATTGTCATTTGCACAATGCCCTATTACTCGATCTTGCTTACGAAGAATCAAGTAGATTGATGTACAGTGAATTGCCCTGATTGAAGTAAGTCTACTCTGATTGTCTTTGGGAATGATAATGCACTCTTATGCTGTCTGGTGAGTGCTGTCTGGCACCTCTCACCTGCCTCGCGTTAAAAATCGTTAAATCGGATACTAGTACTCAGGAAAACCATGCAAATGTTAGTTCCTTAGGGTTTTTTTTTCTCCCCATTTTAATATAAAACCTTGATTTAGTCGTAGTCGTATCTGCAAGGATAATCTTCCATTAGAAGAGTTTAGAAGAATCACACAACATAAAATAAAAATGAGCACAAATAGAAAATATTAGAAAATAGAGTGCCTTAGGGGTGAATCGAAATTAAGTTACCTTAAGCCCACCAGTGCTGGCCATTTTGTCTGTCAGCTTCATTAAAATTATGCAACGGACAGTTGAAATAATCTTCACCAATTCACCAAAGGCTTAAAGTAAATTTGACATTTACCGTAGATTGAATAATTAAATTCTGCATATTGTATTACCGTTGATATAAATTAACAGTTTCTTTTAGATCGGCTGCATTAGCAATTTCCGACTTCACTAAATCTTCAGGGACATTTAAGAATATTAAATTCCTCTGGACAGCAGAAAATGGTAGTTGTGATGAAACGATTGCTATACTTTCATTTAAGTTATGTGGCAATTTATTCATATTAAAAACAATAAAACTTAATATAGACAATATAAACAATAAAAAATAAGAAGTTAATTGAATTGAACATAGATGCCCGATATCAACAGATAATATCCAACATACATGTTTCTGTTTCGACTTGACGGCTTGAAACCATGAGGTTGCAAGTTCAAATCACAGAACTGCCACAGAGATTTATTTTTGATTTACCTTACTATTCAAAGTCACAGTTTGCCCGCTCACAGAGTGCATTCAGAGAATGTGTGCATGTAGAGAACATCTGTGTTGTCAGTGATGCAGCTGGGTTGCTTAAACAATTCCCAAGTGACAGTCTGTATTTCATACTGGAGAGGCAAGCATCACAGAAACAGTCTATGCGGAAGTGGGTGCCACTGAAGCAGCTGTGCTGTCTCCTCATTTCATTAAAGATTTTGAATGAATGGGCTGTAATCTGCGAAATACTATAACCAAAGGGGAAGTTCTGTGTACAAAATATCTAAGATCTGCCATAAACCGAAAGCCCGTAAAAGAAACTTCTAGAAAGTTGTAGGCAAACTTATTTCGCTTAACATTTTCCCCTAATATCCAACTCACTGTAATATCTTGGTAAAGAAGTAAAGAATCCCCTTCTCCTTAGTTGATACATGTTTTCAAAATGCAACAAGTTTTAGAAGCTTTTCAAAGTTAGGGCTATTTGGATTACATGGTTTTCATTTCTCAGAAGACATTGAATTACTCGCCTTCCTGGCCCAGTGTAAATATTTTGTAAGGCAATTGGTTACAGCAATAGAGCGGACGCCTGGAGCCATCCCTTTTAATTTGATGCAATACGTCTTAGTAAGGAAAAGAAAAGGAGTTAAGGGTTATGATAGCACTGGACCCTTGTGGAACCACTGTAGTGATTAAAAAGTGTATGATATGTTCAGCCGAACTGCGCTCTTGTTTCAAAATGATTTCAACGGATTTCACCATAAGGACAAAGCATATGTTGCCCGGGACAAAGCACTTCAAAGCAATTTCTTTTTGATTTGTATGAGGAAGTAATAAGTCTCTAGCACATATGCATAGTATTCCCTTCTTGAAAAGTAGTGTTTTCTTGGCCTTAGTTTGTCTTCTTTCTTGTTTTTAATAAGGATCCCTTAAGGCTTACGAACACACTGAATAACCCTGTGTTTTAACAAACCTAGGTGGAACAGAGTGTAACAAGCTCACCCTGTGTTCCGGACTTGGGAGGCCGATTCTTGGCTTTGGCTGAGACAGCTGCGTGCCCATTTGATGTCTGCTTGGCGGTCAAGGATAATGGAGCATCATGGGACCGTTGTCATCTTTGTCAATAAAATGGCCGGAGGGAGACTATGCAAAGCTACCTTTGTATTCACTGCCCCCCCTCCCTTCTTCCCAAGACATTTTGAGTCCCTGTGTCAGATAGGTCACTTTATTTCAACTTGATGTGTCTTGATAATAGCATCATGTATAACCAAAAGATTTTGACAGGCCACCCTTGACTGATCCTCTGCCTGTACACGCGTTCCTCTCCCCAGTTTTCATTCATGTCTTCTCAATGTCAAACAAAGCTCTGAAAAGTACTGATCATTTTTTATTTTTTTTGTTGTTTGGATTGAATTTAACAAGATTTCTACTCTTTGATGTAATTAAGCTCCTGAGGGTTGATCCGGGAGCCGGAGTTAATTTTTTCGTGCATTGCAGGGGGCTATCAGAGCTCTTCAGATGTCAGGCACTCTTTCAAGCTTCACGGCACCTCATTCTGTGCTCACATAAAAGAACAAAACAAACGGACTGCCTTGCACCAAGCCCCGGTCTAATAGACCTGCTTATCTTGACGGAAGGGTCCCCCAGGCCTTTTTACAGGCTCCAAAATTGCCCACCTGTAGCCGAGAAGGCTTTGCAATATTTGTCAAGGCGGTCTCTGTTGAGCGAGCAACCTGTGTCACTTTCTTCTAATGACATGTCAGATGTATTTGCAATGGGCTGTTTACATTCACTGGTGCTGGATATCTGCCACTGCTGAAAAATAAAATAAAAATTATTGACTCCATTTGGGTACATGGTCTTACCACGGCATGCAGGAAATTGCCCTTTGGGAAACACATCCTTCATAATTGGTGGAAATGATAAAGACAGGCCTCATCCTCACCTACTGAACCGCAACTTTGAAACAGGTCTTGTCTGACCAGGGAATAACTTGGCTATTTTAAGATAACTTTTTTATAGAGCAATATCTTTTGATGCATTTACACAGAGGTAATGGTTAGTCCATTGTAAGTCAAAAAAGTTGACAGATTTTTATACATGTTGCAAAGTCTTTATTGCTATGTACAACTGGTTATATGTGCTCCCTGTAAATAGTATTACATAGCATATAATGGGAAATTGATTTACATCCCGCTATTAAACTGAACAACTGAATTTTGTTTTCAAAGGCTTTCAGTGGATGTATGAAATAACAAGAGACGGCGTGATGGAATTGTGTTTTGTTTGTTTTTTTACTTTTGGTTTGTTGCGTTGAGACGGAGCGCTTTGGGCGCTGGTAAACCTTCTGTATTCCCAGAATTCCCAGTCAGGTGGTTCCGGTGGCAGGTGCATAAAACCGCACAGGAATGAGCTGGAAGAAAAAGGATGAAACGATGGCCAGCTCACTTCTCACGGTTTCCTTTTATTTATTCATTCCTTTGGTTTTAGTATTTTCATTAAGTTGCTTCTTTTGGAGATGAGCGATGTCTGTGTGGCTTTGCCGTGTGTTGTGTGCCTTGTGGTCTTTCTGATGGAAGTGACTTTAGCAGCTCCAATGATGAGACGACCTGCAGCTGACCAGTCCAAGGGACATCAAGAGGGACAATGGAGATGACAGAGAGGCTGGCAACGTGACAAACGCACCGCGGTAGACTTCCGTCACAAATTGACCCTTCCTGTAATTTGCTGAGTATAAGTGGACTGTGCCAGTGTTGGCCCAGGTCGGTGAGTGCTTGTACCCTTTACACTCTGTGACTTGTGGTGGTGTTTTTGGGTTGAACAGGGTAATCCATGACACTCCCTTTAATAAGTGAAAAATACATTTAAAAATCTTTATTACTCTGTAAAGATTATTTACTGTGAATCAAACACTAACTTATTTTTTATTTCTCATTTCATGTGACATGCCAACATTAGGCCTTCTTCTTCTACCATATTAAATTGTCACAGTGCTTTACTTTAAACGAAGGTGACATATCAGTGAATTGAGTGTCACTAATAGCCCTCTGCTGACCTGCTAACAGACCAAAATGTGACACATTTGCTATTATTAAAACCTTGCTGTCAGATTACATGTGACATCTTTAACTCTATATAATAATATGGCACATCTAACAAATTTCTGTTCTGTTCACCGTTGGAAAAGAAAAAAAATACATTTTATGATGATTTTAAGATTTATTTTAAATAATTATTTGTATCTGCTATGTTTGATCATATTACAGACGAAATGGTTCTTGTATAGAAGTGTTGAGTGATTTTTGGATCATTAAACACATTGTAAATTTCAAAATCATGGGTTGCTCAAACTAAACCTCTGTCAACCAGCTACATCTCACTGGAAGGTCAGCCAAAAGGTTCACTAATTTTGTTTCCCTTGAATTTGTTTTATTAGTCGTTAGACAATAAAGCTGCAAACATTGTTAATGTTTGTCACCCCTTGCCTTCACACTGGTCCAATAGCATTGTCCAGATATTGCATTCTATGATGCCAGTTAATAGGCTATTCAGTGATCTGATACGGTCTTTCTTATGTAAAGGACTGGATTCTAGTGAATAAAGTATGAATGCCTTGATCGTATTACTGAGCTCATTGAATTAAGAATATGTTTTAGCATTCCAACTGTCCTTAGAGTGTTAAATCTTCCCCCACTTATCCACCTCTCTATTCTTTACCATTCTGTCTCTTCACATTTATTTTATTATATTATTTTATTAACTATTGTTATATTCCTGTAATTGTTCATCCAAAACAGTGAAACGCTTCAGTCCGTGCCCTTAATAATCATTTGTAGAACAATCTGCGGTTCTTTTGCGATTTCTATTATCAGTTCTCACAATCAATAAGTGTGTTGGTCATCTGTGATTAATCTAATTTTTTTCTTTCATCAAAATTTGTTCCTGCAAATCATCTCTGATTACGTCTTCACACTGCCAGAGTTGACGGGTTTCTGGGCAGTCATTAGCCAAGTAGTAGCTTTGGCTGAACTTTATTCAAGAATTCTGTTCCACTGCAAAAATTAATCCGAAAGAATTAATACAGAATGTGAAGTTTGCTTTACAATTTACAGGATTTTATATTTAGCTATTTACAGAAGGTCAACAGGTAATAATGTAGACAATGTTTCCTTTGTGAGGCCCACAATGTGATATATACATATGTTACTATGTATAACAAGTAAATCCTTAAGCCCTTCTCTACATTTAGAGCAAGAAACTGGAAAGCACATACACACAAACACTGACACGTGTGAGTGTGTATGTCTATATATATATATACACATATACATGCCTAAAATGCTAATTAAATGAACTGCAACCAACAAAAGGTTAACAAGACAGTCAGGCAATTACACTCTTGTCTTCTTTTTGAAAGACTGGAAGTCCAGTGCTTCAGTGCACCAGTTTCTTTTAACCATGGTCTGAAAGACATTGCTCAAGCTGTGAAAATACGGTGGTGCCGTAAAGCCCTGTCTGACTGTCTCACCAATATGTTAATTAGGGTCCAGACATTCACACACTTAATTAGTCAGACGCTAGATTTCATGTGATTGCTGTAACCATGGCAAAATAAGATTTACGTTTTGGTGGACATTTAAATCTGACCTGAACGTCATCTTGGAACGCCAACCTTGTCGGTCCTTGTCGCAGATAAGCTGTTGCTGTAGATAACCAAACCAGGTTCCACTCCTAACAGCCTTAAAAACTTATGTACATTATAAAACAGTGGGTTTCTTCTCTAATTTTCACACAATCTATATATAACCACCCATAACCAACTGATGACTTTATTTATAACATTGTTGTTTTGTTTAATTTTTGGGACTATCAATGTTAATTAACTTTGACTAAATTGAGTGTACAAAGTATTCATGAATGTTTGTCATTTCACATATGCCCAACCAAATAAATACTTGAACAACAGTATTCCAAGCGTTCCAAAAGGGTATTTATGGGTCAGCGGAGAATGGTGTATTTGTTTAATATTTGTCTGCGGTGCGCTGAGGGATTAGCGGGAACGCAGAAACTTTTCGAATCAGAAATCATCTGCCTGAACCTTTCATATGCGTCCTTTGCCATCTTGAAAATGGCTTTTTGTCATATTGCAAAAATATTGCTTTTTGGCTATGTAAATGCACCCCTAACGCACCTATATGCTGATGACTTGTATAAGTCAGTTGGGTTTGTGCTGGCTCCACAATAACACCCCACGGAGATTGAAACATAGCTCGGCCATGCCAACGACAGCCCCTGCATTAGGGCATAGAGCTATGATCTTAAGTAGAGCCCTAAAGCAGCTTTGAATGTTGAGTGAATTGCATTTAGCATTCCCCTTTGCTTCTGAAAGATAGCCCCCTTGATCCTTAACACAAACACAACGACCTAAATATGGGGTCTGAAGGATCTGAAGTGATTTGCTGAAGAGTCAGCCAAACAGGAACCACTGTTTTTTTAGAGTTTGTCTTGACCAAAGAATGCATGGCTTTGTGTGTTGGCTTGTCAAGTTTAATACACATTTTAGCTGTTTATATGACAATTACCTTTTTACAGCATTTTATTTGACAAGAAATGCAACAAACTGTGTAAATAACTTGACTGTAAATGACAACAGATTTAATTTGTATCCTCATAAGTATAAATATTGTAAATATTAAGTGGTATTTGAGGAGTACAGTTAATATATGCCTGTTGCTTCAGTAAACTGAGAGCTATTTAACTAGTCATTCACACGGTTACAAGCCAATACTTTAAATAACCGTTAAGCAAAAATTTGGATACCATTAGGTCATTATTAGTTATGTCTTATGCTTTAGCTGTAACAAAACAAAGGTATTTAAAGGTGTTCATTTCAGAAAGTTTGTTTTTTAGGTTTAGAGTCTTGGTTTATCTAATTGTAGGTTACAGTGCCCATGCTAACATTTTTACAAAAGTTACAAGACCAAAAACAACAAAAAAAAACTACGTACTAAGTACATAAATATATCAAACAAATGGCCATATTTGGAGGAGGACCCACAAAGCCATGAAACGATTGCATTTTACCTACTGTTTTTCTAGCACGTATGGAGTTCAGCCAAGGCTTTGAGGCATCTCTCTGTGCAATTCATATATACAACCGAATATGTTGTTGTATATATGAACTCCAGCAAATCGTATTAACTGCTTGTCCAGTGCCCTGAAGCTCTTGCATTTGGAAGATTAGAACGATGTGCACATTTCACACAAAACATTTCCTGCAAGAGGACCGAATTTTTGTTTCCTATGAAACCAATTTTGCACTACAACCAAAACAAGCACACAACGTTGAGCAAACACACAAATTGGGATGAAAATCTCAAGTCCACAGAAGTCCACCACTTACTCCAATGCTCATTGAATCAGCTTTCACAACTAAGTGCATAGCCCCTCAAACAAACAGTCCCAGGTTCAATTTCATAATATTGTCCGCAATAAAAATAAGTATATAGGCATTTCAAAATTTTTGAATGACTGGTTTATTATCAATTAGATTTTACACCAACTATTTGTGTCCAATCAGTTTACATAAGGACTGTTGAGAAGACATCCAGATGTGCTGCATAATTAAGTCAGCGTGAACCCTGCTAAATACAAATGCCCAGCTTTAATTTAACCTAAGGTACTCTCCGACTAAATGTTCCATTGCAAACAATTAAGGTTACATATGTTCCCTCGTTTCCTTGAAATTCGCCTTGCTCAGTTGTGTGACAACAGAAGACAGAAAGAGAAGGGTTGGTTCTGCTTGGGCGGGGAATGCTCACTAATCTTTATTTTTATTAACACAGACTGTCTGATAAAATGGGGGGTTGCTTGGAAGCTTATGCATTCAAAGGCTCTGTTTTTCTTTCTGCCTTACACTCAAGCTCCTAAATTAGTTCCAAGCCTGTGCCTGTTTGCATGTTTGTCTGATAGAATGAGTTGTGATAAAAAAAGCTGATGGTTCTATGTACCAAGCTGTGTAGTATAATTGATTTCTATAAACAAATCACATAATGAAAGTTTCAAAATAAAGTTAGAGAAACATGGAGAAATGCATTAAGTGAGCCAGAGAGAGGGCACAGCTGCATGGTTAAAACCTTTCCAAAGCGTTTACTGCTGCTGGAGATGCTGTTTATTTTGGCAATCTTTTCAAAATATAAACTCTAGTAAGAAAGGGCTTGTTTTAAAATGTGTTAGAAAGATGAGATACATTTGGTTCCATCTGTATAGGGGTGTTCAAGGGCCTGTTTATTTGATTGTAAACTTCTTAGCAATGTTAGCTACGAACCACATTTGTCATGTTGTTTGAAGATAACAAACAAGAATTTAAGAAGAACTGTAACCTTTTAAGGCTCGATGAACAGATAAAAATAATAAGCAAATCATTTTTTGTATTGGTACACTTACAGGAAGTGGGAATTCATTTGAAAAAAAGATGGAGATTGGAGATAGAGCTGATGGCCATTATGTTTGAATGGACATTTTGCCTCCTGAGTTGCTCAGTTGGTAAATACACTTACCTGAGCACTAAACCTTATAACCTGGAGTTTGCCGGTTTGAACCCAGCTTGTGTCATTAGTCTATTGTGACTGGAAGAGTGATGCAGTGACACACAATTGGTACAGTGTTGTCCAGTCTGGAATGGATTACATTGGCAGGGTTTCTCTCAGCTTGTCGCTTCATGGTGTACCATCTAGAGGGATGTGCCTCAAATCGGTGCTGAAACATTGTATAGTTTGCAGTGTGGAAAAGAGATGGGTTGCTAGAATTGGTGCGTCTGTCTGTTTCTGCAAAGAAATATGCATGAGACAGGATTGGACAGGATTTGTGCCCATCAAGTCTGCCAGTAATTTAGCACTATGTTGTCATAGTGTCAAAGCATTTTGCTTAGAAGGGAGACAGAGAGCCAAAATATATTTATATATATATATAGATATATATATTCTGTCCGCTATTCTTATATTATGTATTAAAATTTTCATTGTGATGAAGACTTGAGCTAAGAAAGCATAAGCTCCTTGCCTTGTGGAATTCAAAAGTATTTAATGCATTGGGGAGATTCTTTTTAGTGTGACCTTAATCTTTAATAGGTCTAAGACAGGTAGAGCAGGATAAACGTAGAAAAATGATTGCATTGGCGAAAAATATGGCCTAAACCTACATCCAAAGGGCTTGCATGCCTATCAGCACTTAACTCAGGTTACAGAAAAGCAAGTGAGCTGGCTGTACCAGCTGGGCGAATAGATAGATTAGTTTACAAGTTTGACTCCATTGCCAATTGGATTAAAAACCATCACACAGGCTTTTGTCACATTGTTTGACAAGCCTACAAATGGTCAACATTGCGAGCTCATGAGTGAGAAAGACTTATTCAAAGTCCCTGACTCACTGCAATTGTTTAAAGCGTAAGGTCATAAGAATTGGCATAATTCATATTTTATTAACCCAGGGGTTGTTTCAGTCCTGCTCTGTAGCTTCTGTGCGGTACCTGTTTTTGAAAATTATAGGCTAGGAATATTGACTGTGCATTATTAATATTGACTAAACAATATTGCAAAGTGTTGGGTTGCCATTTGCATTTTTATATAGGCTTGGTTGTTTTGTTTTTTGTTTTTTACTGAAGCCAAGGTATGGTGGTCGCACACTGAATCCCTCTTGTCAAGTGCCAAATCCCTACCCCATTTTATTTCTGAATCATATAATAGATCAAATACTTTTTTATATTTATGATTTAACTGTAGTCATGAGGTGGGATTGTCAAAATGAGCATTTACTTAACACTCGCTGAAAACACTGTGAATACAAATGGATTTTCAAGGTTTTTCAACTTTTCACCATCCAACTTTAGTGTATTAGTTTTAACCATTGTCTGAATTGATATTAATATTAAATACGGCAACCAGCGTGTTTTAACTTTCCATCTAGACTTTACAGAATTGTTTAGCTGGTAGTAGCTATACTTTATTCCTTTGATGAAAAGAACAGCCATGTCCCAGTGGACCCAAGTGATGCAGAACAAACCTGCCACCCTATCTAATGTATCTGCATGCAGTTATAATCAGGGTAATTACTTTGAACTACATCAGACTCTGACCCTTCTGCTGCATTGAACTGTGAGCCTTTTACAATCTCATTTAATCATGGAAACGTGAATCTGATATGGGAAAGCATAGATTCTTAAAAATGCAATAAAACCGTTTATTTATCTTTTTAAATAGCCCTGTGACACTTACAGGCTACAGTAGGAACAGCATTATACACATTTATATACCTTTGCTGGTTTGAAAGGTTTAGATTATATTGGCATTCTAAATGCATTAATAAGTAACAATTGCTTTATTAAACTAAACTTCAGTTTTTCTACCAAACAGTTTTCATTCAGCCCCCAAAATTGTCAGCAATACATTGGTGTACATGAATTATCCATTGGTAATAAAAAAAAAAAAACTGCAAAGGCCAACTTACCATGCTTAGCAATGTTGTTAGGGGAAATCAAAGGTTTGGGGTCAAGGGCAACTGTCCAATAGGACTCTCCCTTATTAAACCCCTCCACATTGTAAGCCACTTTCATTTAGTGTGACCATGCATCTCCTTAATTGTTATTTCAGTATCCATCTCTATGCCAGAACAGACAGAAGTGGTTGATAGCTCTGTGGTGAGGATTACAGTCCAGTGGGAAAGAGTAGAGACTTCCAGATTCACTGCCCTTGTTTGCCATGTGTGGCTCAAAGCTCCTTTCTACAGAAGTCAGTAATGGGCTTTAATAGGGATCCATTACCCTTAGGTTAGGAACTCTGAGCTGTAGCAGAACGCCTCTTAAGATGATTCCCTTCCCAAGTTCCTCGAAAAAGCATTGTGTTTTCTCCAGAAATTGATTATCCTACTAGCACCGCCAATATGTGCACACTGTCATCAGAATGTATCGCTGAAAAGTTTAAATGCTCTCCTATTACTGCACAAGATTCGAATTTGCAGTATTTAATCAAGTGTTGCAACAACCAGAGAGTAAAAGGG
>JAOVYW010000001.1:12067885-12087574 GCA_025775045.1 Hiodon tergisus
GTAAGAGGTCTATGAGAATGATAATCCTACCACGGGCCGCAGCTGGCACTTTCATGGCGCGGATGATTAGTAGAACGCTTTCCATTCGACCTGGAGAAATTCTCTCAGTGGGAAGTTAACATCCGCTTACTGTCTATAGCTGAGTGCTCTCATCAGTCCCCCATCTGACACACATGAAGATAGGAAGCTGTTTTAATAATGGATAGGGCCTGAGCATGGTATCTGGCTCTGTGACAGAATACGTTGTGGGGGTGTGCTCATGCTTTTAACCTTGTGTCTCTGAATTTTTTTTTTTTTTCAATTGCACGCGACTGTAACCTGCTTTTGATAAGAAAGGAAAAAGAAAACAAAACTCCCTGCGTGCCAGGACGAACCTAAACACAGGTGTGATTAAGGCTTATTCCTTAGGAATTAAGCCAATGAACAGCAGAACACGGTCTCAATGCCCTTATCTTGTTTGTTTGACAGGTTTAAACGTTTATTACTGCTTCAACCCTAATTCCCTCAAGCAGGTGTAAGCTTTGACGGAGGTTTGAATTATCCAATCGAGCAGATGTGCTCATAATATAAATTGATGCTAAGCTATGGGAGATAAAAATTGAATAAAGCACTGTAATGTTGCATTGAGTGATCCACATAATTTTTTAATAATCACAGACAACTGCAAGTAACATGGTTTTTAGGGGAGACATGTGGTTTCATTTGTATTTGTAAATTCGCCTTTGTATTTTTAAAACCAAATAGTGGGTGAACTTTTCTTTCTTCAGATTTTAATTAAGCTCACTGTAATTCTTTTGGTTTTTGTCTGTAACAGAATTACAAAGTAGATCATGTAGATAGATAACTTAAATATGTGTGTCTCATGACCAGCAAAGTAATCTTCCTTGCTGCTTGTGAATCTGGACAAATCTTATTCCAGAAATATGTCTAATAATGCAGCAATGCTAGAGGAACACATAACATTGATCCGAATTGTGTGGTCACAGCATTGACTTACTCATATGCCCATAACGTTTAACAACTGGTTTTAGTTCCTCTACCTCGAGGGTAGCACGAGTTCAGCAGAGTTTGGTGGTGACTGCAGTGTTTCTGCACCGCATGCCTCTGTTTGTATGAAAGCGGAGGATGGGAAATAGGATGTATATTTAAAAAGTCTGTATGAAAAGTTCCACAGTATTTGTTTAAGAAAAGTAGAGCAGTGATTCATTCGTGATGATCGCATCTACTGGACCCTGATGGCACAAATGAACTCAGATGAAGGCCTACTTATTTCAGAAAGTCTACAAGACTTCTGGAAGTTCAAACAACAACAACATTAATGTTCTCAATGAGTACTGGTAAAAAACAATGGCAGTAAGCCATTTGTGATCTTCCTCTTGGTACCTAGAGGAAGATCCGATCAGTCAAATATTGAAACATTCTAAAAAAAGTTATTTAGTCATTCAATGGGAAGTAAATAATCGTTTTTTTAAGTTACCTTAATTAAATTAGTCAATGCAGGTTACATTCATTTGTAATTTATTTCATTCGTCATTTGATTCTGCGAAAAATCGTGATGCCTACGTTAGAATAGAGAGGAAATGTATCCGCAATATATTATTGCATTTTGAATGAATGGCCATGATTGCGTGGTGTCATTTTGAGAGGAACGCTAAGTTTCAGCCCAGCTACAGTTAGGCTGTGATTAAACATCAGCTAGAGCAGTGCGAGCTAGACTTCACTGCCATCTATATAAGTCTTTGGTGGTTGAATATCTCACACCTAGCAGGCAGATCAAATATTAAACATGAAGTGCCAGTTCTTTATATGTTTTCAAGTTCAAAATAGCTTAGGATTACTCCCTGAGTTAATACCTGTGGAGGATGTAAAGCCTGAAGGATGGGATTACTTAAGATGGCATTTTAAATGTGTGACACACTAATCACAGGACAGAACAGGCATACTTCACCGTTTAACTTTCGTCAGTGCAAAAGAGAAGGGTCTTTGGAGGGCTTACCCCCGTGCAATTGAGACCTGCTGAATCGTTAATGACAATGGTACATTGTCGTCCCCTGGCAGGTGGAAGCGGAGAGCCTGGGAAGAGGGAAGGAGAGCGAGGGATTTTTCTGAGGACTACCATGACCCACTGGGCCTTCAGACTCTCTGGGAACTGCCTCTCTGTCACACTTAAAGAATTTACAGACACCGGGAAGAATTATCCATAGGTAATAATGACTTCACAATCTGGGCTTCTCAGATGTTCAGAACTAGACTTTTCCGTAATACTGCATATTGATGAAGCACCTTCTCTCCAAGCCAGCATTTCAGAACAGAAGTATTTCATTCCGGTCTCCCGGTAAGACATGCATTGAAACGTATGCTGCACGGCCTTTCTATAGAGAGAAGCAGTGGAGGGACATGTGGTTTCCCAGCATTCCTTGCAGCCGTGCATGGGCATCATCATTTGCAAATACAAACCAAGTGAATTGGACAAAAATTTTAAAGACATACTGTAGAAGAAACATTTGAAAAACCTTCAGCTCATTGGTTTATTTAGGGTTAACCCTTTGAGAGCTTTGCATTCACTAAAAACATTTATTTGGCCAAAGTTATTCAAATGTGAGTTTTTTTTTTCTGTATCCATGTCTCTCTGAGGATCAAACTGTAATAGTGGTGAGGAAATCAATAACAGCCTGAGTGCAGGGGGCCGAGCAGACTTGACGGAACACAGAGAGGTAAATGATTGGAACTTTAATTACTTTGATCCGTCATGCATTGTAGAATTGTGTCAGCAAAGTCAATGCCTTGAAAGACACAGAAAAAAGTGAAAACCACGTTTAATGTCTTAACTCCTTCCTCATGCTTGATTAATAAGGGTGAAGTAGTTCTAAGCACTACTACTATGCAGTCTAGGAACCCCCACTGCATTCTGTCAACTTACACAGAAACTCATTGGGTAAGCACTGAAAAATTTAAAAACTTTAAAAACTTTAAAAAACAAAGCCTCAGTATTGAGTGTATTGAGTCATTTTCTGACGGTGTGTTGACCTGTTTTGTACGAGGAACTGTTTTGTACGAGGAACTGTTTTGACTGAATGAACTTTTTGTGCTGGATTTTTTCGTACCTGCTTCCTCTGCCGCATCAAAAATAGCTGTTTGTCTGTGATTGACTGTTACGTAACCGCACCCTTACCACACCTATATGTTAATTACTAGCCAACCCTTTTGACAGTTACGTTTGCCCCGGCCTCACCATAATCTACCATGAAAATTTCAACTTGATTGCAAAAATCGACTTGCCCACGCCTCAACTCGCCTGCATTTAGGCATGGCGCTATGCACATCAAAACAGAGCCCTTTTTGTTTGTTTGTGTTTGGGGTGAGGAAACTCTTACATTTTAACATAACGGTTAAACATTTATCAGGCGATTCCCCCTTGGCCCCCAATAATGATTTTATTTTTATGCTCTGTGGTTTTGGGATAAGCCACGCTGTGCGACAACTCGAGCGTGCTTTCTTAATAAACTGTGCAGAGGCGATGGAGGACAGAGAGGACACTGGAAAACGTGCTCAGCAGATACACACAGGCTTATAACGGACGTCCCTTATTGCTACTATGGTAATAAGTACTATAGAGGGACGTTGGTATTCAAAGTGTCTTTAAAAAAATAAAAAATAAAAATCCTTTTAAAGTTAATGTAAGTTATATAAAAACCTTAAAGGTTATACGCCAAGAAAAATCTAATTCTTTTCTCATTTGTATGGATAGCCTGGAAGAAAGTAGTATGATTTGCAGTTCTACAAGAGAGAAGATTTTTAAATGGAGATTAATTCAAATTTTTGCCACCTCAGTACTTACAAAACTAAAGCAATTTATATTCTTTCTCTTAACGATCCCCTTTCTCTGATTGCAGTAATGTAATCTAATTGTAATTATGATAGTATCTGAATCATGCAGACCTTAACATGATTGGAACTACTCTTTGCATTAAAAACTAATTTTTGAATAATGATAAAAGAAGCTGTGGAAAATTGGTAAGTAATACGCTTTTTACAATCTATGTTGTGAAGAGGAATTGGGGGTGGAGCCTCCCTAAAGCCATCGTTCTTATGAGGGGATCTAAAGGGGTGGAGAATGCAGGTCACCCCAATTAAACATATCCGGCTCATCAGTGTCTGCGGGATAGAATATTACTCCAGGGAATCCACAGCCATGCCTGTGAGAAACCGCCATCCCCACCAGTACAAAATATGGTGCAGCCCGTACAGTCAACAAAAAAAACGAATTAACGCCTTGTTTATTTGTTAAATTAAATGTTATACATATCTTGCACTTTCTTAAATCAAAAAGTGTGGAGAGGAAAATTCTCATAAAAGAAGATCAAAGGATAGTGCTGTGAAGTAGCGGAACCCCACATGGTACTTAACAGAAAGCAATAAGGTTTTTTATTTTAAATGATTTTTCCCCATACAGTAATATTGTTGAGTCACTGGTTATATACCTACGCACATGCAATTTCAATACAGGCTATACTCTTTCCAAATTTAAGGCATTCATTTGAAACTGCATTGGGGTTGCATTCCACTTTACACCATACATTGCGTTAAAGTGAGTTCATAGGCATATGTCCACAAATAATCAACGGGGTGCATTTAGGTCCCAGAGGTTGGGAGTCTTACAGCCTCTCATGGTGGATCCTGACAGAAGAGTTAACGCTCTTCTACTTGAGGAATCCAGGCCGTTGATCGCAATGAAATGACCTTTGAGCGGAGGTGTGAGGGAAAATTTTAAGTGGCTTTTACACTATGGTCCAGGAGGTAAAGCACTTAATGTATGAAATGAGTCGGTAATGCAGAAGGGGGCTAACTGAAGGCCGCCCCGCAAATTTCATTTTAAAGTCTCATCCAGAGAAGCCTGGGCTCTCCAACGCTGCCTCCCTCCACCGTGTCCCTGACTTGCCGCAAAAAATCATTTACCTGCCTCCGCTCATCTCTGCGGGCAGCATAACAGGTATCGCCGCTTCTCTCTAAAATCTGCCTTCCACAGCTGTGGACTGGAATTGGGGACCTCCACGGGATCTTTCTATTTATAGTGAATGGACTCGCCCCGTCTGCACTCCTTGCACCCCAGGTTTAACATGAGTGCATATTGAATTTACAGGAACAGCAGAAGGACTTGGTCTACAGAGACTGTCACCACATACTTGTGAAGACTATGATGCCCAACCACTCTTGCACGTTAGATTCAAGTTTTGAGTGCATTTTTCATTGTGACTGTACAGGATGTCTAGGATTAAGATGTCAGATTTTGCCTTACGTCTTTACACATTGCTGGGTCTTGTTGTTTTCAGTTAAATTTATATTTGGATCAGATTATTTTACTTGCACGAAATACTTGCAATAAAATGCTTCTTCAATTGCATTAAGATATTCACAGAAGTCTTCTCCTTCTCCCAAGATCCCATTTAACACAATTGATTTTTTAAAAGCGTTGTTGATTTTGAGTGTTGTTGTAGTCCTGTTCAAACTTCAATTTAATGCTTGAAGATATTTCATTGTTGTACTTGTTTGAAGAGGAAATGCTTCTCCATCTGTGCATGGAAATGTTTTCTTTTCTTTTTTTTCTTTTTATGGACAAGCGCACATGATTTGTTTATACACGGCAAATTTTTGAGCTATTGCCTTTCCTTATTCACAATCTTAGCAGCGCCACCTGGGTGGCTTCTTACTGGCTTGAAGGCAAGGATGTGCAATATGTGGCAATTGTGAGTGTGCCCAAGAGTAAGTGTTTGTGTGTGTGTGCGTGTGTGTGTGTGTGTGTGTGTGTGTGTGGGAGTGGTTTTTTTTTTAAGGTTGATTTGTATTTAAGTAAATAACTGCAGGGGGATTATAAAATTGTAAATTTCAGATCATATTCTAGGTGCGTTCCTTACATTAATTTTGGGCCCAGCATATAAAATAATCTACCTTTCAGAAGTTTCCCAAAAAATTGTACCCCTAATTTGTGTCTTATTGTAAATGCTGCTTACACCGAAAAAATGTAAATGAGATAAAATATATAATTGCAGAAATATATTTTCACCTCTTGTCTGACAAATCATAATTCACTATTATCTGGATGAGCCTACTAAACTGAGATAATTGCTTATTGTTTAGTCACTTTTTTTAAAGTTCGGGACGCACCAATCTGACGGTCATCCTACGCTTTGTAGATATGATGCTCTGAGACACACATCACCGTTTATTTCAATATTAGGTCGTTACATTTTAACAGTTTGTATTAACTGAATATAAATTCTGGATTCTGACATGAGTAAAGTTAACTAGCAAGGGAGAAATTTCACCTTCTTAGCCTACCAACAATGCCCAGGAGGGGCTCTCAACAGACCAGTCTTTTTGTCGCTGTATGTTTTTTTGGGGGAATGTCATAAAATACTGGTCTCTCCTCCAATAAATCAGTTTCTCTACTTTGTGTTCCATAAACGCCATAGAACCATACTCGACTGTACATTTAGTTTACACTAAATTTGAAACTAATCGCTGATAAGCCAGACGCTGATTCTATATTTCAAATAGGGTCTGACAACTTTACATCGTTCCTGACAACCGCCGATGTTTGGATCACACCAATCCGATGGTAAGCCAAACTTATGATGTGTTTTGAAGTTCAGTTTCCACATACCACATGATCAGATTCAGGTCATATTTAAGACAATGCACAGACATCCTGAAAAGCCCCAGTGAAAAATACAAACTAAGAACTAATCATACTTAGAACTCAACTCAAACCTCGCTCCATCATTTAACAACACTGAACAACGCTTTAATTACATTTTTAGAATTTGACATACGGGACACAGGTCACAGAAATCTTGCTTCGTATTAATCCAGGATGAGTCAGGATGATCAGGCTCCAAGTTTAAAACTCACAAGTTCCTTTCTCATACTATCACAGTCATCTAGATTGGATGCTGGATGCCTACTGATTCCAGCTGGTAGAGAACGAAGTATCCTTTGGTTCAAATACAAGCCAACAGCTTTATTTTGTAAATATCTCATTGTTACTGTTACCCTTTCTAAATACTCAACGATTAAAAGAAAGTAAACACTCTCAGTGAATTGCATTCCATCAGATAAAGTGCTACATTTAAAAAAAAAATGTTTCTGAGAAGGAAGAAAAAAAGACAGAGTGAAGTATCCCCCTGGTGTTTGGACTTTTGGACAGGAAACTAGGGTAAAATAAAATACAATTAAAAGTGAGTTTGGGGGCCCACGAGTCAATTAATTAAAGTCTGAGAGATCAGTCAAGAGGCCAAGCGGCAGGAAAGGGTTCCAGTGGCAACGGCTTGTCTCTTAGCAACAGAACTGCTTTCTCCATGTGTCAGAACCCTCTGGCCCTCCGGCTTCTGAAAGTAAAGGAAGTTCCCTAGGTGTCTTTTTACACATCCACTGCTTTGTGATAGGTTGAGGCATGCTGGCTGTCAACTGTGTCCCTTAAGGGAACTTGACAGATCTTTTACACACACACACACACACACACACACAAAAATCAATTTTAAGCTCACATGCCCCACTGGGTGCCAAAGCCACTTCGGGGATCCAGAAAGACGCCTGAGTCGACAGGATCTGACTTCCAGAGGTAGAAAGGTGACAAACTCTATCACGAGAAAGGGCCAGCACCGGGCCTATGAGGCCCAACCTGCTCTCTGGATCCAAGGTCTGGTGTTGGATTGAACCTATTTATCTCTTTCACCAGCCCATGGTACCAGAGGGACAAGAAAAGTTGTTAAAAAAAAATTCTGGCAGAATTCAGGGGTGTAAATGATGAATTACTTTTCATCAACTGAAAGGAAACATACTCTGGAACAGTACTGAAATGGAGCAGGGAAGTCTGACCTCCTGCTTCAGAGCAGCCAATATCTTCATTCAAGAAGACAACCATGAAATTACACCGAAAATGGGATTGTCATGAACGGGCCCTTGAAATCTTGGTATACAGTCATTACTGCATGGGAAAGAGCCTTCATCCACACATCATAACTTGGAACAAACGGGGGAGAGAGTTTGTACCTGAGGGGCGGGGGGATTTGGGGCTGAGGGAAATGGGGTTCAAAACAGACATTGTTTCTTCCCCAATTTCCCGCACCCAGTGAAAATTATGTTTTGAATCTGTACATTATTAGTGGCTTCTTTTTTATGTTTAGGAATGGATGATTGAGGAAAATGCTTTAGAAAACACAATTTTGGTTAATTGACGTTGCTGTATTCTTAGAATGTACAGTGTGTGTTGACTCATGAAGAAAATAGTGAATTGTAGGGTTTTATTTATTTATTACATTTATTTATTTAAAAAAAATTCAATAGATAAAATTTATAGGAAATATCACCTTGAATGTCATTTTTTTGGAATGTGTTTTTTAAACCTCCTTTTTTTTCAAATGACAAATTTGACAAATTTATTACAAAGTTTTCAAAAAACCTTTAATGGATGTTAAAAAGTTAAAAAGTTCTTACAAGCACAATTAATGAAAAAAAAAATTTAAGCCTCAAAAAGTCTATACTGTGAGTGTGGCAATGAATTTGGCTTATACTGTACATAATAATACTACATTTGTATTGACTATGATAAATGAATATAATAGGCCAACTATGTATTACGCTAACAAAGTGAGGACGAGTGTATCTGACAATCATTCATATTTTCATTCAGTTTAACGTGTAAAAAGGTTTTAAAGCATTTAGTATCAATACACCTAAAACATTTCACAGTACGTATTGCCTTGTGTCTTCATTTGGACTAGGAGTTTGGTGATTGAATATTAGATATGGCCAATAAAATGCTCCACAACGTCCTGTTTTTTGTTCGTCTTTTCCACATAACCCATACTATGACGCATGCAACAGAAATTAACCAGCAGTGCATCTCCTTGCAAATTTACTTTGCATAACAAATGAATTGTATGTGCTTTTTACACTTGCGCAACATATGTCCTTGTGTGAATATTTGACGAAAATAGGACTCAGTGTGACTTCATATTATGTTTTTTGCTTCCTATCAATCTGCACAGCGGGTTAAGGAAGAAAGTGACCACCACACGTCTTACGTTTCTTTTCCCCTATTGTGCTCACCAAAAGGCAGGATGCCATCTCCTCAGTGTTGACACCAGTTTTATGGAAATTATTTTCACTCAATGACTTGCTTTCATACTGCTTTATTTTTTTCTGGGCTTAATGACCTAATAAAGCAGAAAAAATGACAATAACTCCAGGGTCCTTGCTGTATTTTTAGTACAAGAGCTGTTCTGTTTTACCGCTGAATATAACTCCTTGTGTCTTCTGTAGAAATGGTCTGTTTGTGACTAAAATGAGGGCAACTTTTGTCAAAAAAGAAAAAAAAAGACACATTGATACTTAAGAAGTTATATCTGAGGAATTACTTTAACAAGGAAAAAAATAAATAAATTACTTCATGGAAGGTATAAGGGATCTATAATTTTCAAAGCGTTGTGCATTTAAATGTCTCTTTTATTCTTAAACAGCCTTAAGACACTTTTCAGACTGCACGATTCACATAATTAGATGTAGCAGACAGATGACATTCTCAATGTGCCATTAGAAAGAGGTCATTCTGTCTCTAAAATGGTTACTGTTCTCGCCCATCATTAATTTGCCGCTTCAAAGCTGTGAGCATGTGACAGTCTGGAAACTGAAACAAGTTGCACTTATCTCAAACAGACACGTTTTCAGTTAAAAACTACATTTTTCCACTTATGTAAAGGATCTGGCTTTGTAAAAATTGCCCCGAAACAATACTTTTATTTATTTATAGGAGAACCCAAACACCTCTATGTAACTTTACTTTAACTACTCTTATATACATCTAAAACCAGATAACCGGAATTGATTAGTACTTTTCAAATGTAAGATTTCCACACCAGAGTATTAATGTGATTAATTAATTTGCTTGATGACATCATAAAGTGAACTGATTTTCATATTCTGACTGTTACCATTAGTTTGTGCGGTGTAGATTGTGAATAAAAGCTAATTAAATGTATCATTATGTCCCATCAATGTGTCGCTGGTGCTTGTAGCAACATAAACAAAGGCAGATTTAAACTGTACAAGTGGTCAAAGGACCCAAATGTTGCCAGGGTTTGGCAGCCTTTGTCCAGTAAATAACAAAATTATTTTCCCCCCTCATTTTATATCCAATTTTAAAT
This sequence comes from Hiodon tergisus, assembly GCA_025775045.1. Classification (NCBI taxonomy): domain Eukaryota; kingdom Metazoa; phylum Chordata; class Actinopteri; order Hiodontiformes; family Hiodontidae; genus Hiodon; species Hiodon tergisus. The sequence goes on from JAOVYW010000001.1 coordinate 12,078,088, forward strand.
AATAATAATAATAATTTAAAAAAAAATACTTAGCTAAGTCTTGTTGCGTTTGGGGAAGCTTCATAACAGGGTTTCCCGTTAAAATATTTTAAGATTTCAAACCTTTCATGTTGTGATAGAGGTTGCGAAAAGTTTGCCAGGATTAAAACACAAGAAAATAAAGTTTGTGAAATAACACGGGACCGAACATTTTGCAAGTAAAAAACCACTCGAAAGACCGGATTTTTATTTGCAACTTTTTTTTTCAACGAATTTTCAACTAAATACGACAACTTGGAAAACGTGTTGTAAAATGGTGCGTGTCTGTAATTCAAGCGTCTGGAGACTTAGGCCAATGTTATCTTAGTAGTTATCATAGAAGTATGATAACTATTACTATATTCATGTAATATACATTACGTGAGATGCACATCTTAAAATGTTAAGAGCTTGTGCAGGTATGAAAAAAATGTTTTTATGGTAAACATGCATTTATCACTATGTGGCTGTAAAATCCCCAGGACAACTAATTTATCAAAGTCTTTTGATTGCTCATATCAAGGGTGGCAGATACTACTTAACATGGCATTTAGCAGGTACTTGACAGAGCGTGCAGCTGTTTAGCCGCACAATGTTCAAATTCTCCTTGACAATACTCGTCTTTGCCAGCTTCTGCAAATAACATTCCAGTCCAAACTGTTTGAAATTTCCTCACTGCTGGCAATACTCAAGTGAAGATGCCTGCTTTGGCCCCTGGAGTGGCAAAGACAAACAACTGTTTTGTTTACCATCCACACAAATGTCCAAGAGACATTTTGTCAGTGGTTTACAGAACCAATCTTCTAATGCTGCTGGTGCAGGAGTCTTGGCATGCACTTTGCAGTTGGGACTGCGTCTAAATGACTCCAGACTGCCAGAACATTTGAAGGGCAAGAGTTTTATTTCAGTTGCAGCCAGAATTACAAAAAAAATAAATAATGTTTTTCAAATAGCATTGCTAAGATTATTATAGTATTTTGGGCCGGCTACTGGGTTATGATAGTTCGGCCCATTAAAGAAACAGAAACAGGAAGCTGTTTAAAAAAGGCTTTTTAAAGCAGCTCACCACTTATGTTGTTTGTTAGGGCTTACTGATTATTACTCATAATTGTGGTTTAGTTTTCCTTTTTTATTATTATATTTTGTTGTACAGGCACTTACGTATGTTCAGGTACATTGTACAAGTTAGTAGGTATGTCTATGTTATATATTATGTGCAGTCCTAATCAATTATGTTTGTTAAACAGAAATTCTTACTCTCTAAAAAAAACTAAGAACTTCCAAACTTATAATAGTAATAGCAATGCAATGTTCAACATTTATAGTGTTTCAGAGTGTAATTAAGTTCATGTCAGGAACTGGGGAGGAAATGGGTTCGTCTACCCATTTTGGTTTCCCTTGCAGGCTCTCATAAATGGCCCTAGTTCTGCCTCATTGCCACTACCAACATGTTTTCTATTGCCATGGAACTAGAACCAGGCTAGGCTTGATTCACATGGAAATTCACAGGATAGTGATTAAGTGGCTTCTGTACGAATTCACAGATTCTCATAGAATTTTAACAATTTCCTAATAAATGTCTCATACCCATAGCTATACAATTAGTGCAAAATCATATAGTAACGAACATTGATATAAAATAGATAAGAATAAAGCAATCCAGAAGTTTCAATGTTGCTCTCAATTAAGAGTGATATAGTTTAATGTAGATGGAGTGATTGAGCTGCACACAGTCTGCCTGCAGGTTAAGTGCCCTTTCAGACTGGAATGGGGAGGGTAATGGGAAACCAGCCCACTATTTTTGTGTGGTGGGATCCAGTAGTGTGTTGTCTATCTGCGCCTTTAGCCTGTCCGGGGTCCTACATGGCCAGGGCACAGGTCTGTTCAACGTTTGTTGTGTGTGTTCTGTGTGGGCCGCTGCTTCCCCAGTTCCCCCCCTCATAGCCTGGTCTGGGCTTTGGAATCTGAGGAATCGGGCAGCTAAAGAGAGTAAGGTGGAAAGACCTGACAGTTTTTGACCCTCTCTAGCTTATAGTGAATGTGTACATTACTAACAAATGTGGGTTTTTTTCTTGTTGCCTTTTCGTCAGTGATCACCCTGTGTGCATTTCAGGCTTTCCACGAGTGCTGTGGGCCGGCGCGACCAACCACCCAGACCTGCCAGTAGTCTCCAGGGATGCTGTCAGGACGGGTAGGAAAGAGGGATCATGCTTGGTTACATCTGTCCTGGGAGGGGGGAGAAATAGCTGGGGCAATGTGGCTTGTTGTTTGTTCCAGTTAATACGTTTTTTTTTGTAAAAATATATTTCTATTTTACCTGCACTTACCTTGTGTTCTGCTCTGCTTGGGTTGGTGGTGGATCAGAACCATTCAGGGGGTGTTATAGTCACCCTCTCGCCATGACATTCACTATAACTGAGGTAATTGGAAATGTCTACTGCTCTACGATCACTGTTATGAACATGCAGTTGCAAAGATTAAAACAAAAAAAAATCTTTGGGACTGTGGCGCTTGAAACTATTTACTGAAATGTATTCAACCACCACACATCATACTGTATAGTTGAATGACACTTGACATTGGGAATGAATGTAAAGTGTGTTCTCTAAAAAATACACAATAAAACATTCTACTCTGTAGCTGCTTTAAAATATCAGAGTCAGTGTTGTCCACCTTAACAGATACAAATAAAGCACAGATACAAAAAAAGTAAATGGGCTGTCTCGAAAACGGGCAATATCTTATAAATTGTTGAAAGAGCCAACCTTGCCAGCATCCGTCTCCCTCTCACACAGCATGTTCACAACTGCTTTAATCAATGTCATATACCATCAAATGCCCAAGCATAAACTGCCAAATTGCCTGCATACGTCCAAAAAAATGTTTATTATCAAAAAACACAAATAAAAAAAGACAATGTCTACATACTCTAAATGTGTGTGAGTGAGGGTTACATTCACAAACTATAAAAGCACATGGAAAAAAAATGCATATACAAATGTAGAAACAACTGGGAATATGTGTGGTGAAATGAGAATAAAGATGACTGACTGAACACCAACATTATAAGAGCAAACCGGTCTACTTGAGCCATTTAAATCGTTTCTCTGTGTAAAACTGAAGATTCATCAAGCACTGCAAGCGAATGGGCATAGATATCTGACACCAGGATCATTACTACTGAAAAAATGTCCACATCTGATACCAAGCTGTGCGTACATAAGACTAGGGCACTTAACGTAACAGAATATCAATTATCCTTTTGTACAAGTTACAAGGGAAGCTACTAATGTTTTTTTTTATTGAGCTACTAAAAAAAAAGAAGAAAAACCTGATAACAATGCCATATTGGTAAATACGAATGAATGGTGGGAGTTCTGAGACAGTTTGAGATAAATCTAAACATTGGAGAATTGTCTATATATACAATATAGACAATGCTTCATATTACATATATAATAAATAACAATGTTGTAGGTGTCATATAGCCTTGGATTGTAGAACGGAATTAAAATGTCAAATGATCTATCTTCATTGCATGTTAAGCAGAACCTATTTATTTCGCTTTGCAGTGGTCTTGATGAACCGTTTTACTTTAACTGCCAATAAATAGTGTCATTACCACATTGAGAGTGTTATTTTTTAAATGGAAAATGATCCTCTGACGCCTGGACGGAAAGGTGTTGAGTAAAACTCCCAGAAAACAACCGCAGAGTTGCAGCAGATTAGCAAACAAACAAAGAAAACGTATCTAAGATATCTTCGACAATTCTTGTCATTTGTTTTCTGTAGTTGTATAATGTAAAATGAAAACAGCGGCTCTCTGTTGTGCATAATTTGCAGATTGCATATTAACTATGCTTAATTACACTGTAATATTCCTATATAAAATATAATTAGATATCATAAACATAGACTTTTGTACATTGTTTAGTTTATCTTGATACAAAGGCTTAAGGAAAGTGGCGGCAATCACGCAGCTGTTAAATAGTAACAATACAATTAGTTTGCCTAATTTATTAAAAACAAATATTAAACTCAACCTATCATAAAACCTTGTCATATATTTTATTGTTATGCATTATATGTATTTTTTCTTCCTCAAATAATAATAGTTTTGATGGTTATGAATCAAGAATTTTCAAGGATTACATGTAAAGAGTATATACTTCTATTTACCTTGGAAATTTACATAACTGCCTTTTAGCTGCCATGTTTAATATATCATTTGTTTGCTTAGAGCAATGCTTTTATATGATCTCCAGAATGCCCGGAACATTACAGAACAAAAATACTGAAAAAATCCCCTTGATGATTTGCCGTTTATGCACCACTTTTGATACATTTATATGTAGACACCTCTCTGGAAATCATTTTTCATCATTAACAATAATCTTACGACTAGTGTCTGTTTTCTCATGCAGGTTAACCTCCGTCTTGCACCCATCCATCTTGTAATACAATCAAACTATAGACACATACCAAGGATGATGAGCGGTAGCATGTCATACAAAATACAGAAAAACTGAGTGAGGTAAAGCACACACACACACACACACACACACACACACACACACACACACACACACACACACACACACACACCGAAGATCATGGGAGGTAGCCTGTCATTTAATACCCTTATATAAATCCTTATGAAAACCCCACCTTAAGTGGCAGTTTGCGCTGCAGTAGCATTCATCAGTAGCAACGGGCAGCCATGCAGGAAACTAGTAGGCCAGAGCATTAATGAAATGTTAATGACTGAATTAAGCCTGAAATAACCATTCTAGCCTGGACTGCTGTGAGTCCATTAGCATTGCTGGAGCATGCTGGGGAGGAAGCAAACGACACACTCCATAAGAGGCAAACTCACTTTAGCCATCGCACTTGGATGAAGCAGGTGTTTTGAAATAGGCCCACAGTGGGCTCTTTTAATGTTCCCTTGGCTTCTGTTGTTGGATATAGAGTGAGTAAGAACAAAGAAAAAAGCAAAACATTAGTGAATATGGCAGATTGCTGCCTCCACCTGATAAAAAGAGCAGTATTGCCATTCAGTAGCGTAGTGATGGTGAGGCCACTGCGAAGGCCCGACAAAGAGAACAACGTGCCCGCTTGGTTTCGGAGCTTTCTGAGACACCGTTGTGTTAAGGCATAATATATCACTTTTCTGAGATTGTGTTCCTCTACAAAACACAATAATAATAATAAAAAAATGTTTTTTTTATTTTATCATCAAGTGGGATGTTTTGTGTGTTACAATATAATAGCACGACAATGACAATAACACTTTCTGATAATGGGCATTGGTAGAATTCCAAGCTTTACACACAGCCCATGTTTTCCCTCAGATCAAAATGAAAGAAGACTTGATCTGAACACCCGTCCTCTCTAGATTTTTGACAGAGATTTTGTAAATCACCCCATAAAAAAATCAAGGCATAAAGACAGGTTCTTCTTGCGGAAAAATCAAACCTGAAAAGCCTTGCGTTTTAACCCAGTGGTGTTTTAAAAATGGTTAGTAATCAGTTTAAACAGTTAAACCTCAGTTTAAGAACTTTGTTGGCAATATATGGTTTTGTATTTTAATGCCCAAAACATCTAAAGTTGACCTGATTTAACCTTTCACAGTTTTAAGTGCTAATAGAAACCATTTTTACTTTTTATTCTGACCTTTTTACTTTTCTATTTTTTCTTTATGCAAAAAAGTTATCCCTCAGAGTTGATTTAGCAGTGAGTTTGTCAATGAATGGTTATACATGATACTGTCTAAGCAGTGTTGTGAAGTACTCTCTGTTATCTCCCCAAATGAGTGTTTGAATAAGCAATATCTTGACATAGTTCAGAACGCTCCAAGTGAACATATCTTATTGCAAGCAGATTCTAAAAAAACAAATATGCAGATGTGATGGTCTAAAAACGTCTAGAGAAGCATCATATTTTTTATTATTATTATTAACTAAATAAAAATAAATAAAGCAATTGTACAAAATAAATCACTGTGGTTGTGTTTAAGTGTGTCACTAATTCCTTCCCTGGAAGCCAACTCAAGTCTCACATCGGAGCATCCGGTCTTAGTGTGGACCTTGGTGGGTCAGGATGCTGCCAGTTAGAACCATAGGACAACGAAGACCTTGGGTCCTGGGAGCTTTTCTATTCCCCAAGCTGATCAGCATTATTGTGCCCTGGATTTAAATCTTTTTGTGCAATCACCCAGTGAGATCTGTGTCACGTTGTTTAACACCCCATTTTACAGATTTGTCTGTGGTGCATTCCTTATTTTTGCTGTGGTTTTTGCTCTTCCAAGCATTTTCAACAGATGTCAACAGATGTGATTCACATTTAGTCTCAGGAGAGGGTAATGGGGTAGTGGGTACTCTTTTAAATGTTTGACAATCACCCAGAGTCTGGTCACTGTCTTCTGCACAATACATTCCATATTAATAAGACTTGCCATTGGTTTTCAGAAAACAAAATAAAAAATGGGAAGGAAAAATTACATGAAGAAGAGGTTATAACCTTCACCTTGGATTCTTGTCAATTTTATGCCATCAGCTCATTAAATTCACATTAGTATAGTCCAAGGGGCTTAAGAAGCTATTAGCGCACCTAAAATGGCATAACAAAACCTCAGCTTGCCCCCAGAAAACAAATGGCAAAGCTGCATTTGTATTTCATCACGGGATTATTGTAGCCTCCTGATGCGTTTCCCCACGATGATAATGGAAGCAGGGGCATTACAGAGGAACTCTGTCCATTTGTCCGTCCCTGGAGATAGTTGCAAGAGAAAAGTTCAAGTTTGAGGAATAAGGCTGCCGGAATGGCATTAACCCTTAATCCCACGGTGAGGTGTTTGAATCATTTATTTAAAAACCTGCGACAAATGTTCCAAATGTCACATCACGTTAGTTTTTACTTTGAAGACTCGGAGCAAAAGGTAGCACTGTCGCGCATTGCCACACACAGTGTTCCCCTTTTAGATGCTTTCTATGAGAGATGTCCGCAGAGAGATAATTGCCAAATATTTGAGAGAGGATTATGGGAGATGACCTCTGAGGTGCATGCGTGGGCTTTTGCTTGTTTGCTTGCCATTTGTATTAATATTACTCTTTATGTCTTTCAGATTTTATAGGTTGTGGATGAAGAAACAGCTGCTGTATTTGGTCCTTCACCAGCAGTAATACCACAGGGAGGGCTACCCACAGTACCTGGGAGCAGATTTCCTCTGATCTCATGATGGCACCATGTTTGAATCTTGAGCATGTGTAGGGTATCCATTTGAACTGCATTCACACATGTGATTGTTCACACCTTTCTGCTGGTTAATATTAGGGCCCACAGAAGCATTCCTCTGAGAGCGGGAGGGTTAACCAAACATCCCAAACAGTCAGATCCATACGAAGAAATGCTCTGGTGCTTGTCATAGCTTTAGGAAACCATGCCACGATGGTCACAGTAATATTCAAATACAAGCCATGCCAAAATCCCAACATTGCCTTTATCTGAAACCATAGAAATGCAAAACATTTAGTCTTTGCTTTGTTTTCCATTTCTCATGTTTACACTTAAGTTGAACACAGCAGTTTTCCTGTCTTCCTTTGATTGGAACAGCTGTGAAAGCAGAATGGACTTTACGGAACCAGCAGATGGAATAGCACAACGCAATTCTGTTAACTTTAAACAGGCTTTCCTATGATGTGACAAGACAACTATTTAAAAGACAGATACCATACTATTCAGGGTGCTAATGCTCCACGACTCGTGGCTACCACCACAGCAGATTGGTCTTTGATCGAATTGCCTATTCACTCTTCTCTTTACTCAGTTTAAGCTACACAGTCAAAATGAGAGGAATAGTTGAAGGAGAAACACTCTTTACACCACTTCCAGCCTATTGGCACCTAGGAGGCCGTCAGGAGATGCTGGTTAGCGATGAAACCAGAGAGAAGCACTGCTCATTCCCTCCCACCCCAACCAGGGCTGTCATCAGCCTATTCTGTGTCGTAATTGTGATCTCCTGCTCACAATCGACTGTCATGAGTTCAATTTTAACCTAGCTCAGTCCACACACAGGGACTAAATCACATTATAAAATTTTTAAACATCTAAATATTTGTTTGAATTTAACTTAATTTGCATGCAGTATGTTTTGAAAATTGCTTTTGATTTAATATTTGTCTTTTAATATTCAGAATGATTTCTTAAAAGTTATACTCATTCTACATTTGAAAAATGTAAAGGGAAACCAACTGCTCTGAAGGGCCTAAGTCATCTTTGGTTAGGCATGTTCCCTTTGAGATATTTAAAAGGTTGTAATCTTTCATGTAAAACAGATCCTGTGTCCAGAGTCACATACTATCCGTAAAGTAACACAGCACGTTGACCACGCTTTATTGGCTACTTTCGTGGAGTACACACAGTGTAGCTGTGTTCAGGCCTGTCAGAATACATAGGGAACGCGCATTTACATGCATAAAAAAGTTTTAAGATGAGTATTGATTACTGTCTTTTGGTTGTACTGGAAATCAGTTTTCTAAAATCCTTCATGTTTGTGTTTTTGTTCTTGAATGGAAATTCTGAGATATTATCGCTTTGGGCTCAATGGAGGGGCAAAGGTTGGCGTTCATGGTGATAAGCCTTGAATCCAGATTTAGCTATTTGTCAGTTTAACAGATTAACAGAAACGGGGAATGCATGTCCTTGTTTTTCAGTTACACCATGAAATTTGGAATCCCCCTAAAATAATGAGCATGTAATTTAATCAGCGAAACGCGACTTACGGACCATGTGACCGTCCCTCCCCGCAGCACATGATTTAGTGGCATCTCTAGAGCTGTGAATGAAGTTATTCAACAAGTTTGAAGCATCCGTTCTTTGACTTCTTAGGCGTTTCAGAGGGACGATGGTTTACTTTGACAGTCTCAGATTTCTGATCTTCCCTCTGCGAGGCTCAGGTCTGGTCACCTGATGGCCAGTGACGGTACCCGAGGCAGCACTGAAGACTCTGGTAAGAAGCCTCACCTTTCCTACACTCACTTAAAGGAACAGTCAGAAAACCTACAATAAACCAATCCATTTATCAATCAATTTATTTTTGTCCAGCGTTTTTTATGTGTTACCTGTCGCAAAGGTACATTATTTTTCCCTATCCTCCACAAACCACACCTAAGGCAACGGTGGAAAGGATAAACTCCCCAAGCTGGTACGAAGAAACTTTGAAAGGAACCCGGCAGGGAGAGCCCATCCTGTGCTGGATGGCACCGGGCGTTATGATAATCTTAAATAATGTTCAAATGAATGTTCGGGGTGAGAAAGGAACATTCCTGAGATATCATGGCATTCATTGCATGGTGGATAGGCCCAGGTCTGCATTCATTGCATGGTGGATAGGCCCAGGTCTGCATTCATTGCATGGTGGATAGGCCCTGGTCTTTGCAAGATCTCATTTAAGCATCTGCTTGGCCCTGGT
>JAOVYW010000001.1:12094118-12131100 GCA_025775045.1 Hiodon tergisus
GTACAGGTATGTTACGATTTAGTAGTGTCGTACATAAGAAATGTGGAAAATTTACTTACAATTTTTGAGCCTTATATGACATAAAGACATAAAGGTTTAATGAAACATTCACTCATGGGGGACAATGATAAACTTAATTCTCTGGCCAGTTCAGGGACCATCTCACCTGTGTTTGAGAATGGGCTGTACTTCTGCTTTGAGCCCCTCTACTTTTTAGAGACATGAAAGGCCTTTATTCATTATTGCCAGATAATCTAACCACCTACTTTTACATGTCCATAGTCATGGACAGACCGTAGTCCTACATGATTTACTGCCACCTATTACATTTGAATATGTCTTTTTCCTATTTGGCTTCCTAAAAGGCTTTGCAATTCTGATTCTCAAAACTCATGTTGCTTGGTGGTACTTTCCATCTTGTAGAAGCAGACTGTCACAGCAGCTGATCCTGAACTGAGCGCTAGTCTCAGAGGACCCGTCTCCTCTCTAAAGCAGAGATGCGAAGCCACCTGTCTTTGTTAGCCCATCAAATGCATATGTACATCTGAGTTTACGCACTTGTACATATTCATTGACTCAGTCTCCAGCTCCCCTGAGTGGTTAAAATGACTGGCTCTAGCACAGCAGTCATGCTCTATGTAGGGGGGGCGTTTCAGATCCAATGTGGATGATGCAGGGCTCTTCATAACGTTCAAGCACAACCTCTCTTGGATCTCCAGAAAATCCTGTAAAGTATTCAAAAACCTCATGCCCATAATTATACACAATTACTGCCTTATTTCAGTTCAAAATATTTCAAAAGCCAATGGGTCTTTTATTTTATATTTTCAGCAGTCAAATTTTTGAAATATTTATTCCCTTCTCTCAAATATTAGTTTGCCGTTTTGACTTTATGATGCTCATGCAAATGGGAGTAAAACCGTGTTTTCAGACCTTTTGTGACTCGTTGCGAAATCCTACCCAGGTTTTCACTTTCATTTCGCATAGGCCGATATGCGTCGTCGGACAGATTTTCAGGATGCCACGGGGAGCGTTTAATGGCATGGCCACAGAGCGGTGCCGGGGAAAGCGTAACCCAATGAGAGAAGTATGCGCGTCGAGGGGGCTGCAGAGCGCCATGCCAAACACACAGGGTAAATATTTGTATCTCAGCGGTCGGCTTGCATCACTGAGGTCAGGCGTCTGGAATCCTCCCTTGTTTATAAACCTTTGTTGTTACAGTTGGGTTTTGGCAGGAGAGGTACAACAGAGCAAACGGCTCCCCGAAGGGAAGGACTGAACTCGAACCCCACAGAAGTGTGAACTTCGGTTACAGAGGAGAAATATGCACACCTAGATGGAAACTGAGAACAAACAGAGACTTAAACTAACAGGGACGTGGCTCTTTAAGATTCGTGGCGTCTTTTTTGACAAAGCAGACAATTCCAAAATGCATTTCAGAGGTGGGATAAATATGGTATTATGTTTAACGTTTCTGATTGGGAGCATTGGCAATTTCCATGTTTACTGCACGTCAAAAGTTTAATTGTAGGTAATTAACACTGTGCGATGCTGTGAACAGACTAACAGGTATTGTCATATTAATAACTGTTGATGTGCTCTTATTGATGAACATTTTCTCAGGTGCTGAGACAGGAGAAGGTAAGAGAATAAACAGCTTGGATGTTAATAAGCAGAACACCTCTCTTTATTAACAGTGTTCTGTGTTTGTACCCTCGCATGGAATTAACACAGCCATTGCATAATGAAACCGTGTCTCTAACTATGTTTAGGTAATAGCTGAGTGCTAATAAATTAATAAACAAAGGGAGCAAAACTCTGTGAGTGATGAAAAACACATTTTGGAAAAATACAAGCAAATGCCCTGGACACCGTCCAATATTCCGTTGCTTGATTGCAAGGATATGTCAAAGGGGCTGCCTCTTTTCCGGCCTGACTGTGTTTGAGAGGTAATTCTCCATGGTTGTAATTACAAGTCATTAATTGATAACGTGGAAAAGCTGCATTGATCTGGTGTCAGCCATAAGAGAACACTACCTCAACCCTAATTACTTCTCAGTTCTGCCATGTCAAGTGTTATTTCAGCATGTGTCAAGCCTTGGTGCACGTCCAAGCCATCCCTACTTGCAACTAAACCCACAAAAACTGACCGCTACGGAGGGAAAGAAAAACTAAGATTCAGGATGTGGGGGGGGGGTAAAATACCCCTTTTTACTGTGATGCAAGATACAAGTCCAGATGATTTACTTTTACTCATTAGTTAATAACGTATGCCACATACCTAAATATTTTAAATGCAATGCAATGCAATTTAAAGTACATGGCATGCTGTGTTATACTAACAAATACAAAAACGAAGAAAAACAAGGACAAAAGAATTGGCCCTGTGGTTTGATTGGTCACCGAATAAATATTTGTAAGATGTCAAATAAAGTACTGGGCTGGAACAAGGTAAGATGTTTCTAGTGGGAGGAAAGAAGAATGCAGGGAAAAGAAACTTTCCCAGATTCTGGGAATGTTGACTTTTCTTCAAAGCTTTTAACGGGGCCATCGTTGCGAATTTCCTGGATGGGTAAATCGTGTAAACGGTGCAATAGAGCACTGTCATTACGACGTGGAGATGGTGGCAGAATCGGAATAATACAGTTAATTTATGAAAATGTAGGGAGTGCTGTCAATAGAGTGGTGACAGCATGGACTTAACACAGTTAAAGCTGAATTCCCCCGAGCACAGAGACCCACAGTGGGGGGCGAGCGCTCAGTGTCTCAGGGGCGGAGAGTCTTTTCAGGGAAATCTGCACCTCAAAACCTACGTTACCCAGAGGGGGAACAACAGGCTAGAACGTGGGAAATGGGACACACTGACAGTCTTATAAGGACCAGAGTGTAGACTGCTCCAGAGCAAAGATTTACTTCTCACCATTCTTCTTCAAAGAGACGGGATTTACGTCCATGATAAAACACTTGTTAAGCCATTACTGTTGCATCAATATCTTTTTATGGTGCTTTAAGTTTGTTTTTTTTGTTGTTGTTTTTTAAAGTAATTTAAAGACAAGTTCATCATTTAAAAAAAAAAAAATTTGGGGGGTCAAGTAAAAAAAAGAAGCTTGATAGTGCTGAATCATTTTAAAAGACGTGTATACATATACACTTATATACATTATACATATACATACATAAAAATATACACGTCTTTTAAAATGATTCAACACTATCAAGCTTTTTATATATATATATAATATATATTTATATAACACATGCAAATTATAAACATGTATCAGGTGTATATTAATGTGGAACTGGCTGTATTATTATAATTCCAGAAATCTGCGCCAGTGATGGCATGTGGACGACTGGCCTGTAGATGGGGCTGCACTCTGCAGTTCTCCCGCCTGTCCTCAGCTCCACAATGACTCCATTGTTCCCTGACCCACTCTCCTCACCGTGTCCCCTCCTCTCCTCCCACGTTCCCTCTCTGCTTGCATGTTCTATTTATGTTAATGTATACCACTATGTAACCCCTGTCTCAGGGTGGCGAGATGCCCTGTTGATATGCGGCCTGGGACAGGGTGGGGGAAGGAGGGCAGCTGTGGACGGGACGGGGGCGGGAGGGGTAGAGAGCACAAACTATTCCCATGACATTCTCTGGCTTTGTAGAGCCAAGAAAACTTTCTTCTCAGGAACACCTAATCCTTGGGCCCGGGCCAAGTACCACAATCTCTAAGCACAACTGACATGGGCCACTGGGGACACTTAAGAGCTTTAGGTGTGTCTCTCTCCATGCTTGACCACAGCCAAGCATGAGGCAAAGGCAGAATGACCAAAGAAAATAAATTATTTGGGCTACAATTTGAAGCAATTATAACGTATTCTATTGAGTATTTAAAGAATTCAAAGGGCTTAACTCATTATGGCCTACTTTGCTCATGTTGCCCGTTCTTAAAGGCAATCTATGCCGGAAGTGTAATCCCTACCTAGAAAATGGACTTATCAATGAAATATTTAGAAAGTCACTATTACATGTTAAATACATATTATTACATTATTACATGTTTTTCCACTATGTACCCGGCTTTCACAGAGAAAGGAAAACTTCTTTGTCATCTTAACACAAAAATAACTTTAATAAAAGATTTAAATTCACAAATTTTCTTAAAATTATATTAATCAAAATGTGTATATGCCTTTGATTTCCTAGTTTTCATAATTACGCATGTCACAATGAGGGTGTATTCATGGAATGCATTTAAAATATACTCTTTGGTATCTATTACTTGATACAATTAAGATGTGTCCATGAAGAAATCTAGGAAGCACAGAAAATGATGTTTCCAGATTCCACCTATGTGTTCACTTTTTTGCAGAAAGCTGTTGTAGTTCGACATGGTATGGAAACAAGGATATCCTTCCCGTTTGTCGGTAAAAACTCAAAAAGGTTAACGGGTATATTTTGAACATTCTATATGAATTGAGTTATTTTAAGTGTCATTGTCTAGTTTTTCCACATTCTACTGAATTCGAATTTGACTGGTTGCATTAGAAACATTTAAACTCGCTCAGTCTCACTCTGATTGCTAAAAACTCTGTCAGCAATAAATGAGTGGATGTTGCAATTTTAAGGCATACTTGGAAGGATAAATAAATCACAGCCATGACTTTTGCAGTGATATTGCACTGGGTGACAAACAGTGATATTTAACTGGTGCCATAGTGATTTTGAGGTTTACAGAAGGAGTGACTCAGGAAGTGAATAAAGACTGTGTTATGTCCTGAATTTACATTCGCCAGGTAAACTTTAAACATCCTCTCACTCAACGTGATGTAAACTGAATAAACCAGGATGCAATAAGTAAATGCAAGAAACAACAGGTTACCACCTTTGCCCTTTCGAAAGTCAACATTATTTGAGGTGTTTTGAGAAGAGTTTTACTATAAAAGCCTGAGCCTTTAAAACAGTTTACGTTGGTTTGGCTGTTTTAAAAATAAAGCACGGGATAAGAAAATTCCACTAACCTGTGTAGTGGAACATGTAAGAGAATTTACATACAATTAAAAATATAGAGAATTTCAACTGGAAGCTCGCAAAGGAACATGATAATTAAGATTTTTCTCACTAATTCTCCAGTTTTAATGCATTTGTAATTCAATTTCTTCTAAATGTAAACAATAAAAAAGAGAATCCCTCCCTGAAGGTCTATTGCTTTTGCGCAATTCTCATTCCACAGGCGTGGAGGCCGTTTCTGTAATGTTAAGAAAGCACAGGCCAGATCCAAAAAGGGAAACAGAAGTCATAAATCTGAAAAGGACATGTTGCGTGGGGACCAGGGGTATTGGAGGATGTGTTGTGCATTTGAGCCCATGAAATATAAGTACAGGGATTTCTAACTGACTGAGACGTGATAATGTGTCCTTCTCATTATTAAATGCTTCGCACAATGCATTCGTTTTTTTCTCTGGAATTGGGCGAAAACAGAATCTTAAACAGTTAAACACCTCGCGTGATGTTTTGTGTGTGTGTGATTTAGGAGAATTTGGAGCCCCATTTGGAGTGTTTACACATCTGACGCTTCACAAACATTGTTTGAGGCAAATTCCTATTTCATGTATGACTACACAACGCATCGCAGATTAGGAGCATGGTACACTTATTGACAACAAATGTTTCCATTAATATTCCCTGTAAGCAGCTGCCAGAAAATAGTTAACATTTATACATAAATTAACAGACTGTTAAAATATCTACCTCAAGGCAGTCCATTTTAAAACCAAAAAATAAATGTAATCACATAAATATATCTGCATTCCATTATTATTTAACCAATTTGAATTCATATTATTAAGCAATAAATATGGATTAATTTAATCAACAATGAATGAAGATGAACCTTTGTTGTTCTCAGAATTCTTGGAAAAACCGTAGAGGTTTGCAAACTTTTAGCATTTGTCATGTTTTATACAAACCCCTGTTGGAATAAGCTAAGGCACTGGATGTTAATGCTCATACTTTGAAATGAGTAATAGCCGGTGTATCCATTCCATGCACTATAATCTGAATTTGGGTGCAGAGAATGTGAATCTAATGAAAATCAGTTATTAACACAATATCCAAAGACTTGAGTTTAAGACTCCATATTTACACTGTCATGTGCTGGGAGGAGGTCACAGGCTCTAATTTGAATCGTGGTACTTTTATTTTAATCTCAGTGTGTACCAGCTACTTGTTAGCATTGCCAATGCTTATTGTATCATTGAAAAATGCTCAAAACAGGAGCTGATAGGTTGGCAATCCAGTTGTGTTTCGGCGGTTTCTTCTCATGAAGTGACTTTGTTGTGTTTGGGTTGGTGTCTTTAATTTTTTGAATTTTAGTTTTGACTGAAAAGTTGGATGGCAGACTCTATACTGAATAGCCCCAGAACACCACCGGTGGTTCAGTGTTTGAGGTAGAGGCAGCGGGTAGGTGGTTGCTCCAGTCAATGCTTGATACAAGGTGCAGTTTTGTCTGTGTGTCATGTCAGATACGGGTGCAGTGCTGGGACACGATTGCCTGGCTGGACAAGTGCTCTCGTCAAAGAGCGATTACATCTTCATGCCCTCTGCGTCTGAGGCCGTCCAATGGTTCTTGTTTGAGGGAGTCGACTTGTCCGAAAACTTCGATGACCCGGTGGAAGATTTGGACAGGTAGTCTATGCTGGACTTTGAGACATTGTATTGGCAGGCGGTGCTATATGCAAGAGACATACTATCCTACTGTTTGAAGTGTGTGTTGCTCTTGATACCTTTCAGCGTTTGTTGCAGTGCTCATTGGGGCAACAGGGACCCCTTTATTAATCTACCTGGGACAATTTAGTTGTGTTTTTTATCTCCTTTAAGCGATTGTGGGAACACAGCCTTTAAAAAACTGCAACCCCCAGAAGTGCCAGCTGCTGCAAATGGGGCACTTGATCAGCTGAGCAGGGGTGACTACTGATCCAGAGTGGACAGCCGTAGTATGGGATTGGCCTGTCCCAGAGACAGAAAAATAATTACAGGCTTTCCTGGATTTTGTTAGTTATTGTCTCCAGTGTTTCCAGGGTACCTTCATTGCTTAAGCAACTGCTGACCAGAACTACTGCTCTGGGGAATAAGACCGGAACAGTGTCCTTGATCTGGTGCTTGTGACATTTGACACGCTGAAGACTTACATGCTAAATGGCGCTTTTCCTGGCGAATGCAGATTTACAATAGCCATTGTGTCTCCACACCAATGTGAGCCTGGATGGGCTGGGCGGTGACAATGACCTGATGGCCAGAAGATGGACAGGGCTTGGACAGGTCCAGGGCAAAAATTAGGAGATCTGAGGACTGCTCTATGACGGGAGTTACCCAGAAGGAGAAGTGTACCATCTGAGCTGAAGTGTGGCAATGGAGTAGGGTCTGGCAGTGTTTGCTAGTGAGAGATTTTTGTGTAGAAGGATGCAGGAAGGCACAATTGAGGAGCTGTTGTGACAGATCCCAGTACCCTAATGTCTTTGGGCAAAGGTCTGACGTGCAACCCCTTATACTATCCTCAACGGAATTGAAGCTGTGCACGTTTCAGACCATGCTGTTGCTGCTGAGTTCCCTACAGGAGGTGGAGGGAGAACATGTTGATGGCAACAAACCTTTCAGGAGGACCGGTTATGCCCTGTATGTCTGATACCTCAGTCACTACTGTGTGTCATTGATTTCAGTCATAATCAAAAATCATAATCAAATCATAATCAAAATCTTTAAAAAAAGAGAAACGTGGTTCAGTATGGTACTTTTTTTGTAAAAAAAACTAATATATAATAGCAAGATTTCTCAGCAAGTAATTCAGCTTTTTAATGTCACTGCATTACTAATTCCTATCTCTCTAAAGATCTCAAATTCCTCTCTGTGCCTTCAGTGAAGCTGTAGCCAAAAAGACTTCTTAAAACCATACAATCTTTGGTGTATCAGTATTTGGAAAGTGATAGTTTTTTTTTCCTGCTTTGTAACTGAAGTCATTCTTCATACTGACCAGGTCGTATTTCCTTTGAGGTCATAAAGACTGAAATGTCTCTTGGTCCCCCCTGTGCGTTCCACTCTCAGCAGTGGCGTCTCTCCCAGGTTTCTGAACTGCTCTGTAAGTTTACACCAAAGAGCAATACCTGTTTGTATTCAGCAGGGCTCCCTCACTCCACTGCCAGGCTAAACAATCCTGGATTTGCTGTGGTCTCTGAACAATGATTGAGTATTAAAGGGCTCCGGAGTACCGTAGGATGCCTACATCAGACACAAGACACCAGAAGAACAGTGGGATTTCTGTCAAAGCAACACTGGGACACAGCAGCTGTCCCGTCACCCTCGCTGTCTGCTCCAGACGCACTCCTGCACCATTATATAGACTTATACAGATTTATTTCCACACTACTGTTGCTCTCCATACATCTTCACCAAGAGCTGTGTTTCGTTTGTAGTACAGGTTGACGTGTGGCACTCCATACCAGAGGAGGTCACGTCTGACAAATACATTAGAGGCTTCTAGCATCAATTTTGCACAAAGTAATGACATTATAGCCCATGTCGTTTTTTGAGAGCTACAGTAATTTCAGTAATTTCATATTCAAACAGTCTTTTTTCCTCTTGAGGAAAAGAATACCGTCCGTTCTCCAAATAAGTTCATGGAACATTTATTATTTCTCAAGATTTGTTTTTAAGTTGAATAGCGGTTTGACTTTTAAAATAATGTGCTAGTTCAATTTAATTAAACACTGAATGAGTTCTATCAAAGTAAACAGTTCTGGGAAGTTAGATTAGGCCTTTACATTACCTGCGGTGGCAAGTAAATTGAAATGGCCATGAAAGTTTTAAGAAGCTTGCCCGACCTTCATAGGCATCATTTAGGATTGTATGACTAGTGTGCTGAGTCAGGAGGATAGAGACTCAATGAGGTCTTTCCGTTATATACAGCAAAGAGGATACATCCACTTATCTAAGGATGAACATTTTTAGATAGGGATTTACCACCGGAAAACATTGCAGTCGTAATTTCCTATGGTTTGCATTAGAGCAAGATAAATACATTTGGGCTGTTCTTTTTGCTCATGTAAGTACAGTTTATGTAGTGAAGATGAAAACACAGTTCTGTCTCCCAATACAAAATTTGTCTTCAGTATAAATTTTGTTTAGCTAGTCTACTATTTGGCATTTATCTGACCTGGATCATTTTGGACTTCTGCTAAATATTTTTAAAACTGTTAACCTTGAAGAAGTCAAATCTCAACACAAATGTTCAAGCTAAAAAAGCAAGTCTTTTAAAAAGTATCCGGGCGGCGCAAGTCGCTTCGCGCTGTTACTTTTTCGAAACACACGACCTTGCCGTCAGAATCATAGTTGGCGAGTCGTTTGCCCTGAGTACAGACCTGTCCCGCCCTATGTTTCTTAATCCGAAAAGGTGCTTCCTGCGTTGAGTGTCAAGAACCCAGCTTCACCCCGCCAACTTCCCTGCAGCAGTCCGTGAATCACCAACTGACACACCGAGTGCCGGGGAAAAAATGTCAGGCGCTGTTACATCAGCCGTACTCTCACTAACCCAGCCATATAGGTAATGTGCCACAAACCTGATGGCTCACTTTACACTGTTATCTACCGACCTGACGATTCTACTGCCAGGAGACCTTATCTGTTAGACAGGTGGAGGAGGGAGGACTAATTGATTTTAAAAAAGTTTTACATAGGAATAACATTTATGAAAATGCAGATATTTATTCTGATACATTTAAAAGATACGTTTGACTCACAAAACACATATTGTACATTCATTTGATTGCGTTCAGAATTCAAAGATCTCTCTATTCTATGCAAATTAATTTGCAATGCATGAATCCAGTCTGAGGATCCATATTTATCATTTAGACCATATACAAATGGTTTGCACAAACAGTAGCCATTTGAAATAATGTTTAATAGCATTAGGTTCCATCATTTCAGTAAAGCGTGTCTATCCTGTGATTTGATTGTGCTCGTTCATGGATCAACCTAGCACCTGTGTAATTTCTGCCAAGTTTGCTACCACAGATTAATGATCCCTCTGGCTACGAATCTAATGAGACAGTTCATACAACAGCGATGTGTGGAAACACATTTTTATCTGAAATACAGAGAGATGGTGTTGTCACAGACAGTAAGTGTCTTGTATCACTTCTGTTATTCCTATATATGTCAATATGTCCTGCTTATTTAAAATTAGTAGGTTTTTCAACATATAGTGTATAGGCCTAGTTGGACTCTGTAGAGAGTGTATTCTATTCTATCTGACAATGTCAAAAACCCTATTTCAGGATTATGAAAAGGATATAACAGTAGAATCAATTTTTCGGCAAATATATTTAAAAACCTTTTAACCCTATGCCACTGTAGTCTAGTTGAGCACTGCGACCCCTAGGGGTATTCATTCATTTTCTTTAACTGCTAATCCAACTCAGGTTCACAGAGGACTGGTGCCTAACTTGTCGGACACAGGGCGTGAGGATGGTTACACCTATGGCGGGGGTTCCCACAGTCCATCACAGTGCAGAAGAAACACAGCCACACATACAAACTGACACAAAGGGACAACTCTGCAGTCTCCAATCCGTCTAACGCACAGGTTTTTTCAGCTGTGGGAGGAAACCGGACCACCCGCTCAAACACACTAACACAAGAAGAACTTGTGCACTCCACACAGACAGTGAGCTAAGACGGAGTCGAACCCAGGACCCTGATACTGTGAGGCACCAATGTTTAAACGCGTAGCTGCCATTCCGTCCCCTAGAAATATTCTCTTAGTTTTCTTTACAATTGACATAATATATTAATACACATATGATGTATATTCCTTTGATATGACGTTTCAAAGGCATATTTCGAGCAATTTATTTTCAAGATTAATATTCAGCCATAAAAAACAGCATACAATTAAATATAAAAGAAAAGAAAAAAACTTTTTGGAAATTTTGTCTCCTAAACTTGCAGAAGTTGGACACTCACCATGTTGATTATGTAATAATCGTGGTTGAGAACTTGTATGAAAGAGAAGTGTAATGTAAGGATGTGAAACTAACTTGTTCCAACAAAACACGTTGCATTGCGTGGAGAAATATTTTCGTTATTTGGAGATGTGGTATCTGTTGCTGACATAAAGTCTGGCCCCTGGGGTAATTATATTGGTTATTGATTAGTGAATAGATGAATGCCCATAAATAAATAAAAATTCAAAATGTATTAGTTTTAATTCCCCCTGGTTTTAATTTACCAGAGAATTTCATTTTTAAATAATACAAATAAATGAAGGTATAAGGGGCGAAGGGTGTTTTTCCACCGACTACAGTAAAGAGGTGACCCTGAATCGGTTCACAATCTGTGATCCAATTTGTGAAGGGAAAGGCAATTCTTCCCTCTTTGCCTCACAGTGAAGTTCTGCAGTGCATCACTTTGATTTGAAGCCCAGTACAGCCCTTTTCCGTCCTCCATCTGTCAGCAACGGCGCTCCCGAATTCTCAAATGCATGCGTCACACTGAAAGGACGCTGCCTGGCAGAGGCCTGAAATCGGTTCGCAAGGGGTTACGTGCATTTTTGTTTTCTCTCTCCAAACTTGTGTCACATACTAAGGAGCAGGCGTTTTCTTAAATGGCCTTGTGGTCTCTTTGGCACACATTGGTCAGGAAAAGGTCATCCTCAATATCGGCAAAGTGTGGGAGTATCGTGGACTGTGAAGGTATTTATGTGAAGCTTTAAACAGAGTTCACCAATTTTAGCTAGTTGTGTTGACGTAGCCTAATTCATTACAAAGCAAACAATATGCGAGTCCTGATTTGATAAACTTCCAAAATAAGTAATTTATTTAATTCTATGTGTAAAAAATACTTAAATTAAAAATTTCACCAACACAATATGTCATATTAGTCAACATTAGTTGACATTAGTTCATGTGTTCAGGCTAGAAATAGTGCAAGAAACACTAATAGGCAAACTCTCGAATACATTGTCCATGTTATACGCTGAAATGAATGATTTAAGGTTGATCATAATAAAACCATAGCTCAAGTTTTCCACTATTCTCATAAATATGCATTCTTGTGCAGTCGCCAAAGGTATGATGCCTTTCCAATTTTATGATTCAGGGGTTTCAGTGATTTTTAAGGGCATTATTTGCAAACATAGCCTTTCAGGAAACACCTTAAGAATTCCTTAAGATAACTGCACTGAACTAATGCTGAAATAAATGAATTTAGGAATAACAACATGTATAACACCCTGAATGGTTTTGGATCGATTTTGCTGCTATTGGGGTTGATGGGGGGGGGGGGGGGATTTAGGGTCATCTTAATTCTTTGTTAACCCTTTCAGTGGTAATGTTGTTACCTAGGGTGGCATTTCTGCAAAATGAATTGCTTGCTTAGACACAGCTAACTAAATAAAAGCCAGCAGGGGCTGATAGTATGAAAAATGGATTTTCATTACGGTTTCATTGATTCTAGTAAATAAGGGCCCCAGGCCTGCTCTGCTAAGGCTGCAAAACGGTAATAATTTAATCTAAGGTGACACAGACCAAAATGTATGTGGACAAAAATCATCCTTGAATATTAAACAAGGGCCCGGAGACAAGCAAAAAAATAAAATAAATAAATAAATAAATAACTGTTTGCGGGCGTATTTAAATGTATGCAGATTGCCGTCTAACCTATTTAAAAACAGAAATTAAAGATTCTTGTCATAAATCACATTTGCTGCCATGGATATGCCTTGTTACGCTGGCGTTTAACGGAAACCTGAAAGGTTAAAGCACTCGGTGCATTAAATTGTACAAGGATAATTAATACTTTTCTTGTGGCTATTTATAAAAAATGGAAGACAGAGTGGGCTGAACTGTGAAAGCATAGTAATTTTAGGATGGCAAAACCCGACCTGATCAGGTTTAATAACATCAGTGATATTTATTTAAAAAATAAGTCCAACCAGAACATTGATGAACAATAGAATTTTTTATGCCCATAGATAAAACTATTTTATATTGTTTTCCGCACAGAAGTAATGCATTTTTGTCCCATTTGCTCCAATAGGTTAAGATTGCATGGTAGCATCAGGTGAGTGGAAGGAAAATGATTGTCATGACACGTCTCTCAGGACTTCCACATGGAGCACCGCAATGAGGAAACACACTACCCAGTTGGACGTCCACCAATCAGCTGGGCTTTTCATCTGTAGGTACTCTCGTTCATTTTGCACCACAATCAAAACGTTTTAACCAAGTGCAGCTGATTCTAGGTTTTTCCATTGATCAGTTATGAAGATATTGTTGCCGAGTTAAACCACCAGCGACCTCTGTTAATTGTAAGCATTTCATTACTTTAAGTATATTGTCACAGTATTACTATGGTATTGGTTTTAACATGCTCGGGTGTTTCCCAGAATTGTCCTCATGTGGTCAAACGAGTCACAAGTAGTCCTTTCCAGAGCCACTAGTATAGGCCAAAGGGCAATCTCTGGTGACAATGGCCAATTTGCTAACATTCTTTATTTATTTTTTTAAATTTGTGCTGGAACAATATATAATACGATTACACATCCCTTATTGTCCAATTAATATGTCGGCACTGAGAGGCCTTTGAATGACTTAAAGCAGAGATGAAAAAATGGCCTCTGAGAAAAAAAACAATCGATTGTGTAAACCATCGGTAAAACAGAGAAACCAGGTATGGTAGCGTGTAGTTCACTGACGTACGCACAACGTACGCACAACTCACAAACTTAGAGCAGAGACTGTGGGTACAATCATTGGATCCAAAACTGTTGCCATTACATTGGCTTCTTCTTCAGATGCTAAAACTAATTATTTTTCAATAAGAGATAAACAATATCTCTAAGAAAGTTACAAAGATTAGAGAGAACAATTAATCAGTAACCAGATCATTAAGAATAGCACTTCTGATTGGATATGAAAATGATAAAACTATGGTAAGAAATTTAGGGACTCTAATTCGATGGGCCTGCGTGTTAAGTGGCTACGCCACTGGTATAGGTATGATCTTGGTATGCTTCTGGGTGTGCACGATAGTGTGTGTGTGTGTGTGTGTGTGTATTAAATTTGGAGGTGCAGGCTCAGTACTATTTGGCTATCCAAAGGAACGCTATAAATATATATGGTGTAAAATTAATGACACGCTTTTTTTGTTTAACACAGTTTTTTGGCTACATTGTCTCATGCCCTTTCGATATATATGAAAGAAGTTTCCTGCTACAATCATGAAAAACAGGCTTGGCCTACTTCTGCTTCTGTAAATTTTCTGTGACAGCAATGAAACAGTGCAGTTAAACGATGAAGGAATTGGTGTCTGAGCAATATTTCAGGGAGGCGTTTTTTTCCCCCGTTTCGCTGCCGACTCTACCTACATGAATGACCTTTCTGAAATTTAGAGCCTTGCGACCACGTAGCCCTCTGAATTACTGTAATTAGGAGAATTCAATTAATCACACAGAACCCCTCAGCTTCAGTTACTCCAAGTGACCGTCTTGTTTTACTGTGCAATACCAACCAAAAAATAAAAAAAACTGAAATAAACAATATAAAATTTCCAAGCGACTCCAGGTCTAATCCCTGACCTCTAATGAGAAATAAATCCAGTTCCGCTGGTCGGCGTTAATCTAACACACACGCAGCACAACAGCGTGTGACTTTTGGATTAACCACTCTTGAGGGCTCAGGGATTAGTCCCAAAAAACGTTTGGCATTTTATATTCCACTCTCCAGTTTTTCATTCTTCCCGTTTTTCTCCTTTCCAGTTTTCGATGTGCATTTGATCTATTGTTGCAACATTGCATACTGTTTGGCTCGATTTGTTAAGCAGTTCTGCTTGCAGTAATGCCATAATCATGGTATTGTCCATGATGATTCGAGCAGGGTTCCAACTACCATCAGAGAAGTGAGCTTGTCTTCCCCAATCCAAACTTTCACTTGGAAATGTGTTGTAGCCTTTACCCATGATTTTCCAATGGCCATGCACATTTAATTCTTGTTTTACAGAATGATTTACAGAATCAGTTTATAGACACGCTCAACGTTTGATTCTATTGTACAGGCTAAGGAAACAATAAAATGCATTTCAATAATGAATGTAATCAATAATTAAAGGGCTATACTACCCTCTTTAATAAAATATTAATAATTAAACGTAATGTCCATTAGTCTTTTCCTTTTATGATTTATTTGATGTATTCAGTGTTTTTATTTATTTATTTATTTTATAAATCCTAAAAAATTGACCCAGTTTGTGGGTAGAATTTATTCACTGTCTATATTTTCGTCAAAATAAGTAAATCCCTTCACTTGTTGAACATCCAGGTCAGAAAATAATTCTCCATGTTGCAAATCTTGCAATTCGTACAGAGGAGACAGGAAAAATTGCCTTTGATACCGTTTTAAAAATCTGTTTACATCTTTTGTTTCTGTAAAATAATTCAGAGATATGATAAAGGCCAAATGTCTGTTAGTTATTTTACAAGTATAATAATGTCCGCTCAGTTATAAAGGGTTTAGTTATTTCCAGTTTCTCCACATTGAAGCAAACTATCCACTGGATAAAAGCCCCAAATGTTTTGTGTGTCAGTCCGTAACAGAACAGAAATTACCAGTCAGAAATACAGAGAGATCATTCCTATGCCAAACCTAATCGGAAGTCTCCCACAACATACACAATTAAAGCTTTTATATTGAAGGCTTGTTGAACAGCAAAGTTCTAAAATGAGGCAAAAACAATATTTCCAGTACATTCTGAGATTTAAATATTTATTTATGTTTGTTTAAAGGTTTTCGGCATAAATGTGTCATTTCCTCCTTATTCGGGGCAATTACCAAAGATAAGTACTAGCCATGTTTTTTTTTTCCTGCTTAAGTTCCTGGAGGTAGCCTCTGGCCATGCTATAATTGTTCCTAATAACAACTGAAACCATTGCCTAGTCTTCTTCCGTTTTTCATCAGGCACTGGAAATTACCTTTAATGTCTAAATGAACACAGAGGTTGAGGTTTCTGCTTTTTATACTGTCTTTTAAATTTATTATCAAAGCGGTTACTTTCCGTTAAAATGATGAACTGACTGACCTAAAAAGTTACTTTATTTTGAATAGCTGCCTATCATGCCGCAGAATCATACATACATAGCGTACACGTCCACGTTATGTGTTATAACTTATTCCAGGTTCCATGAATCAGTTTTGGTCTTTATTTACAAGCAGTCTGACAAGAATGCAGTTCGGTCCTTTTGTGTTTTTTCAAAAAAAAAATTTTTTTTAGGTTGAGTTAACTTCTTCTAATGTCTACCTTCCTCAAAACTGGGAAACACATTTGCGCCGTACACAGAAGGAAACAACTTACTCATCTTAATTTTCTACTCACCGAGCACTTTTGCACACCCTAAAGAGAAGTCTAAAAATAGGACGACTGATGTAGAGACTTACCTCTTCCCTTTATGTTTCTGATAAAAACTGTTGCGGAGGGGAATTTTGCCTCTTACAGCTGCCCAAAAACCATGTGTTGCAAGACTCTTGGCTGCTCATATTACCTGGCACCATCGGCCCTAAGAGTAGCAAGCTGCCATTTCTGTCCTGGCTGGAAGGTTCTGGATGAAAACTGCATGTTCTCAGTTCTGAATAAAATAAATATCCATCTACCACAGTTCCCCGTTTACATAGAATAAGTCACAATGGAAAGGTACCATTATAATCGTCTTTTTTTCTTCTTTCTTTTCGTAGATGGTGCTAGAGTAAGCAGAACGTGATGCAACACTATGTCTTGTTCCGCTTACTCCAAAGACAGTACAGTATTGGGCTAACAAGTTTCCTGGAACAGGTGACGGAGGGAAATCAGCTTTGTTCCTATCACACAGAAGGTGTTTGTCATCATCTATTTTAGGTCGGATGTGTGGATTGAAGAAAATAAAAACTTTTCACTGGAGTTTTCAGCTGAAATGTATTTGGTTAACAAAGGATTTCCTGTCTGGTTAAATATGATCATGCGGATATTGCGCTATAAAAAAGTTTAGAATATAACTTTTTTGGGGGGGGGAAATGCTTTTGTTTAGTTTTCATAGAGCATTTTTTTGACAAATAGTATTTTGAGAACATTGTGGAGTATTAGATGGTTCAATGGTTCATTCTATCCCATTTTAGCATTCAAAGACAATTTTATTAAATATTTAAAGTTCACTATATTCATTTTGAAAATTTTTAATGTTCTTTTTCTTTGAAGTACTAAAGAGAAAATTAGAAGGCTTCAGCTCAAACCATTTTATATGGCAAAATTATTTTTATTTTTATTTTCATGCTTAGTCTTTCGTTTCAGATCATTTACTTCTAAAAGGACATACTATCAGAATTAGTTTCTGGTACAGAAATGCCATTTTCAGACTTGAAGAGAAAAAAACTTTATTGAAACTCATCTGTAAGGAAATCTGGAGCATGTGAGAAAAGGCAAAAGGCACACTGTTTCATCTGAGAAATTAAAAATGTCTGTGTGTTGCTTTTTTAATTAAACGTTTCATTAACGTATTTGAATAGCATCAGCAGAGTCCTTCACTTTCCACGCGAGTGTGATTAATTGACTTATTTGTACTTCAAAGTAATTTATTTCCTTTCTTTCTTCTGACTATTGCTGTAAGTTGTGAGCATTGGACGAAGATGAGAAGGGAAAGTGCAGGTTAGTGGGAGAAGAAGGAGAAACTGTTTAAAATAGGTTTCTGTTAATAGAGATTGTAAACCTTGTTTGACATTGCTTCAAAATATTCCTGCTGCAATTTTTAAGTAACTTGAAATCCACACCACTTTCTTGACTGACATTAGTGAGATTTACCAGTCTTCCCACTACACTTGATTACTGAGCTTATGTCACTGTTAATAACACACTAACAAGGACCTGCTTCATAGCGTGCGCTGAATCATGGGAGTGAGACCCTTTCCCTGGCTTCTCATGTCCATGTTGGTGACGGGCATTCCGATTGGAAAGATCCATCACTGACAGCATCATTTTGAACACTCTACACCCAGGTCAAAAGGTGGTGTGTTGTACAGAAAGGCTCAGGCAACTTTATTATCAAATGGATCAGTCCAGGTAGTGTGTTAGGAGCTGACAGTTCACTAAATTAACCAACATTTTTTCACTCCATTATGTTGGTATTAGTCTCTGGTTCCATGTCTCATCTCATTGACCCTGGGTCTGTTTTGCCAACAAACTCTCCACCAAGAACAAAAAACCCAAGACCATGAGATGTCTGCGTTACTGGCTAGGTAAAAATTCTGTTTAATGTTGTCAGCACAACCAGGCCCGACTCCAAATATAGTGAAGTGAGGCTAATGTGACTGCCTGAGTGGAACTGGGTTTACGATTGCTTTTGCACTGCAGGATGTGGGAAACACCTTGTAAGGGGGCATGAACCTGAATTGTTTTTCTTCTTCTTCTGGCAACTAGATTCACTAGTTACTGATGTATCAACTACTGCTCCTCTAAGTCTTCAACTGCCATTATTCACTTCCTATTCTATAATCTGTACTTCGTGGTTTTAAGAAAATGGCAACTTTCTTTTTTGTTAGTTCCCTGAATATTAAATGAGCAAACAAAAAGAGGGGAAAAAATAGCTTGGTTGAGGTTGCAGTGTTAATCTTGTTCTGGTAAAAACATTTGTGGAGATGCAGTTTCTGTTTTGATTATTTATATACATTTGTATAAAGGACTGTTGGATATGATTTCCTAAGGGTCCTTGGTTCGCCTTTGCACTAGACAGTGATATCAATGTCAATTTATTCTAAAAACTAAACACATTGTCATTGTCTTTATTATGTTATCTTTGTAACAATTACAATTACAATTATTATTCCCCAATGTGTTTGTGTTCCCAGCTATTGGGGTGCTCGTCGCACAAGTGTTGCATAGTTTCTCACCAGTTTGCCGTTATAGTGGCTATGCTTGCATTTTTTGTTGTTGTTTGATAGCCACTTCAGACCGGGGGCGGTGGGTAACCATGCACCAGTAAAAGAGTTCTGTAGCAATGTAGGCTAGTAAATGCTTTCTTAATTTACTTAGGCCCCTCACTGTTTACTGACGAGTATGCCGGATCCAACAGGTGGATCCAACCGATCCAACAGTATAATAACCATGAGATTTTTCATAAATGACTCCAACAGGCGTAGTTTGTCAGGTAGTGGAACACAACAGCTACAGCCTTTCAGTGGACAGCTGTGGGTGGCTGAAAGAAAAGAACCTTCTCGCATTTCCGTTTAACCTGTAATTTCCCAACATCTGTTACTCATTATGTGCCCCCTAATCTTGTATTGTTACATCTGACATGGGCTGCAGGCTTTGTTTTTAGGACATGTCTTATAATGTCTTGTAATGGGAGTTTTTGTAACAAAAAATACAGGCTCAAAGAACATATTTTATATGTAAATGGTTTTTTCCTCGAAACCACTCTTCTGAATGAGCTCCTTGTAGTTACATTTGTCTTTGCATTCTCGGGACACGGTGACTGGTGTTGGCCCCTGTATGCACTTAATCACATCCTTTTCATAAGTGAGCAGCTGGAGCGTAGGGCTACCCTAGGGCTGCCGGTGAACTTGAAAATCCATGAATGTCAGGCTATTTTGTGCTCCATGTGGTTTAAACCCATGTCCGCGGTAAACAAGTTACACTTTCTTAGTGTATGTCATGGGAGACCTTATTTTGACGCAGGTGTTGAGTTCTGGAGAGTTTTACCGAATGGGTATTTCTAACATTGAATTTTGCAAAAAAAAATGTTTTCGTACTTTGAGATATCTCTGTGTAAGCATTCTAGAGCAATCCTATTTTAAACTTTTATCTTGGTTACAGTATTATTTCCTCTTTTCTAGGACAACAAACAGAAAACACGAGCTTATAGAACTAGAACAAATGCTTACTGTTTTTAAGCACATCAGTTCATAGATTAACGATATAGTAATGACATGACCATTATTTTTACTAATTGCTTCACCAAACTACGTTGTGGGCTTGTCTCTGATATGTGATGGTTTGACTTAGTATTTGCATAGATCTTTTTGTCATTTAAAGGATGTACCAAACTCAATTTATGACAGCTGATGCATGCATGAGCTTGCCCATCAAAGAAAGTAACTGGTGTGAAATGTTGTATTCCTGGATAATTAAAACACTAATATTTTGGCGCTACTTCCATTATGGAAGTTTAATCAACTAAATCAGGAGTTCTCCCAACTCATTCACCTCTCTTATGTCAACACAATAATACAATAAACAGTAGGGCTAGTTTATTATATCCACATTAGGGATGGATGTTAGAAAAGGTAACATTTATTAAGAGTTTCACAATTATAATAAATTAGTTAAAGGTCATCAACTGTGGATGCCTTTTTTCCCTGCTGGATGAAAATGTTTTTGGGGGCATTTCTTTGTGAATCGGTTTATTAATACTTGAAGCATGTCTTTTAAAAGTGTGCTAAAGTTCTCCAGTTTTGACATTAGGACTAAATAGATTTAGATAATTTATATTACTATCAATGAAAAAAAACAAAAAAAACACAAAAAAAAACTCGATACATTGTTAGTATAAATTGAATTGATCAAATCCTTATAACTTCAGATAGTAGACTATGATGGGCCAAAGTTACTGGAAACATGTACAACTGCTGGCATTCCATATGATACAGCTGCTGCTTAGCCTGGGAGGGGTACATTTTGTGTTTCATCATTCCCCATAGAGCACTTTGTTTCTGCTATTTGGACTTTGTGTGTTCATTCCATAAGATAGATTTTTGTTATTTTGAAGAATGAAATGTACCTTCAGTCAAGAAGAGTCCTGCTGAAGGAAGATCAGAAGGAAATCTTTGTATGTCAAGCTGATCTGGCCAGCGGCAACACACAATTCAAGCTGAGAGCAAAATTCTGTATAGATAAAAATAAATAAATGAATAAATAAAAAATAAAAAAACTGTTTCCTGTTAAGTAACATGGATGGGGATCAAGATTAAATTCCTCTTTATCAGCATAATCCATTAGTGACTCTATCATGCAATGCCTCATACCTAATACAAATTATGTGTGGAGTTCAAAGCCAAGTTCCAATCATTGCTGAAATGGTGACTGAAACAATCTATGTGCTATCAGAGTGCTATCAATATCTAAATATCAAGTTCCAAATCAAGTTCCATTAGAAGATTCCCTCACAGCACACGATTTGTTTAAGGTAGGATGTTGGCTTGGTTTTGATGCAGCCAATTTTAATTAACAAAATTGCACTCACTGCTTCTCACTGCTTCTTCAATACATTTCATCTGAAACATGACTGAACTTAAAACTAAATGGCAGCTCGCAAAAATATATACAATCAAAAAACGCAGGGGGCTGGACACATTTAATACACAAGTTAATAAACATAATACTAATGTTCATAACTGGAGTCATTATGCTTAACTTAATGTGCTCATTTTGATCTAGGTGTATAATCAGCAGTATGTATGCTTGTCTCTCTCAAACAAGCTTGAGTATGTCCAAGGGAGCAAAATTCTGCTTAGTTTAATTAGCATCAAGGTGCTGTCCGGGCCGTTGAAAAAGTTAGATATGAATTCAATGCTGATATGAAGGGGATATTTTTATTAGACTCGCGGCCCACCTAGGCGATGAACTTTCAAACATATTTAATTTATTTAGCTAAGGCCATTCCTAGACCTGAACTTTCACAAAAAGTGTCTCCAGTTTCTTTGAGTTCTTTTGAGACTGCCCAGAGCTGTTCTGTTGAGAGATTGAACATGTAGCAATGTAGCCTGGGAGAATGGGGGGGGGGGGGGGGGCTTGGTGTCACCCTTTTGAAGGTTTCCCACAGCTGTGAAAACACTGGCCCCTGGCATTGAGGAGGGCTACTTCAGACAGCTACTCCAGGTGACTGCACACCTTGAGTTCCATTCATCAAGCACTATTTACTCTGGCTGACAAGCCTAGTTCACAGAAGGAACTGACTCACTGGAGATACTACCTGGCCCACCCAGCATTTGACCTCCAGATGTAAACCTAGGCCTTTATTGTCCCCGAACACCTTTCTTTGTATGAGACTGCAGCTGCCTATAATATTTCTGGGAACTTAAAGGGTTATTCAGGAGATGTATCGCTGTACTCCAAGCCGCTGGAAACCAAGCCACTGGAGGCCCTATTGGCATAACTGGTATGGCTGTGTAAATTAAGCATTGAGCACTGGATGCAAAACCTCAACAATTCTTGACTGACAGACACTTGCATTGAATGTTTGATCTCCCTCTGATGTCCTGTCCTCTACCTGCCTGAATGTAAAATTGTAAAATTCTGCTCTTTTATTTTCCTTTTTTTTAATTTTTAGTTTTACTTGAGTTTTTCGGTAAAGAAGTCTTTAGCTCCTATTAGTTAGTTAAGTCAGACCACATCTTCGAGTGGAGGGGTGTGAGTGTGAAACCCACCTTAGCTATGAACTTTTGACTCAGCAGTCAGCCGTTCTGAAATCCTAAAATTCATGGAGGACTACAAACACATGTAGCATGGGTGTGAAAACTGTACTGTACTGCTGAGTATTCGATTACATTGAATTTTAAGCATCTCATTTTCACACCTTCTGTCTTTTGCATGTAGAGTTTCCTTTGTACTAGTGACCCCTGCCATTATTCCTGCCTGGGAGTCCAAAGTTAACACACCGCCATGAAAGGAGTGTTAATACCCCAGCAAAATTTCATGCCTGTGCTTTGCTTCTGCTTGTTGTTTTCGAGCTAAGCACCCACTTGCATCTGTCTGTGTCTGTTATGTAATGATATATTATAGTCTTCCATTATTAAAAAATAAAAGACTCAACCATTAAAGAGCAGTCAAGAGAGTTTTAAAAGAAATACTAAGTTACTCCAGAAAAAAAGCATGGAAAATATGGCACACAAAGCCTTGATGGCCAAAAAGAAAATGTTAGCCTTCTGGGTATGACTGTTACGTGGTCTTTCTTATTATTCCAGTTTGTTTACATCCACATCACTGAAGTTCGGCAAACGGGTTGATTGTAGTAGACCACTGTGCCTTTCAAAAATCACTAGTTAAGGCGAGGAGAAAAAATGGAATAGTGAGGAGAACAAAAGTTATTTGGTTCCAGGTTATTTCTCAAGGAATTTTTCTTGAATTTTAATCCCCGGGAAGCTTTTCGCGGCACAATGGTCTCGATTTGGACTTATAAAGCTGCTATAAGGTCAATGAAGTCATAGTCAGTCTTGTTTCCATTCGTTCTATTTGCTGCTATAACTTCTGAGGCGAGGAAAGGTTCTAAAATGACATGGATTGCTCATTAATTTCATACTCTGTGGTACCAGGCAATGGCACAATCTGTTAGGTAAAAAGTAAATTTAGGTTTTTCAGTTACATTTTTTTTGGCTTTGTCTGTCAAATTGAACAAGAGTGGGCAAAGTGTTCTGTCAGTGCTTACAAACAATCCATGGAATACTTGTTGGTTAGAATAAAATTTTCAGATTTAAATGTAGTTCTGAGAAATTCTTGCATAAATCTGACATTTACTATGTTCTCAGACAAATGTAATTTCAGCCTAGAGTGCTGAAAAGTTTTTTTTTTGTATGTGTGCCGAATAATGGAACATCATTCTGGATTAATTTGAGTTTAACTCTGTCAAATCCGCAAACCAAAAATAATATTAAAAGT
Organism: Hiodon tergisus; assembly: GCA_025775045.1. NCBI lineage: Eukaryota > Metazoa > Chordata > Actinopteri > Hiodontiformes > Hiodontidae > Hiodon > Hiodon tergisus. The sequence goes on from JAOVYW010000001.1 coordinate 12,117,832, forward strand.
TCCAGATGCTCCAGAATTTAGTAGATGTTGTGGTGAGCAGCGATGGGCAAAAAAGTCTCTCAATCTCAGTAATGTACTGCACAGTGATTACCTGGCTGTGATTAGATGGATTACCATGCTTTTTTATGCTCCGTTTGACGTCTCATTTGGATACCCTTCACAAAGGTGTAATAAAATTCTCTGGTTGCCGCAATTGTATTTTTTTCCCCCTCTTCCCGCATGACAGAATCATTTAGAAGAGTGCTTTTACAAATGCAATAAATCTGCTTCATAAAGGTTTCTCGTGGGAAAAAAAAGAATGAAACTAAGAACCTTAACAATGATAGCAACCTGGGTCTAGTTCCTTACTAGATCCTTGTAGTTTGTAAATGTTGGCAGGTTATCAATGAATAATCAATATCTAATTAGACTGATTTCATTTCTCTTTTCACTTTCGATGCAATCATTTCTTCATTGTATTTAGTCAGAACAAAAAATAAAACCAAAAAACATCAATAAAGCAAATAGATTATTGCTTCATTGTATTAACGGTTATGATTATGTTCTTCTTTAATTGTACAGAAAACCTGTTTGTATGTTGTAATTAATACAGCTGTGTGTTGAAGGCCAGTGTGGATCGATGATATCACCTTATTATCTCTCATTTATCTCATTTATTTAGTTCAACAAGACAAACCTTTAAGACAGACTTCCTGCCAAGCTAAGGAGGATGCAGCCATCTAAAATGGCCCAAACTGGTGCCCCCCATCACCCCAAACATTTTCCAGAAACGATGCCCATAAAACCCGCGATTCTGTAAAACCCAGAACTTTCTCAGACAGCTTTCTAAGCACCCCTCTCTCTTAACAGTTCTGCCCTGGGATAGCCAGTGAGTTCGGACTTCTCTGACTTTCCATCAGTTGAGGACTTCTCTGACTTTCCAGCAGTAGAGTTTTGATAAGTTTACATGTATAACGTCTCCCAAACAGACATTTTGTGTTTGTGTGTGTGCGCATGTGTGCAGGCGTGTGTCTCTACGTGAGTTGCCTGCTATGGTTGCGAATGATTGATGTCTACTGAAAGGGGAGAATCACAGACTGTCACAAGATAAATGACCTGAGTGTGTGGGACGTGAACCAAGGAAGACTCTGGTGAGGTAGAATCAAAGTGTGGGCCACCCCTGACCAGACACACTCTGCTGCACTGACCACCGCAGATCCATAATGTTCATACTTTTCTTTTTTATTAATGTCTGTGCTCAGCGGTTTAACCTCTTCATTGGAAAGTACACGTTAATATGGAAGTACTAATTTATCTGATTCATTGGTTCTGAGATTTACATGTACTGTATGATTATGGTTTTGTTTAGCAGACACGACTTTCCAGAGCCAAGTAGCAGCCTCTTTATTTGCTGCATTTGTAGATCTCAGGCCTGTATTGAGGACAATCCTCCAGCATAGCTGGTATTCCTTAGATCTCTAAGTAAATAGGGGGAAGACTACGGTGCCCATAGTCTGTCCAGGTCCATGTTTTTCTGCTTTGGCTGACATTGATTTGAGACGGGAGATAATTACCTAGCAGGATCTGTATCCCGGTTATAAAGACATGTTGAACTCTTCACCCTGCCTGTGTAAATGCACTTCTGCTGCTTGGATTGGCTTTTGCGACTATGGCAATTCGAGGTTCACCTTCAGGGTGACACCTGGAAGTTGTACTACCTGATTAACAAAGCTGAGAAGTAACACTTCTTTGTAGAAATACTTAAGTGTGACCTATGAAAATCGCTATCTGTGTAATTTGTGTGGCAAATTTGCTACCTGTTTTGGAACACTTATTCTAATTTCCTAATCCCATCCTTAGGTAGATCTGAGTCACAGAGACATTCAGTCAAATGTAATGGCGAAACCTATACTATGTTTCTAAGTTTTTACTTGTCTTTTTTTTCTTGTGAGGAAGAATTAAAAAGGAGTCTTCTATATGTTTAGATTTAGGCATCAATCCTTATTAGGTATGTCTGACATTTTCATTTTAACACTTTGGAATGTGAACTTCGGAAGCTCTGATCCTTTTTCAGTTGAACTCCATGATACGCTTTCATTAAAAAGATCAAATGTATAATGTAATGAAATGCAAATCGCACCATGACATGCCAACGTCTTTTGGCCATTCTAAAAATACAACTGAGCGCTGCTTGTCCTGTTCAGAGCGCTGAGCGGCACTCTCTTAGCATCGACAGATAGTGGAAGTGAAGTCTGAATTAAATGAAATGCAGTTGCAGTGTGAGTAAAAGTATAAAGCACCAGAGAGTTTGTTTGTTGTATTCACTGCATGGATTTCCGTCAGTATACCTAGGAGACTGCTGCCGGTAGACACCTCAGATTAAACATTTTTTATGTGATCGGGATGCAGAGAAAATAATCCACGCTTTTGTTTCTTCCAGACTTGATTATTGTAATGCTATCTTATCAGGTGGCTCAAATACTGCCACAAATACATTACAAGTTGTTCAGAATGCAGCTGCTAGGATCCTTACTAGACGTAAGAAATATGATCACATCACACCAGTGTTGGCTTCATTACATTGACTGCCAATAAGGCAGCGAGCTGATTTTAAGTTACTTTTGCGGCTGTAAATGGGCTAGCACTCTTATAGTCCCGTATGTCCCATCTAGATTACTTTGCTCACAAGAGGCTGGAAATCTATATACACCAAGAATAACAGAATCAAAATCTGGAGGAAGAGAATTTGCACATAGAGCTCCACAACTATGGAATAGCCTCCCAAATTTTGCGCATGAATCGGACACAGTATCTATATTTAAAGCAGGATTAAAAACATATCTGTTTAAACTTACATGTAGTCAATAGGGGGACTGTGACAGTGAAGGGACGGTGGCTATTAGAAATATTTTGGTGATAAGAACCATTCCTCTTGTCACTCCATCATTGGTGGTTCCCCCCTAGTTGGCTGGGTTCTGCCTTTGGTGGGGCGGGATGGGTTCGGACCACCTTCATTGCCATGTGTTGTTTCCGGCACTCACCCTCTTTGTATGCTGCCATAGATGTAGCTGTGACCACTTTTAAAATGTTCAAATTACCTGATCATCCTGCTTTCATAGGGTTCCATATCTCTCTTTCAAGCAATCACGTGAGGCATCCTGCAGGACTGCATGACCATCCACAGCAACTAGTGGACCTTTAGACTGGACTCCTGCCATCTGGGCAGGAGTTTTTCCTTGCCACTGTTGCCACTGGAATGCTTTTGGGGGGTCAGGCCTGGGAGATATTGTATTTTTCTGTATGTAAAGCGTCTTTGTGAGATGGAAACGTGAAAAGCGCTTTAAAAAAATTAATTGATTGTTTGATTGATCCTTATGTTACAAGATATAACGCCCTGAAACACATCCAGAAGGAATGGTCAGAGGACTCCACTGAATCTGATCTCACTTTATTTATCTCACTCCGTGTCGGCAACCCGTTAGCCGATAAATATGTGTGTGGGGTTTGCTTCTTCTTTAGCTCTTTATTTAGAGCAGCGTGATGTCCTAAAGGCATGTCTGTGTTTGTGCATGAGTGCATGTGTTTGTGTGTTTGTATTCCAACATGCAGAACTTCAGATGCTGTGCTCTCTGTGTAGCAATATTTTGAATTATGCGCAAATGTACTGTACTTGTACATAGTAGTTCTTGGGCAATGTCCTGTCAAAAAACTGAACAGGTGTGACGTCTTTCAGCATCGCTGTGGACAATTTTAGAGTTTCTATTCTTTTTTTACTCTTTAATATGCTGGTTTTGGGCTGCATGTCTGGACAGCCCAATTAATACCTCAACAGCTGTAGAGTGGGAGAGAAATTATAGCAGCTGGGAACTGGCATAATGACACTTACTTCCAGGTGTACTTTTGCAAGCAACAATGACACATGGGATGGTGCTCACTCATTTACCTCAGTGATAAAATGCTGATAGTGACTTTAGTGATAGTACACTTGCACTGCTGGGGACATTTTAAAATACACATTTTTTCTCTGTTTCAGCAGGTCTACTTTTTATCAGGTTTTTTTTCAACACAATGTATAAAAGTGCTTCTTTTTATTTTAATAAAAAATGTATTGAAACATTTGAAAACAAAACCCAGACCCTGCTGGCATGTTGTTGTGTCTTTTTGAAATATATAATTTTTACGTGAACCTCACCCTAACAAAATCGATGTTCGTTTTTTTTAACTGTACATTGATAATCAATGGAAATCTCAACAAATTAACAATGTAATTATATACAATTCTGAATACGATTAAGAAGGTTTGCACTTAGCTCCATGTGGTTCAGCAGGATAGTATGAGCGGCAGATGTCACAGTTTGCCTCATAATTTAATTAGTGACATAGCCTAGTTTCACTGTTACATAGCTAAGTGTTCAAAGGATTATGCTCTCCGAAACCACCTCTGCATACCTTTAAGGGTTTATGTTTTTTGAAAGTGTATTCACAATCCACTTGAAAACTGGTAACAAGTATCAAAAGATGGTGTTGGTCATAATGAGCTTACAAAAAAATTAAAAGATTTAATATCATTTTGGTATTAAACCCAAAATGCCATTTCTTGCTGTGGCATATTGCAGAAGGAGACTGTCCATTTTATGACAACTGAGTGACGAGACTGTTTAGGCACAGCACCAGTTTATTTACCTCTAGCTGATGGGAGAACATGGTGTTAGACAAAGGTTGAAGATGAGATGGTGGAGAAACTCTGGAGGGGGCCTGCACGTCTCCTTGCATTTGATCAATGAACTCAATTACAGGGCCTTTCCTGGGGACTTTCACTGGACCCCTCGGATGATGCATCGCGTGCCCTGCACCTGACACAAAATCTTAAATAAATAAGAGAGGATGATAGGAGGGGAGGGTAGGCGACCCATAGCTTCACTCCCCCTACAACTCAACAGTGGTCCCAACTGACTCCTCTCCGGTAGAGTAACCCCTAATACATTCTCAACATCCATGCATAATAAATGTTCACCGCTATCCAAGGTGGCAGTGACAAATCGGGAGCAAGATCCACTGACTGGCAGTGAGTGCACTTCCTAGGCTTTCCCCGTTTTTTCACACCGTTCTCCTCTCTTTCCCGCCCTCTCGTTTCCTCCCTTCTCTCTCATTCTCTTCGGTAGATGCCGCAGAATAGATTTTGAAAGAGCACTCAAATGTACCCGTGGAAAAAACTTCTGAGGAAAGGCTAGTCTCTGGGGGCCCTTGTGGGAGAGTGGTGTGCAGAGAGAGAGAGAGAGAGAGAGAGAGAGAGAGAGAGAGAGAGAGAGAAAGAGAGAAAGCAGCTTTGATGTTTTAGTCTGAAAGATCTTTTCCTTCTCATGCCGTCTCAATCGTCCCCTGTTGGGCCTTAGTTTAGTTCGATGTCAAATATGTTTTAGTCCAATTTTTATAATAGGAAACAATGATCTGCCGGAATGGAGAAGGATTCTAGCCACCATGGCCGCTTTACCGCAGAGAGTGTGGGTGGAGGGAATGAAAGAGCGATGCTTGTGGCTCCCCTCGAGGGACAGGATTCCCGAAAATTAACCCAGATTCCCCACAGTCCACCAGTTTAACCAGCTTCTGATCCCCACCTGACAATGATAACCAGGATAGCCACTGGGAGAAAAGGCTCTTCCCGCAAAGAGTTGGATTCACAATAAATCAGTGCCCAGGCTTTCCCCCAATTACTCAGCAAAGAGACGGGTCAAGACCCATCCATTAGCAGACCACAGTTGCTGAGAAGCATTCGGCACATTCTTCGAGAATTAAAGGAAATAGGGCAGAGTAGATGTCGCACCGTCTCGCCGTTCAATTGATTCAATGTCTAACACATTTTTCTGCAGCTGGGAACACCGGGTCTGAAACATTTAGGTGAGATGAACTGTGGGATGGCCGAGCGAGAGAGACAACAGCTACCACAGTCATGCTGAGGAAAGGGTTAAGGTGCAGTTTTCCCAGCACTTTCAAGGTTTACAGCTTTTGTGTTGCTTCAATTGAATCGAGCAATTACAGAGCTGGCCGGGCCTGGCGCCGGTTAGTGACGGGTGGATGAGGTTCTGTCTCGCTCCCTGAGTGCGGAGCCGCACCCTCGGTTCCGCTCCCCTGTCGATCAATTAAAAAAACACTTTCTTTAAAATAATTAGCTGACATTTGTGCTTATTAAACAGATGTTTCCATGGCTTCTACCGGTAGGATACAGACAATTCTAAGAGGGAAAATAAATACTTGTTTGAGGGGAGGGGTTTTTATTGTTTTTTGTAAAGTTAATTACAACTATAACAGGTAAGCGGATTTAAGTATTGTATATCAACAATAGATTTTTGCCTGTTAGCTGGAGGTGAAAGTTCCAGAGCTATTAAATGTTTTATTTTTTTATTTTTCTTTGAATGTAGCACAATGTTTCAATACAACCTGACAATTGTGTTATTCAGTCATGAAAAAAATTAATAATACGTTTTTATTTTGTCTTTTGGACACAAGCAAGCAATTTATTGTGATTCAGTTGCATGGTCAGAACAAATATTTCTCACTTTTTGGATCCCTGCGAGAGAAGCTGGAGTTGGGAATATTGATTAGTGTCCCACTAAGAAAGCAAGTACAGCGGGGGAATGTTCTAATCGTCTCAGCGCACACAATGTCCAAATAACCTCGTCGGTCTGATCAGTATTTTGTCAGCCATAAATGCGTTCAGATTCCAAATTTGAGGTCTTAGACGTGGGAATGAGACTTTTGGGAAAACGCACACCGCTTGGTAAGAGGAGGCTTGTCAGGATTAAGAGGACCAGGGCCGTCGAGATCCATTCCTGATGAGGTGGCTCGATCCTCCTGGCCTGTGTCGGTTTACAGCTTCTTACCCTTACCCGTAACTCTGTTACGCTTTGTGGGTGCTCTTTAGACCCTTTGAAGTAGAACTCCACTTTAAATAAACGCTTCGCTGCTATCTACAAGCCCAACTTATGTTTCAGCTAAATTGGCTGATTTCATTAGAGTCAGGTGAAGGGCCGTTGAGTTCCAGGCTGAAGTGGCTCTCCAACAGCAGCGCAGCTCTGATGTTGGGAGGCTCGTCAGCGGAACGGCAGCAGGTGTGAAAGATTTAACCATTTTTAAGCACAGATGCCAGCCTCTGGAGTTCAGGCGCTTAAACCACCGACTAATCCCTTAGGTATTTTAATGAAGTTTCTTCTCATTCTCAAAACCAATATGGTGTGAATTAACGGCCTTTGATTTTTTAATTTTTTTTTACTTTCAAGTACCCAGGCTGTCGATTCTGAGAATCAACAATACATCTTTTGAAATAATGATATGCATCCACTCTCTTACAGGCATTTATAACATTTTTTTTAAATTCCATCATAAAAGAAATGTTATTTTATACATTTATTTTTTCCCAATGTATAAAAGCATGCTCCTGAAGATATATATATATATATAGGTTAATTGGGACTCAGTAGGGGTCGTTTTAAATAAATGCAATCCATGGACTGTTCAAAAAATAAACTCTCGTCTGAAGTCATGGTTACCTTCTCTTCTTCCCTTTGTATACCCGCAGGCAAATTTTCAGTAATGCCATGCTCATCCTATTTGTCAAGATAGTTGTGCAATACAGTTCTACTGTCTGTACAATTAGGAAATGCTGAATGTGAGACCCCTTGCTCTGACTTACCTTTCCACACTGTAAATTCAGGATGCATGTGAAAACGGACCAAAGGAAATGCCTAGGGGCTATTTCTTTCACAGCGGTCGCAAAGGAAAATCAACTCCAAGTTCAGGTTGAATCTCCAGCTAGCCCGAGGTGTTCCAGACTTGAGTGCAGGGGCCTGGCCTGGATTCCCCCAAATCACCGGCGCCTCCTGGAAAACAAAGTGACAGGGCAATTTGCATCGAAGCCTGGGCCTATGGTGAACATGACCGTGCAGTCTCACGTGTTTTACCCGTGTAACCATCCTGCCATTTCTTTCCAATTTCGTATAGAACGTGAATTTTCTGACCCAAATGTTTGAGCTTAGCGCCATGCTGTAGTAAAACAGTACAGTTGAAATAAACACTTTCCCCCTAACGATGACTTTGACGACTGTTTGTGAAGTCACACAAACACGATTTACAAGGGCTCCCAGTTAGGTGCAAGATTTACTACATTGTGGAATCAGCGCAGTCTGTGTAACACTAAGTGTACACAAAACAATTATGTGCCAGTTTCGATTGTTAATGCACACAGCTAGCAATACAGAGGTACATCTTGGGTGGAAAAAAAGCTGTGAAGAATGTGTCAGTCCTTCTTGATCTGTCCATCCACAACAGATCAATAGACTTCCCAAGCATGGGACATTCCTGCGTTTTCTTCTTTTTTTTTTTCCCAGACGGGGAAATTGAAGGTTTCAAATAAGTCAAGGCTTTAGCACAGGTCCACCATGGCATGTCATGGGAATGAAATAAGCTGTCTGCCAGCAGATCGATGGCTGACATAACGGCAGGCCACTGAAAGGAAATGTAACAGTCCAACAAGGTCCTAATGTTATTACCTCCACTTCTGTCAGAAATCACCCCTGATGTATGGCCTGTGTTTTTCTTTGTGCGCGACAGCCCGGGATTGAGCAAGCGTGGGACTGTCGGGGAGGAATGTCAAGGATCCCTTTCACTATTCTTCCTTGATTTTTAAGTTTCCCCTTTGATTGCTTTTTTATGGTTTAGGGATGTTTTGCCAAGAATCAGAAATAAGCACGTAGGCATAGAAATAACTGACTTGTGCCCGGGCACAATTAGGATTTAAATTATCATTCCAATTATCAAACAGATACTTCTACAATCCAGCTATTCTGGTCGCGTTTTGATTGTTTTATCTCTACAGAGACATTTGAAGATATCCTCGGCAAACGACCTCACAAAAATCCTCTTTACTTACAAAGCATTTACTTGTTATATTGCACAGAATGCAAGTAACAAGTAACTATGTTTTAATAATAAAATGCAGACAGGTGTTTTTACTTACACATGTACCCCACCATTTAGTTTCATAAGCCTTTATTAATGAGGTCAGGTTTCTCTCTTTGAATAATTCCTCTGTCCACTTCCTCCCCATTAAATGGATTTTGTACTCAACAGTCAGATGTCAGTAATAGGCTTGCTCTTGCTGGACAGTGGGAATTATAATATTCATAAAGCATAATTGCAGAAGACAGTGATTACTCAAGCAGAATTATCAGCAAAATGTGAAACACACCATTGGAATTAATTCAGTGTTCAAAATGATCTGAAATAAGTCCCATAAGAAATGTAAGTGGTAAAGTTAATGCTAAATTCTTTATAGGAAATGCAAAAAAAACAAAACGTAATTTTTATTTTATTTTAATTATAGATCCTTAAACCTGTAAACTTGGATTCATTTTTACATGTCCATTGTTTGAAGGTTTATAATATATTCCAATTAGGGTTACATTTTTAGTTAGATTTATCATTTAGATTCAACAGTGTTACCAACCGTATTTTTGTTACTTGAACGTTACTTGAACAGTATTTTTGTCTCTAGAATTATTATTTGCTATATTGTAATTGTTAATTGTTAATTGAGGACACAGAGACATGGTTCCAAGTTCTCCTTTCTTAAGGTTACCACTCAGCAGCAATTTCGAAGAAACGGGATTTAGAATAAGATCAAATTGAATAAGTAATGCTAAGGTGAAATATATTAACTCCAAATAAACAAATAAGAAACAGAACTGACTAAATATCAATTATTACATTCAAATTCTAACACAATGATTAAAACTTAAGTCCCCTCAGTCACTGTTGAAAGGTATTATTGATTATTGATATATGTTCAATATGAGAACATTTCATGTCTCTGTTGTCCTTGCGGAATCTTGTCTGGTTATAATCACTAGAGAAATGTATTATAACAAGGTAAGTGCTATTGACATATTCACTTCTCACAGGCTCTATAATTTTCATTATTCATTTTGGCAATGCACGAGTGTGTTTCTGTGAAAACAACGGTGCCCAGCAATTACAGAGCAGAGAAAAATGTAGTAATTATATGGATTTTTTCCACAGAGACTGTAACTATTATTCTTGTGAAAGAGTCATCTCACCTATCTAGTCCAAGGCAAAGGTTAAGACTGGAACTGTACTTAATAACTGTACTCTTACCTGCTATATTAATCAGACAAGTGCGCATACGCTAGCCAATGATAAAGTCACCAATTATCTTAGGTAATGAAAAAGAAGTTCAAAATAATAAATGTTTATTATTACACATTATAATCGTAATTTTCCTTCTCAGTCTGTGTTGTAAATCGGATTCTCCTCAGACCGATCCACCCACACAGATCAATTTGTCTTGGGGACAGGAATCCATATTTTTCTCATTGCTAGCTTAAGGTTCCCTTTGCTCCCCTGCCATGTTAAGCTGAATCAGCTTTTAGCCCAGCAGACTGCTCTGACCTTAGAGGTTTCCCCGCTTTCGCCCACTGTCCTCTTGTTCTCTTCAATTTGTACAGCCTAACCACCGTCTGCCTGGTGTCCCCATGGCCCTTTCCAAAGGTGTTTCATCACACTACAGTAAATGTGAAAAAACTGATGCACTCAAAATGGCTCAAAAAACTTGCTTGATATCAACAGGGGAGTGGACAGGGGCATTTATAACACATTTCTCCCCTACCGTTGTCTACCTTTCGGCAGAAGAACACTCGCGGTGCTCCCTGGAGATCCCAGTCGATCAATACTACACAGGAGTTAAATTAGACCTCAAGTAAAGCACGTATCTACCTTGGCTGCGATACGTCAGACCTTAAATCCCCTGAAAATTTACTTTTTCCACTGAGTTAACCAGTAACTGGATGAAATGAGAGGGAAAAAAGCAGCTGTCTCGCCTGTTTCTTATCTTTATTTTTTTCCCACAAATACCCTCAAAAAAATAAAAAGCGCTATTTATTCCCACAGAATCACTCTAGGCAAAAATTAACAGGCATACATAGTACAGAGCGCAAAACAACACAATGTAAATGGAATTTAGAATTGAAAGAAAAAAAAATTGCATACCGTTAATCAATGGTTTATATTGTTTTATGAATGTTAGGTCTCGCATTGATATACCATAAACAGTTATTGTTATTAATTCAATCTTGGTATTATTTTGCACATGTAATAATTAGATGTTAATATTTGAGAATGAAACGGAGAATGAAATTCTTTTTTACGTAAAAACTGAAGTAAGTTTAAAAAATTTTTTTTTTAAAGAGTAACATAACAAACACTGAAATCTCTTTCAATACATCGCCTCAAACCTGTACCGTCACATTCCTCAATTGAATTCCACCTGCTCTGTGATATTGCCTCTGAAATGTGAAGCAGGTAAAGCTTGACTGGCCCAGATGTCTGCCTACCCAATTGAATTTAGGTCAGGAAATGTGCTCTCTCTCGGATCAATAGGCCGCACTCAACACAGCTGACACCATTCACCTGATACACATCCAACCTGGCTGGGGACCAATTATACATACCTGGGGGAGTTTTCTCTACCCTTTATCTCAAGTGATATCTCCTACAATTACAGGTACTTAGAGCTCATTATGTCTGCTCTATTACCTGCCAGTCGCCGGACTTGATGTTTGCACAACAAGCAGTCCACCTTTCTCCTCCTCTCAACGAGCCCATTGTGTAGGCACACACCGCACTCAGGCAAAGGTAAACTGATAGGCCCCGCAGACGCGTGCCGTCTGTCAGCGCCGGCCAGATAACATCATTTCTCTCAGACAGTGTTGTAGTTCGCAGCTCAGGCTCTTTGCTCTGCCGGTAATTTGACACTGCCCCGTGATTTAATTGCACGGTGAAGGTATTGGAAACGGTAAACAAACAAGGAGTTGTCCCGAGCTTCCTGCAACCATTTTAAGGAACACCTTCCTCCTTGAACCTGCCAAAAAGGGCAGTGTTGGTATTGCACCTTGTGCAAGCTGGGCAGCAGACCTGAGGGACAGGGAGGAATGTACGAGCTGATGGTGTAAAAAGGATCTGAAAACGTTCAAGAGTTCACAGCACCTTGGTCATGCAGATAACGCAAACCTGTACGTTGAGCATCATTCCCAACTTTTAGAATTTATTACTTACACCATTTGAGTTGGAAAATTAGAGGATCTCTTTTATGAAGGTATACTGCCATTTCTAGAAGGCCAACTCTAAAAGACACTGGGTAGTATGTGTATCCACCATTGGGAGCAAAACGGGTATCACCCGGGTGGCGCAGGCTGCAGATTATCGTCTTCTCATTCAGGGACTAGCATGGGCCTTCTCGTTTTGGGATTACCGGGTCTTTTCCAGTGGTCTGGGTCAGCCGTATGTTCCGTTGAGCAGTGTAGAGGATCCTGAGAAAAACTTTTCATCTACAGCAATGATGTAACATCTCACCTGCCCTGCATGAAGGTCATCCATGAATAGTATACATGGGATTAAAACAGTGTTTAGACTCTATTTATCAAACACATATGCACCTTTTGATTATCAATTCTTGTTATAAATATGCTTTGCATTTATTCCTTGGTCAATATGTAAATGTATTGCTAATTGTTTATCATATTAATTTCACCCGGGGATATCACTCTAGATGTTGTTACTACTGCTGATTCTGCTACTAATACTACTAGTATTGCTAATAGTGTTATTATTATTATTATTATTATTATTATTATTATTATTATTAATATTGTTGTATTATTGTATTGGCCTTGTTGATAATATTGAGGCTATTCTAACTTTTTCAAAAACAATGCCTTATGAAACAGGAATATGTGATTTGAAATTTTCTCCCAACAAAGGGAATTTCTTTATTCATGTTTACACCACAGACCTGCCACACCATACTAAAATAAATTTTACTGTCACCCAGGTGGTAGGATTCCCCAAGGTAATCTTTATTGAAAAACAGCAACCTGTTATGAATAATATTCTCAAAACCACAGCCACCTGGTCTGGGCTTAAAAATAGAAAGAAAACGTTGGTAACAATGATTAGTGATCGCTCAGAGGGGACCACACAAACATAGACCACCTGATTTTCATACATTGCTCTACCTTCCTCTCATCCGGCCCTTCTCACACTATCAATAGCAAAGCACCTGCTTCCTGCTTTAAAAAACGGAGAGAAGTCCCTGTACGTGCCACACACGGCAGAACCTTCGAGGGCTTACAGTACGCACATGTACGTGCCACATACGGCAGAACCTTCGAGGGCTTACAGTACGCACATGTACGTGCCACACACGGCAGAACCTTCGAGGGC
>JAOVYW010000001.1:12131200-12143855 GCA_025775045.1 Hiodon tergisus
ACGGCAGAACCTTCGAGGGCTTGCAGTACGCACATGTACGTGCCACACACGGCAGAACCTTCGAGGGCTTGCAGTACGCACATGTACGTGCCACATACGGCAGAACCTTCGAGGGCTTGCAGTACGCACATGTACGTGCCACACACGGCAGAACCTTCGAGGGCTTGCAGTACGCACATGTACGTGCCACATACGGCAGAACCTTCGAGGGCTTGCAGTACGCACATGTACGTGCCACACACGGCAGAACCTTCGAGGGCTTGCAGTACGCACAAACATTCCAGATCGTTCTAATGTTGAAAAGGAGCATTGTGCTCTTCCTGGGACTTCACTGGTATGTTTGGGTCTGGGCCACTTTCCAAGCCAATGCACTGTAAATGCAATCACTGTGACGGAGGGGAGTGGGTGGCATTGGAGGTTGCCGTGTAGGGGATGGCCGCACTCAAAAGCAATACGGAGTCAGGGAAAACGGCATCTGGATCATTTCATTGTGATTTGATCTGGATCTATTTGTGGGTTTTATATTTACGTGTTTTGTATTGCATTCAGAGGGGCAAAGCGAATTATCTCTTTCCAGCCAATTAGAAGAATGGAGCGTCACTATGGGAGGCGGAGAACTGGTTAAGCAAAAAATGGTGAGATTCTTTAACCGAATGCAGAGCGGAGATAGGTCAATACCAGTGTTAAACATGCTTCTACCAACAATCAAACGGTGTACCTCACGGTGTGTCTCTCAGGACTCAATAATACCATTCCAGTTGTCAAATAAGCAAGTGGGAGTAGAATTTGAGCACGGTCAGAAGTCCTGATTTTTCACAAGACTCTCCCATGCATATCAGCCAAATATTTGGAAGGTCAAATTAAGTATCAGAGTGCTAGACATAGAGGTAGTGCTTGCGTGAACCTGTGCAGCACTTTACTACAGTTACGAACAGAAAGAAGAATACCCTCTGTGTCCCATCTGGTTCCTATTATCGGAGAACGTTGTCATTGTTGACTCATCTGTGACAGAAATGGTCCTGTGCATCTTTGTACTCATTCCGTCCGTAGATGAACACTGTGCTCTCAAGGGAGGCAAGGAAAAGACTGCCATTACGAAGAGAAAGCAATACGCGTGTTTAAATTACTCACTTTATACTTAGGCAAAATGAATTACTGTTAAAAGTGAGGTAAAAACTGAGATTTAATATGCAATTACGTATCAAATATGTGATTAAACAGGTGTTATAAAAAAAGAGAAAAATATTTAAAGCAATTTGAAAACCCGGTTGTTTGAAATTTGAACCAATTTCAAACAAAATACTTCGAAAAGAGGGGGGGGGGGGAAAGAAAAAAAACATCAGGTGTGACAGGATCGCACTCATTGAACAGATTTGAAATCTTTTCAGTTTCAGTCATTTCAGAAAAAAGTGCCACTGCCATGTGACGGTAATTAGCAGCTGACAAAAATATCCATGCTTAAGCTAGAGGTGAGAAATCACAAAGCCAAGTTAGTTTCTCATTAATTTACTATTTGCTGTCCTCAACTTGGGAAGACTTGAGACCTGAGGTATAAACTTAACAAGGCACCATACTGTTTCTTGGAACATTTGCACCAAATTTAACACCAATAAGCAATGGGGCTGCTTTCATACAGGTTTGTCTTACAGCAACACAGTATGCAAATAGGTCAGCCCTTAGAACCTAAATTTACATGGTCACACCTTGAACCTGGGTGAGATTATTTAGCATTCTGCAGTTTTCAGTTTGTTTGTTCATTTCAGTCTCAGAAGTGTACATAGTCTGTGAATAGACTAAACACATAAAGTAAACTTTCAGGTTGAAGGTTTGATGAGGCAGATTTTGGAAACAAAATGTTGTCAGATTTAGTTGTCTCACAGAGGGCCTTCAGTTCATTTCAGTTACTTATTTTTAGGTTACTCAAAGTGTGACTTTATTATTGATAAATGGATAATGGAAAAAAGTAACACTAATTTTGGTTACCCATTTTTACCCTGGACAAAAAAAAACCACAAGTCAACAATGATGCTATGCGTACTTACACTTCACCCAGTTAACTTAGCTTGACCCTTTTGCTTAACTGTAGGTCTTCTCTATTTGTTCAGTCTGACTTGTTCTTTGGTCTGAGAATCTAAATTCATTCTTGTTTTTCTTTCTTTTTTGTGTTCCTGAAGCAAATTGTACTTGTTTTCACTGCTGACCGAAACTAAAGACTGATCATAGCCCCCCCTGAAACCCTTGGGAGATTTTAAAACAGGGATTTGTCATTTGCATGCTTTATCTTGTATTAATTCAACGCCGAGAGGCTGGTCCTTTATTTGCTCCTCAGAACGTTTGTTCTGTTTGTAGCGTTAACTGATGATATAGGAGCTACTATAGGTGATATAGGTGAATTCTCTGCTGTGGAAGCTAACCGTATTCTACTGAACTCCAAGAGTCGTCATCCATCTGTTTGTAGCGTTAACTGATGATATAGGTGCTACTACAGGTGATATAGGTGAAGGCACACACACACACACAGAGGCACACACACGTGCAGAGGCACACGCACACGCAGAGGCACGCACGTGCAGAGGCACACGCACGTGCAGAGGCAAACACACACACGGAGAGGCACACACACACACACAGAGGCACACGCACGTGCAGAGGCACACGCACGTGCAGAGGCACACACATGTGCAGAGGCACACACACGTGCAGAGGCACACGCAGAGGCACACACATGCACAGAGGCACACTCAAAGCGCACAGAAGCTGGGAAAGCTAAGGGCAAGGTTGGAGAGTGGAACCAGCAACATCTGCAGTCTCCGTAGTTGATAGCGTGTTTGCCAGCTTGGAGACAGATCACAGGCTGAGTGAGATGCTGGAGTCTGGGCTCTACCTCTTGGCCAGCCTCAGTCGTATCCTGACTTCCAAGCCTCCTAGCTACCACCTGTTAGTTAATTTGCAGCGACTGGAAGGCCACCCCGACTCTCTGAAGTCAACTTGCCTTCTCATCCACCCTCCATTAGCGTTGGGGCACTCGAGTTGTTGCTCCTGCCGTCTTCATTAGCATCTCAAAGCTTTGAAGTGAGCAAACTGAAATCACACAACTCTGTTTACCACTATCAAAGGGAGATGGCTAAAGGACCATTGACGGTTGACTGAGGCACGTTGGCAGGAGACACGCCCCCGAGCCCTGGAAACCAACGGAGCTTGTTACGTACCTGAATGCGGTTGCACTAATGAGACCACACTCAGGTGTGTTGCAAACAAAAGTCTCCCTGTCCCCGCCCACCTTCAGATTGGGCTCACCCAGGCGTGCTGCACTGACAATGCATTCGTTTGGCAGAATAGGGGCAAAAGTTAAAACTACGTATTTTCACAACTAAACATCAACAACCCGATTGCAAATAGCAGGCAAGGAAGGCATTCAGTTATTCATTAGTTCTGACTTTGAAGCGTGGCCCTACTTGAAGGCTGTTTACTACTGACTTTTGTTGAAAGGGTAAACATGTGACATGACTGATGACAATATCCAGGGAACTGTAAGTGACATTTTAAAAATTACAAGGAGAGTTTGATGGAATCCAGGGTTTCATGCTGCATTCAGGAATACTCTTCTAAGATATCCTTGATCCAATATAACCCTGCATATGCTATAAATCTATCATATCTTTAAAAATCTCTAAATATTTCCTCACATGCCTTCGAAGCTGCGATTGGTTAATCGTGATGGCCATGTAATGGATACGCTGTATTGAGTGGTCTGGTAGAGATAGTTCTCTTTCACCTTTTTCTTCTTTGTTCATACTTTGTGACTTGTGACGCGATACGCGCACAATGCATTAAAATCATCACTGAAAATAATTCACATAACTATATTGCCAGGCACAATAAGTAAGTAGACAGTTACAAAAATAGAATTTCAATGCCCACAGACCATTATAGAAACATCTGTTATATACATCTGTTATAACATCTATCTATATTCTTATACATGTTCTTTTTGAGAGAAACAACTGTTATTCTTGCCTTGCACGTTGTCAGCATTGAATTTCTTTTTTATGTTTTAATGGTAAATAAATGCCTTAAAGTCTTCACTAGCCCACAGCAAGCATGAAATTCCTGGATTTCAAAGTTCTCTGCTCACTTTAAAGTTATGGTGATACAATCTCCCAGGGCGAACACATAACAAAGCCCGCTCCTGAAAGTATGCGCTCACCGTTGGAGTGAAAAAGAACGCTCTGTGTAGGTAGATGAAGGAAAGATACATTTTCCGAAACAGGAGAGGGGCAGCTAACAAAAACATCTAAAAAAAAATATATATTTTAGTCTCCGTCTTCAGTCTTTTAGATTTTTTCAAATTTCCAAAGAAAATAATTTTGCCGGGTTAAAGTCGCTCAGCACAATACCATACAATGCATAAACTATTTATCCCGTGCTGTACTTAAATGCTCAAAGAACAAACAGATGTCTAAATAAATGAGTACGTTATATTTAGCTGTGGCAGGCATCCTCCCAGTTCAATTATAAGGCCTTCCTGGAGTATGGAGAGGTGTTAAGAGGGCGAGGATCATTGAGGGGATCCCACTGTTCCATTATGCAGGTCTGTTCCTGTGTAGCTTGTTGCCTCCTCTTCACACCTCTCATTGCCTTTTTTGCCAGGCAAGTTGCAGGCGGGAAGAGGAACTCTGGTTTTTTTTTCCTATCTAATTTTTGACTCATGAACTTAATTTACTGCATCTGTTACCAGCACTCACTTGGATATCAAAATTGACACAATAAACGGTTTTGTACTTCCAGCACGCAATTGTTTTTATTTTCACGTGTCAGATTAATCGGCGTTGCATGGTGCAGGCACCCCTAGAATTGGGAACTCTAAGTTCCAATGATTTGGGTCAGTTTGGATTTCATCTTGGTTTTGATGTGGTTATCATCTAATTGATATTAACATTGAAGAGCATTTTTTTAATCAACACATTGTAAAAAGAAGAGCTACAGTTTCAAAAGATTTCAGCAACATTCGACATTGCCGAGCAAATAATACATTAATACATTCTTCGTGTTCCCCTTAAGCCACTCAACCATGACTTATCTCTATAAATGTATTTGTTCAGCTTCTTCTACCTAAACATGAATCGATAAATGATTTACATGTCTCTGCAAATATCTTTCGTATTATATTATCGGGAAGTAATTCAGAATTAATCATATCCTAAATTACAACAAAGATTTCCCGTCTCACTTATCCCTTAAAACATAAATTTCCACATGTTTATCTGCGCACTTTGTTGTCTCAAGCTACATCGAACGGAGTAAATGCAAACAATAACCGCACATCCCACTTCCGACCTGAGATGTATAATTCGATGAGCATTTGTCTCTAACGTGACCCCATGAATAATGCATTGAGGTCAGTACCTGTGTGTGCTCACGGGGAGCTAAGGATACAGTTCACATACGAGAAGCTTGCTGCATTCTGAGAAGCAGTCGGCGCCAGGGAGCCTGCCCTCCAAGCCCTCACTCAGTACCCGGGCTTCTGACTCTACCTTGGAGGCAAGGTTGGGGGTTGAAGTGAACACTGCTGGCTAGGAGGTGAACAGCTGTACCACACTGCAGATGAAAGGGAAGCAAGTGTGTGTGGGTATGTGGGTGTGTGTGTCTGTTTGTACACATACATGCGTAGTCCAGGAGTGAGTGAGTGTGTGTGTGTGTGTGTGTGTGTGTGTGTGTGTGCACGCGTGCGTGTGGAAATGTTCTCTGAGAGGTTTCTGTGTGTGTGTGTGTGGGCATGTGGGTGTGTGTGTCCATTTGAACACATACATGCGTAGTCCAGGAGTGTGTGTGTGTGTGTGTGTGTGTGCGCACACGTGCGTGTGTAAATGTTCTCTGAGAGGTTTCTGTGAGTGTGTGTGTGTGTGTGTGTGTGTGTGTGTGTGTGTACATTCTCGATGAGGAAATGTTTGTGCCTAGAGCCATTCCCATTCTGTCTACCCATGCACCCTTCGGAAAGGAACTGGAGTGCATGCAAGTAGGATAATTTGGTAAATCAACTGTGCTGGGTAGAATTTGTCTAAACAAATTTAGGCTCTGTGTTGAAACGAGTGCAGAAATTCAGAAATGCAATTACAATAGTGCATTATGATACAATACTAAACGTTAGAGAAATGAAACGGCGTGTGTTGGATTTGAAGCACAGATGGGTCAGGTGCTAGGTGAGGTGGAGTCTGAAGTCCATGTGTTGCTGTGCGTGCTGATGGCGAGCTCATTAGCGAGCAGTTCTCTCTCTTTAAAAGCGATCGTTTGGCTCCGAACTGAAAGTTGTGGGGGGGGGGTAGGTAGGGTAAAAACGCAGGCGGACAAATCTCCCTCCTCCGAAGTTCCTCTCGAGCACGTGGTGACCTGTGCAACACCTTCACCAGGACAGATGGCGGGAAGGGGGCGGCGCGAGCAGCGCAAATCTGCCAGAACAATCTGCTGCTA
Organism: Hiodon tergisus; assembly: GCA_025775045.1. Classification (NCBI taxonomy): domain Eukaryota; kingdom Metazoa; phylum Chordata; class Actinopteri; order Hiodontiformes; family Hiodontidae; genus Hiodon; species Hiodon tergisus. Next base: position 12,137,669 of record JAOVYW010000001.1, read on the forward strand.
GCAGGTGTTAGTTAATTGTCTCCGAGCACAGACACCAAGGAGTGCGCTGACGGTACCTGAGTGGAAAGAAATATCTTCATTTACCCCTGCCTCGCCGAGGGAGTACACTTCCAGGAACAGAACAAGGAGGAACCAGAGAGCGAGATGCACAAGCATGACTCTGTCAATTAAAGATGAACCTTGTTCCGCTTCACAAAAAAATCCCTACACTGGCCTTTATTATTCCCGTTTATGCCGAAAAGTATCTACGTGTAGCAGTACATAAACTAGACTGGCTATGGCAAAAAAAAAAGGTTTGTTTTTGAGGTTTAAGGTTTTATTTCAGGTAAACGGGCCCAAGAAAGTAATCGTGGGGACACAAGCTGTTGAGGGGAATGGCAAAAGTGTTTAGCCGTCTATATTAACCTTCAAAAATTTAAAAAATCTACAACTAATAATCCAGCACAGGTTTTAGGGGATATGACCTCTAAAACGACAGCACTTTCGTACGTCACTCTGGGTAAGAGCGTCTGCTAAGTGACAAAAATGTAAAAATATAAAATTTAAACGAGCAAAACGTGTTTCTCCTTCACATTTTATGTTTGTTGTTTGTTTATATTCAGTTTTGCTTTTGAAAAAATAAAATGCTAGTGTACAATTCTCTGACGCACGGTGCTTCAATATTCTATGTCTGTTGCCCCCTGCACGAACCACTTTGGGAGAGCATCTAATCTATTTTTAAATCTGTGTGAGACTTTAGCTTTTTAAAAGCGTCCCTGTTTTCCAATTGATCACTGCCCTGCACGCGTCCATGCTCCAGTCCATTAAGGCTTGCAACTGTGTGCAACACATGTTACCCAAGAATGTTAGCAGAAGTCTGCCCTTCTTTTCTCCCTTAGTTCCAGACCATAAGGAACCAAATCAGGTTAGAGCAAGCTGCTTGCAAGACGGGCCCCCGTCGAGACATGAGTCCTCCATCCTATATCTGTATTTCAAGCTTGAGTGGCAATAGTAAATATTAAGCATCTCTAACTTCTTTTTTCCCATCTCTAAAATCACACATGTCTCACCACCCCGTTGACCTGTTGAGGAGCTATTAGCTTACCCAGCATCCACCATGCTCTTCTGTCTCTCTCTGGCCACCCCAGACCAACTGGGGTCGCTGGGTGGCGATGCAAAATACAGGGAGGACCGTCCTGGCCGCAGCAGACAAGACTGTGCTTCATATCTGGCTTGATGCAAAGGCACTAGAAAGTCAAATCTGACGTCTCTGCCCCCGCCCCGACCACTAGCACCCAGCAGTGATGGGGCCTGAGCAAGGGCAGACCGTCTAGAGGTAAGGACTTTCATCCAGCGTTAATCCACTTAACTGTGCGGCAGCCGTTCGAACCAGTACGTTTAGTAAAATACTCTAAAAAGGGAGTTGATATTTCCAATCCTCTAAGGGCTTCAGAAAGTGCAGGTTCTCGTTCTAACTCAGCTCCAAATTATTCGATCAAAGTAATTTCTTGCATAATAAGTCGCATCTGGTATTTCAGGGGTAAATCTGTTACGTTTTAACGTCTGGAACTTCCGGAACCCCTGACCTGCATTGAGGACTGCATTTTGACAACCCTGTTTTAAAACAATTTTATATCAATGTCATGCAGTAATAGCTTGCATGCAAAGGTAACTGCAGTCAACCTTGATCGAATTTGTTAATGTTCGATGGAACCCCTATTGCAACGCAGTGTGATGAAGCAAAAGTTAAAATGATCCTAGTCTTTTTCATTTTAAATATCCTTACGATCCATATACTTTTTGTATTTGAGATGTGTTGAGCCCTCATGAGTCACTTGTTTCACCCTTGGTGTAGCTTTATAAAAGATTGTACATGCAATAATTACTACCCTCCCAGCAAAAAAATTCATATTTCATATGGTGTACTGCGTCCTACACGCTTTCAGCAAAACCCGCATCACAGCATCTGTGTCATTAACATCCTCAAAATTGGCCCACAGAGATGATGCCTGTTAACAAGACTCAGAGATTCTTTCGGGTCAAAATTAAAAGACAAAAAGTATAGGTGGTGGTGTTGTTTTTTTAAATCAGACTAATAAAATAAATCTGCAAAATATAAATAAATCTGCTAAAATGCTGCACGGGTGTGTAACCAGAATAAACCAACTTTTCAAAGTTAACTCCCACTGTTAAATGTTTTCAAACTACTTTAGATACTTTTAATGCTAACACATACTATACAAACACAGCCAGACAAACTGCACACCAGACCATTTCCAGTCTCCTACTACCTAAACCCTTTTTTCTTCCAACAGCTCTGCTGGTATTCCTGAAAAAGTCTTTGATTGTTGGCACTTGAGTGTGATTACCATTATAGCGGAACCACACTCAGTTGGGAAACAAGGTCCTATTAGAGGATGTAGTCCTCTCGCTTAGCTACACTGTCCATCATTCCCAACAGGGAATTTTCCCTGAGCTTGAGGGAGTAGCCCCCGGCTGCGTGCCACAAAAATCTTTAACGGCCCTGTTGTGGTTACACTTATAATTCATTTTTAAAGTTCCTGAGCAAAACTTTTCAGGTGCCTCTCATTATTCATATTTAAATATGTAAAGCAAGCCACAGGTTCATATGTACAGATTATTATCCAATTATTTAGTGTCCATGAGACTAATTCTTTTAACTACACCGATGTCATTGCCTGGAGGTTGCTATGGCGGTATAACAGACAGTGTGGTCACATGACTGGCCCTCCTTATGAAGCCGGACTGAGGTCAAACTATGAATGTTACTTGGAAGGGTAGCAAGAATTGATGCTGTACGACAAACATAAGTTCCTTATGTAGATGAATCTAAACTCTTCTCATCAAACACATGCACTTTTCTGTGAAGTTTGGCAAGTCTGCGTTGATGTAAACTTTCAGAAGTCCATATGTTCTATTCAAATGTTCAGGTTTAATGGGTAGAATGGGTAACGTCTCATCTACATAATAATAAAATCCATAGAACAACCTTCTGAAAGAGCTTGCGTTTGAGCAAAAGGGTCCAAACTTCATGAATGCAGCTCTAGTTTATGCAAGCCAGATCTTCAGTATGTTATATACACCTACATTCCACCCATTAACTGTTCACAAGGCTAATTTTAACCAGGAACATCATGATAATTACATAATATATCGCAAGCCTGTTTTTTATCAGGCTGGCAGGATGTCAGGGCATATCTCTATAATTTTCTTTTTAATATTTTGTCCATCTTGTGATTATATAATTTTGTTTGAAAAATCATTGAAAATTCACTTTAATCGATTTACATTACAATGTGACAACCAAATGCTGGGGTTTCTGCTCCAAAAAATATAAATAATTAAAGTAAGCTGAAATATTGTTAACGACATAGTAGGGTTTGGGTTCGGGTTATCTCAATGGCATTAAAGCTTGTGCAGGTTATGTTTATGTATTTCGCTCGGGCTCAGGCTCAGGCTCGTGCTCGGGCGTAGGCTCGGGCTCAGGCTCGGGCTCGGGCTCGGGCTCAGGCTCGGGCTCAGGCTCAGGCTCGGGCGTAGGCTCGGGCTCGGGCTCGGGCTCGGGCTCGGGCTCGGGCTCAGATGAGCAGCAAACAACCACCATGGTTTTCAACACTTTCCCCTTAGGTACAGGCCTTGACTAAACAATCCCTGAGCCTTTTATGCTGTGGCTGATTGAACCATTGCCTCCAGCTGTACCAATTATTCAGCTGAGGACCGTTGGTAATCAGCTTTCAGGCTAGCCGCTCTTAAAGGGACACAGACCCATACCCACAGTTGTTGCCCCCCCCCCCCTTCATCTCCAGTCTTGTACAAGTATATTAAATGTTCAATGATATATACAGAGCCCTGACCTCAAGCCCCTTCGTACACATATGGGATGAATTGGTACGCTGACTGCGAGTCAAGCCTATTCGCCCAACACAAGTGCCCAACCTCACTAATTGGGGCTGGATGGAAGCAAGTCCCCACAGCAATGTTCCAACATCTAGTGGAAAACCATGCCAGAAGAGTGGATGTTCTTGTTGCAGCAAAGGAGGGACCAACTTCAGAATAATGTCCATGATTTTGAAATGAGATGTTTGATGAGCAGGTTTCCACATATTTTTGGCCAAATAGTGTATATATATCCCAGTTGAAATTGTGGATGAGTGAAAAGATTCATAATCAACTAAATTAGTGTGTATGCACACATTTCAGTTAATGTACTTTCTTACATAAATGTAATCCAACAAAGCCTGTTGAATAATTTCAGCAAAGTGCCAGGAACAAAAAAGAAACTGATTTTCAATTGCAAATTTCAGGTGTTCCTTGGATTTATCAGAACTTTATCAGAAAGTGGATGTGAAATTTTTATAGTGGCATTGCAAAAAGGAACGTTGATCTAGTTATTTTATGTACCTTTTTTTATGACAGGGTTTATTGTGTGTTATGTTACAGCTAATTCATCAGCTTCACAATGAACCGCCGCAAGAAATTACAACCTGCCTGAGTTGGGAGATGGAGGTTAGAGAAAACGCATAGGCACTCTTGATTTATGAAGCCCTGTACTTTATCGAAGTCCTAATCTTCAGCTTACCTTAGCTCTGGGGCAAACTTACTGTAGAACAAGCTCATGATTACTGCTGGGCTTAAGGCTTGTCCACCCTTGTAGGCAAAACTCTGCCCTGCATGCTGTACAGTTTAGCTTTGGAGCCAATCCAGCTGGATATCCCTTGATTATCCCCACGGTTCAAATTCCATTTTTTATCTGGCAAGGTCTACAAAAAAATTACAAGTAGATTTTTCTCAAATCTACATTGATTTATTCTATGGTTTAAAGTAGGCATAGGGGAAATGCTTAGTTTCCTAGACGCTGATATTTGGCTTTGAATTTAATGAATTCGATATTAAAAATACACTTCTGGCTTGCCTTTGAAAGTCTTACACTCTATTTTAAATAAGAAGGAAGATTTTAAGGTTAATTCTTGCTAAGTTTATGACTGTATATTAAAAAATTGGGTTTTTGATATTTTTGCAAAATTGAAGGGATTTTTTAATGTCCAGCATTATAAAACCATAAACATAGCATACTTAAAATAATGGCTATTATGAAATGTGTGCTTATAAAACATGATTAATTCTGCTTGACTTTATAAACATAAAAAAATAAAATAACAGTCAATGAATACCAGTCCTGATTCTTGGCAATTAACTGAGAAAGTTCTTCATGTAAACTTCATGTGAAACACACAGCGTCTCTACCATTCTGCTCTGGTGGAGACCATTTTTTCTGTTTCACCATTTATCTGTGTATTACCTCCCTACATTACAGCAAGTGAAATGCATCAGTCCAATATGGAGTCAGCTGATTCCTGCTACAGTCCATTGCTGGGTAGATCACACTCAACATGATGCACACACACGTAGGTCAAGTATAGACATAAGAAGACTGACTGCAGTTTTTCACAATCAATAAACAAGAAGCGAAGACATTTATGATGCTTTATATGACCTACAAGTATGAAACTGCCTGGTACCAGTACAACTCTAAAGTAACCACCAGCTCATAAATATTTTGTTTTTCCCATTTAAATAAATATTTAGTTGTATCACAAATATTCTTTTCACATACATGCATTTTGTTCTTTAGACTTTAAATGTTAAACAATTCTATTGGACGTTAAATATTCATGTTAAATCTTATAAACATTTAGAAAAGTTTATTATCTGTGAGATATTTATCACATGTGGGAAACTTTAAATAAGTAACTATTGCATATGTTTTTTTTTTTTTTTTTACTTTATTTTCCAATGTTTCAAACATGTTTCAATAAATATTGCAACATTTCGAAATGTTTTGAATATTTTTTTCAAACATTCCTTATACGTAAGAAACTTAAATGGTTATTACATTCATTTATGCAATGTTTACAAATGTTTCAAGCATACATGTGAAAATGTATTTGTTATATATTTGAAATAAATAATGACTGTCAACAAATTTAAATTCAACAAATTTATAAATATTTAACTTTCAAGATAATTATTTAAAAAGTTTATATTTAAATATTGACAAATTGACAAATGTATATTAATCAAATGTCTGATAAAATGAAATATTTACTTATCCAGAGTCCCAACGCTTGGGGTAAAACAACAGTGGACTGAGATCTCCTCTGGGGCCGTTCGCCTTGCCGAGCTTTTT
>JAOVYW010000001.1:12143955-12161610 GCA_025775045.1 Hiodon tergisus
GCTCAGCATAAAAAAACAGCCAAGACGTAACATTTGATATGGTAATATTTCGAATATAATTGCTCAGTTGGGCATTGTATTTGTGTATTAAAGTAGCGGGGCTAATGAGGTAAAGTCCAGGCACTTAATTTTTTTTCCCTCTCAGTGTTTTGCCTGTGGCCTCTGCCCGAATCTGCTCATGCACTTTTCAAGCTAGCCTTGCAGCGGAAGCATTTGTGCATTTTCTGGTCACTGCACATTCAAGACCGACTGTAAATGATCATCACTTTATTGCCGACCAGCAGCTGGGCCTGATGAATTTTCATGGGCTAATCGGCGATGCAATATCTGTGTTTTGTTTCTGAAATTAAAATCCGAACATGGCATGTCAGTCCATGCCCTTAAGTACAGTGATAGCTTAGTCATTGGGCAGTGATCCCTGGATGCTGACAGACTGGCCAGGCGTCGTACATGGGCAAGTGTAGTGAATAACTTCCCCTCCTCATGTGTCAGTATTTTGTGCTTTTATTTCATTTTTGTTTGTTTCCGGGTTTCCTAAGAAGTACTTAGCGATGAGTGAAATTCCTAAAATGTTTTACTTTACGTGTCATTATTATTGTCTTATTTTCATGCCACACTTTTATTTGAAAAGCATTAAGTGCAAGCAGCAATAGTGCTTGAGGAAACAAAGATCAAATGTGTAGAGAATGGACATTATAAAGTCTGGCGGCTTTGAAATATTGACTTATTTTATACTTAAACACTCAATAAATCAAAACAGTGATCTTTGCAGAATGTTATACTTCTATCAGGTAGGGGACAAGCTAATGAGTTGTTCTTAGAATGTGTCGGTTGTGCCGTGACAGTTTGACATTTCATTTAAGAATTTATGGCTCGTGAATTTATGATGGGACAATTCATCTTGCGTGAGATGTAAGTCATCCTCGCAGTACGGATTCACAAAGTGCTGATGGAAATAGCCTTTGGGCTAGCATATTAGCAGAGGAAGCTCCTTAGCTGTTTCAATTGACATCCATCATGATGGGTTCTGTTGACTTCACCGTTTTCAGTCCCATCAAACTCATATCCAGATTCATTAATATGTCTTATTTAAGCAAAGCTAATTTGTCACAAGTTAGACAGAACGGTTGATCCACTGTTATTTCCATTTGATTCTACCAGGAAGAGACACTTTCTTCACAGGAGGAAGAAAAAAATCGGCTTAACAAGGTATCGTTGTTATTTAAAATGAGAGGGAAACAATTGCCCTTGCCTTGTAATAGACTGTGGTCAAATATAGTCATGTAGCTATTGTGTAACAGCCCTGACAAGCCTGTATGCCCTGCTCATCAGCTCAATGAGGGTTACAAAGGGCATGGGACAGTATCACCCTGACCCTCAAGTGAAAAAAACAGTTCAACAAGCTATTGTGTGCCTTGATTTTATTTGTGGAACATTCATAATACCAGCCACAGCCTTGTGGTTTTAAAAATATTCTATATTGTCATATTTATGTGTTTTTATTTAGAAAGCACAAACCACTGATTTCCCTTTTCTCTAACAAAGCACATGATGATGTAAGAGGATGGATGCTGCATCTAGGAATGCATTCCACACTAAACTTGACATTTAGAGTCCTACAGAAAACGGAAGGCTCCGTCAGTAAAGACTGACAGAAGTCTTCAGTGTGAGCAACGTTTTATTCAGGATAGGCTCATAGAAATGTGAACTCCTGTCTTTCACCATGTAATGGCACACCAGCTAACCTGACGGATAACATCTGCGCTGCTCTTACCTTGAAAGCCCTTCTTCTCCATCACGGGACCATGTGCATCCCTACCATTTAATGGCTGCAGCCAGGGAGACGTCATCTTACCTAGAGGAACACATGGATTGCAACTCTTATTTGACATGAATGGAAAGGATGGGATCAGTAGAGCTAGCGGAATGGATTCAAGCAGCCATTTCACTCTTCAGTGCTTCACTGACCCTTAGCTAGAATGTGCTCCCTCATCCTAAAGCAGAGCAGAACACATCTCCTTCATTTGACATGGGCTGGACCAGCCTTTCCAGCCACTTCCCAGCGGATTACAGAAACAGTGGACTCATTTGGCAAGAAATCCCAGGTTTTAAAAAAGGAAGCACGCCTGAGAAATATACTTGATAAGAGGCCTTGCTTCTGCTGTGTAGTATAAGGCATAGATGACAACATGGAAACTGGAAACTGGAAAGTCTGAGTAATTTCTTTTGAAATAAGGTATTAAACGTCTAAGCTCATTCCAGAGAAATCAGCCTCTTTACTGTGGGGAATATTTAGCGCTGGGCTGTTTGGAAAAACCAAATGTTTAGTCTTGTACGCACTCTCGGTCGTATTGACCCCTGACCTGGTGAATCTGTCACTTCCTATCATGGAATACAGTGAGCGTACCCATATTACTGGCTCGACAATAAAATGCTCCCGTGAATCGTGTGAGAACATGCAAAGGCAGCAGGATAAATCAATATTACAGTAAAGTGAGTTGTTAGCGGAGTTGTCCCTTTAACTGGCCTGGGAAACTGCTGCTGTTGTTTAATAAGACCTCTCACATCAATGAAAACCTTTCAATTTGCCCCTGGATCAATGGACTATTTCAGTGCTCCTTTGTATCAAGCACTGAGTGTCAGTAAGCCTTGTTTTTCAGTGTTTTTTTTTCTTCTTTTTTTTTTTTTTAGACACATTATTATCGTTATGTAGTTTTAATTACAATGCTAATCTGCAAAAAACCTATACTTTTCCACAGGACTTAATTTGTCTTTTACCAAAAAAAGAAATGCACTGAAAGAAACAAAGCACGAGGGCCAGTCTAAAGTGTCTTCCTTTTTATGGGCCTTCTTAATCTCAGATTTCGAACAGGGTCACTCCAGTCTCACGTTTATATAAAAGCTTTTTTTCTGATGGTTGGTTAGATGGGGGGTGGTTAAGTCCAACTGAAAATTATCCCAATTTGACAAAAAATACATCAAAATAAAAAATAAAATAATTTTAGATGTGGTTCCATTTGCTTCTATTGGATAAAAATGTCTGTGAAAGAAGAATCAAGGTTCGATGGAAACGCAAAAGCCGTGATAAATATGTTTGTTATATCAGAAAACTTTGTAAAGGAACATCTGTCCTTGGCACAGCAGTTTGTTTCATGTATCACAGATGTATTTTCTTTTGGAAGCTGCAGAGGTAAAGCTAATCGATACTACCCTATTTGTGTGAGGAAACGGCTTCGGAACTCACTGCGTGTGGAAGTGCACTTGTTACCATTTCAAGGGCTTTACTTTTTAAAGGTGTATATGAAGAAAAAACAACATCCACTGTTGGCCAACTGTGTATCCACAGGTAGAACGAGAGTGGGAGAGAAAGCGTAGCATAACACGCTTTGAACGTCTCGAGAGTTGTCAGTTGATTAACACGGCCCCGGTTCTCCTCCCAACTCTGGGTATCTACACAGGTTTCTCTGCCGCCTCATTGATGTGAACCCCCCGCTGAGCTTCTGTAGTCCCAGGTATGACTAACTGCTATCTTATTCCCCCCGTTCCTCTGTCATTTATCTTGTGGCGCTGCACCGGCTGGCTGGCTGCACAGCACGACGGCTCGCGGTGACAATGATTTGCACTGATCGGCCCCTTCTGCCTGTCCCGCTGTTACAAATGGCAATTGATTATGCAGCAACACTATTGACTGCCTGTGTTTCATGCTTCATGCTTCCTGCGTGCTGGATACCCTCTATAGCCCCCCCCAACACAGCTCAGCAGCTTCCTTCTTCTAATCTGGTGGGTGCATCATTATGATTGACGTAAATGCTTTTATTTAATACCGCGTCTCCCTGTGCTTATACAGTGCAGTGTGCTCTGTATGTGAGCTGTTTAGGCAGTTTATAATAGTACATACCCTCGAGTGTAGGTGAGGGTGTTAATGCGGCATTTACCCTTCCCCCCCCCCTTTTCTATCAAGCAAGTTGATAAAGAAGTATTTCAATTGTGGAGATCTATATGCATTTTAAACTAATGGTCTGTCCACTGTACACACCACCTCTTCCTTCATAAAAAAACCATAAAACTTAAAAAATAACAGATATTTCCTGGACAACTCTGTAAAGTTCCCGTTTTGCAATCCGGATGTCTCAGGTCAGGTTCACAGGTAACTGCCGTGATGTATTCCGTGAAGTCCCCGGAGTGATTTACCTGCCGACAGCTTCTCTGGAGCTTATCGCTCTCTCTGTGTGTTTAGAGCCGCCCTGATATGGATGTCGGATCGCCAGAATGGAGGGAGTCGAAGCAATGCCTTCCTAGCTTTGAAAACAAACCTGAATACGCAGACAGCAGTACAGCAGCAATACAGCAGCAATACAGCACTACAATACAGCAGTTCAATACAGCAGCCTCTCATCTGAAGCCATGCGGTTGATTTAAGCATGCCTGCACATCTACGTCTTGTCCCTTAACTTAAAATAATGCTTGCTTCCTGATGCTGCTCCGTGCCTCCCACCGCACGTATCCTTTGCTCCCTCTTCTCCGAACTGCTCGGGTCGGGATTGCAGTGTCAGTCTCCAAAGCATTCCGAAGTCACCACTCAGAGGCTGGCAATTTGAACATCCACAGACAATCACCTCATAATCGCTTTTCCGAACACCTTTGAAGTGCTGGCAGTTCAAAGGGTCTTCGAGGAGTCGGTAAAAGCTGGCAGATTGATTTGCAGTCATTTGTAATAATGTATCCTGTCTCATTCTGGGTTTGAATTGAGGGTGAACATCTTTATAAACACAACCAGAGGCTGCTGGCTGCTTGCAGGGGAGACATGAGTTCATGTGGCGTACATAATATCCCATCAAGCAGGCACACGTCTGCTGAATTCAGAGAAGGTGTGCCCGTTTAAAATCCAATTATAGCAGAGCTGTAATTGGAGTAGACTGTACCTGGTGCGCACTGCACAAAGCACGTTGGATTGAATAGGACTTGATTTATTGAGGACGTTTTAATGTTTTGTTTTACATAAAATCTAATTAGCTTCCGCATTCGATGTAGTGACGTGCTCCTCAAGCATAATGCTGTTCACGACTTGAGTAAGAGATAGAGTGTAAGAGAGAGGGCAAATGATACCATTTCACTATTATTCATTCCATATTTTTCCTCTGTGTGAGGCTGTGGAACATTTGGCTCTACACCCAAGAGTGAATAATACTCCCTGTACCACTCCCTGTGTAGGTACTGTGGATTGACAGGTCTTTCTCAAATTGTTAAAGTCTTTCACAAGCTTCAGTGGGTGTAGTGTTTTAGTAAATACAATTCGCAGGTTCTTCCTTAGAATAACACAAAGTCTGTTAAGCAACTAAAGAATGTGATAGTGATTTAATGACGTTGAATAGAGTGGTGGCCAAAACTGATGATGCCTGCACTCAAAACCCTCGACAACGATAAATCATTACTGGAAAAGTGGAGATGAAGTGAAATGAATGGAAATTTTTAATGCATAGTTAATGAAGATTGTCTGGACATTCCCATCCCAAATCTTAGTTTAAAACTAAGATTACCGATTACATTGTAGTAGATATGATTCAAGGGAAACCGCTTTACATTTAACAATAGTTACAAATTTTTGTTTGTGTCTGGAAAAGTTTGTGACTGTGTTTGTGACTGAAAAGTTACTTCTATATTCTGATTTGGTGTAATGATTGCAGTGCCAATTAAAGTAGACATTTTGCCTCCTAGTTTACTTGATACAAAAGATAAAATAAATATCAATGGATGAAGAAGAGTTCAGTGTAGTTTATTTTCAGTGCCCTTGGCCAGTAGGGTAAGGGCTGTATAGTCTCACTATTTGTAATACAGTGGGACATAAAGAGGAATGCTTGCTGTGTTGGAATTTACATTGAAACTGATAAATACTGGGTCTGTTGTCTCATCTGTTCACGGAACTAACTAGTGCTCTTTGTCTTCTCCAGCTCAACCCCTAAGGAATGATGAATTAATCACAGATAACACAGACTAAGTTAATGAAGTAACCCATACAAAAACATTAAAAAGGCACATTACCTAACCTTTAATAACCCCTTTAAATTGTTTGAAACTTGGTTACAAAGGGTTCATTATGTCGTACCAGCATGGATAATGCACCAGTCACTGAGGGTCTTATTATGTACTTTAGCATCTGTGACTAAATGTGGAGCCTCCTGACTCAAGTCAAGAATGCAGAGCTCCTCAGGGATGGCCAGTCCCCATCCTACACCAGCATGGAAACTCCCTGGGCATCTCTTTCCACCCCACAGCTTACCTCAACGAATGAGGGGTCCACTGTCACATGCCATGTTTAGCCACATTTTTCCATTCTTGCTAAAAACCACTGCTCGTTAGGGGTCAATTTGTATTTTTTGTTGCTTTTTTGGGGGTGCATCACAGTTCACAATGTGTGGATAGCATTCGAATCTAAACATTACACTGAGGATGAAATAGTTTGTATAAGGTAGTCACAGGTTTGAGAAGGGGAGGGAAGTTTTAGATTACCAAAATAATACTAATAATTCTTATCTGTGCCGGTGCAAAGGCTCCTCCTTTTGGCTCACCTGAAATCGCCGGAATTATTTTTTCTCTCTCTCCCTGTCATCACTACATATCTATCATAGCCGTGTTATCTACTGTAATTGATGCTAATTCATAATCACCTGTCATAAAGGCTAAGTACATATAGTTATAATATTTTCCGCGGATTACACTTTAGAACTAGGTATTTGAAGAACCACTGAGTCCTTATATCACCCAGTAAAACTTATGGGGTTTAATTAATTTATTTTTGTTTTTCTCAATTTCTCTCCAACCTTTAGGGTATCTTATATATTAAACCACTACCTCGGCCAAGAAAATATCACACACTTTGCTGATTTTTCCCCCCTTCTTTATACGAATTGAATTCATTTAAAATTTAATTTTGCATGACCATTTTGCATTGCTTTGGGAATGCACATCCCAGATAAGGAGACCACGTATTAATGCTGAAGATACGTCGACACTTAGCTGTGTTATCTACTGTATGCATAATGACTTTCTTTTTCTTTTAATCAAACAATTTGCCATGCCACCCTTACAACCCCCCCCCTCCCCCCCCACACACACACACACACACACACATTCCAACTTCTCCCCACCCTGTTATAACATCCTGAGCCGTGAATGAGTGAAACTCCACCTGACAGCCTGTAGGGATATCTGCTATCTTGGAACTTATAAGGAGCTCATTAAGCAAAGGTGCTATCTGCGCATCTTCTTAAGTGATGTTACTGGCTTCTGCAACCTGATTTCCGCGGTGGGTAAATTTTATTCACTGTTTGAAGGAAGGCAGGGGGAATCAAATCCAGCGCATCAGCTTACTCCCAGGCTTGTCTCCCAGAAGGGTCTCATCCAATCTCAATTGTCAGCCTTGTTAAAGTTCCTGTCTGACTTCAGGTCATCAAGCCAACAGTAAACGTCGCAGTTTTGTAATACCATATAACTTTTTTTCTTCCAGAGAAGAGAAAGCTATGCTGATTCCTTTTATTTTTTTCTTTCCTCTGTCCCTGTTGTAGATTTTTGATTAGACTTGTGGATACGAGCTTTGTGAGCTCTAAATCCCTGGGCAAGAACAAGACGCCAATAAGACATTGACGGATGTCTTTTTTGTTCCATGGGAGAGCTGTCGTCGTGGTGACTCTGACGTGCTGTACTCTTGCTACGACGCTGACATGAGCCGCCTGCCGCCAGCACTCGCTGCCACCGGGGAGCATGCTGGGATACGCTGCGGTAGTTCACCCAGTGCAGCTGGCATTATAGCCAAGCGTCCCTGCCTCCCGCCACCCCTTACTGGAGCACACATCTCTTAGCACACCATCCCTGGTTGTAAATATCAGAGAAGGAGGTGGCAGACGTATTCCACAAATGAGCATATGGATAAATCAGCCCAATGTTATTCATCACCATATGAAACATATAGAGGATGGCTGCGTCTACTTTGTAGCGAACACAAAAGAGGGATTACTGTAAAATTTGTGTCTCAGAAACTGCCAGGTAGACCGGCTGTCAGATTTAATGTTCCTATCCTCTGCAAGCACTAAGCAGGCTTGATGCATACGCAGGTGTCTGTTTCTTTAGAATATACATATTTCTTGACATTAATCCCCTGTAAGCCTTTAGTGCTGATGTAATCTAATTAATGACTATTTTACGAGCAAATAGCAAGCTAAAACAGAGATAAATGTTTTCACTTCTTATGCCCTAAAATACTAACATTCCCTCCTTAGACATTGCAATTTAGCCTAATAAAGCAGGCTTCATTTACCTTAAGTTTTTGCCAAACTTACATCTTGACAGCTCAAGGATTCGTTGACACTGAGGTCAACAGTTTTGCTCTTAATTAACAAGCTTCCATTCTCTGCACCTCAGGCTAAATGATTCTCATCATTAAGAAAATCGTTATTTTTTAATGAAAAGAAAAAATGCAGTTGTGTAATATTTGATATACACATCATCCAGATTGGTGCATAACATCATATGAAAATCACTATTCAATGAACAATGAGAATCACATATTGCTGTGTTGAATATAATAAGAAATATCATATGCCAAAGAGTCCCCATTGTGGACTACTCTCCCAGAGTAGTTTTATGCCCGAAATTGCATACAATGCACTATTAATGTCCGTCTGACGGACTTGCATAAACAACGCAAAAATATAAACCTTAAAATATACGTCCCTAGTTTAATAGCGAAAGAACCAAAAAGCAAGTGCATATGACGGATTCGTTCATTTATGTTAAAAGAGAAACACAAGGACATAAAGGAACTAAACTGGTTTTGTTCTTGTGTTTCACAAATTATATTGTATGGCGCAGTCTTGGCGTGGGTTCCATTTGAAAACGACGGATTGCTCTTTTATTTCCGAGACCACTGTGGTCAGTTTACAGGGCGTACCAACTGATCGCAGACCACTTACTTTGTTTCACCGAAACACACCTGGTGTAATGTTTCAGGTCCAGGACAATCAGGAAGGAGAACCCGGCAGACCTATTCTGAAGTTCACCTAGTACAACTAAAAATACTACTTTGAAAAGGGAAAATGATTTTCCACACACTTCTATGAACCAGATCCTTGATAAACTGTGTGGTTTAGACGTTTCTGATCCATTTAAATTGAGTCTAAATGAAGCCATAAAAAGGGACAGGATTTGACAAACGAGAAGGAGTTCTTCACAAACAACATCACATTTTACAATAATTTAGAGAGACACAAAGAAACTAAATCATGTGGCAAACATGTCTCCCCTGGGTCGATAAAGAAACAGGGGGAAACAAAGTCTAAAATTCCCACTGGTTAAGGTTGACAGGAAAATATGGTGTCGTTTTTTTTTCCGGGTAACCTTAACTTTTTGCAATGCGATCTCTTGAAAAAAGGTAAACATTTGAAGGAATTCTGGTCTCTTGTGTACAATGCAGGACAAATTATTAATTCAGCAAAGTTCACCGTAACATTTATAGTTTTTAATGCCTGGGAAAATGTTTAAAGGTTTAAAGGTTGAAAAGGTTTAGCTATGGGAATGGTACTTTAAATCATTTTGGACTCCAAGCTGTTGGTTCTGATTCTCATTCTGATGAATTTTTATTTTTGTATATATATACATACGTTAAACATCAATGGAATTCACACATGGAATGACAGAATACATCAAAAATAAAACATTACACACCTGGATGCCTCTCCAAATTGTTTCATTGACGTGAGAGGTTGAGGGACTCTTTTCACTTGCGATGAATCCATGGTCTAATGCTATGAATGCAGGTATATTTGGAAAACTTTTAAAATGGGAGTAACGTCTTGTTTTGAACGTAAGTTTTTCTTTTGTCTTTTTTGTGCAAATGGTTTATTCTGTTTTAATAAGATTTTAGCATCATTATCCTTTAATTCCTATCATGCAGTTAAATACAAAACCCACCTGCAATGTGTTATGTTTATGCATTTTTTATGTGTTATATTTAATTATCTAGTTACGTTGTTTAAACTAAAGCTTAATTTTGTTATGCGGTATGTTGAATGATTAATTTTATATTTTCATAATAGCTTGGAAATCATAATAAGACAATGCAAATCGGTAAGGTGTGTGCACAACATATATGTCTAAAATTACAATGATCCAAAAAGTTATTTTGTGGACAAAAAGTAAAAAAAATCATATTTTATATATATAGTCATATTTTATTTGGTATCATTGTGCCAAAATCATGATTTTCTTTGAGGTGTAAATGGTGTGGCATAAATACTTTTATATATATTTCATATAATTCAACTCCATGGTTTGATTCAGGCCCTCACTAGAACAGTAATATTTGCCCCCTTTGTGTTGTGCCTCAATTTCAACTAACAGGAAAAGATCAGGAAAACACACAATTATCTGTAAAAACTGGAACAGATTTTTATTAAATTAACCTTATTATTGCATTATGGTAAGCAAATGCCAAAAATGAGTTCCTCATTTGCATTAAGATAGATTTTTCAGGTTGGCTGCACGGTTTAATTAAGGAAAAGATTAAGAATCATTAAACAAGCTGCTGTACCTTGCAATAGCAGAACTCACATCTGACTCAGGTTAACAAAAACCCAGATGGTGATTTGGTAACTGTTGAATTACTGTAACAGAATGAGAATGATCCCATTAGTTCCTAGGAAATGCGGGGGAATTCAGAAATTAGTATGCTGGAACAGACTGACTTTGAATGGTTCACTATTGCTAATGCCTTGTTTAGGTTTTTCAAAATCAAATTGAATCGATTTTTCATGTGCACATTAATTTAAACAAAAGGGTTGACTCAACAGTATATTTGACACAGAAATCACTGAACGTATCTGCGTACGAGAGCGAGCACTTTAAAAATTGATTAATTATTCCAGGAGAGCTCATTCTTCATCAGGTTTCTTTCCTTAAAATGTACAATAATGTATTGCGAATCAAAGCCTTGCCTTAGTACAATTCGCTGACTTCTCTGTTGGCAGTTTAGGCCTGTAGGATGAGGACTTAGTGATGTAGGTATTTTTAGTTTGGTCGGGTTTCTTCCATAACATCCATTACTTCCGCATGTATTCTGCTGTGCCTGTATGATGCACGGCACGAAATGTAATGCACCCTGGCATGGCTTCTATTCGTTGGGGGCCCTGTGTAAGATCCCATCAACCAATCTGGACCACCTGTACTCAGAACATACCTGCGGGCACCGCAAATACAAATTTTATGAGTGGATTATAAAAGCTTTAAAGGAGGCCCTTAGGAACCCGGGAAAGTCAGGAGAGATCGCATTCGTAGCCAGATTCGGTTCTTATGTACCAATGTGATTCAGTGAAATGGCATCTCTGTGCCCATAGGTCAGTAGTATTCACTCCCCGGTGGGGGTTTGCTGTATCATTTGTAGGGGGCGCTTAGCAATTAAAATACCAATTTGTGTGTTGCAAATAAAACGCACTACATCCACTACGGTAAAATTTAATAGATTTTGTGGCAAAATTTTACCGTAGTGGATGTAGTGCGTTTTATTTGCAGTAATTTTAGCCACAATTATCCTCATGTCAGATGGCAGAAAATATCAATGGCCAGCTAATTTCTCCTTTTCAATCCATAAAATTATTATAATTTTTTTTTAGACAGTCCAGCCTAATAGGGTAAATACCGAAAGCAGGCCATTTAATTTGCATTTGTTTACTTGTTTTACACTTGGTAATAATGGCAATGTCATTTAAACAAAAATTGTATCGTGGTGGGCAGGCTCAGCTCACAAAGTTTGAAAACTTTTGCTGACCATTGCTGATTATGTGCTTGAGAAACATATCCTCTTTGCCATGTCCAGGAACGTAGTGAAGAACAAAAAGGATCTCTGCCAACAACCTAAAATATTCCTCACGGCTCGCTTAGAAATTTTTTTTTTTAACAATAAAATCACTTTTGGGTCAAAAATAAGGTAAAAAAATTATCATGGCTGGACTTGCAACAAATAGGGAAGGGAAGATGTCAGACACCCATATGCGAAGACATCCATATTGTAATCCGTCGACTTCCTGCCAGTGTAGGAACCCAGGCTCCAAACAGTCGCTCGTGCACCTGCACCTTCGGAACAACCAGATACCGATAAATACAAAATAACGCAGAAAAAAAAAGTCCCTAAGAAGCTTACAAGCGCCTCCGCCACCAAACGCAATCAGGCGGCATTGAGAGGATACCAGGTGGTTGGCAGGTGGGTTGGTGCAGATGTGAGGAGTTGGCAAGCACTCTGACGTACAGGTGTGAAAATGTGCCGGCTCCCTAATTACTGCTTTAAAACCCTTCATTTCCGTGTTTCAATATTGATTGCTACCTTTCTGCCCCCCCCTCCCCCCCCGTGGAATGAGCCCACTGTATATTTATAGGAGACTGTGTTTTCAGCGCTCATTTTATTTTTCCGTCCTGAAACTTAAATGTTTGATTTCCTCTCCTGCGTTTGAAACGCAAGTCGATGCCTTTAGAAACATGGTTCTAAAGGAATAATGCAAAGCCTCAATGCACAGGGAGAAAAGCTTCAGTGATATCAATTATGAATCTCTATGTATTTTTTATACATAAAATTCATATAACACATCAGGTCAATGATCATGTGGAAAGGTGAATAGACCCAAACGCGTCTCTGCCAGGTCATTGATTCATGTAATGTCCACCCATTTTGCCTTTGTCTTTTCAGGTCTTTTAGAGCACGACTGACTCCTCATGGAGCGTTACACTGTATTGCCTGTAAACTCTTTTCAGGTGTTTTAAAAGGCCTCAACTTGAGCCATTGCAGAGATAAGGCATGGGTGTGCGTGCGTGCGTATATTGGAGCCTGTTTAATATTTCATACATCCCTGGGTGGTGCTCCGTTGATCAGCGGTGGCTGTCAGATCCAGTCTTCCTGGACACCGCCCGTGAGGATCGTCCCACCGGTGTGACACCAGAGGTGCATGCTGGAGCCTGTCTGGGCCCTGTCTGGGCCCTGTCTGGGGCCGGCTTATGTTGCAGCCTGACAGCTGTATATCCCAGGTGGTGTGAGATATGAGACTGAGGCCACAGATGAGATGTAAGCTCTACTAAGAAGGGGGGGGGGGGGGTCGGTCAATTAACTTAGCGCCAGGTCCTTCTGCATATGGAGTCACTCAGGAGACAACCTGAGATGCTCAGCTACGGTCCAGATGGCTTTTGGCCTTACCCTAAGGGACCAGTATTGATTTTACAGGACAAATCTGTCTTTCGTGGCCTACGCAGAGCTGAAGAGCTTTGCACAGCAGATGTTTCCCTTGGTTGCAAAACGCTATCTTGGGCTCCTCATGGGCTCCATGTAGACATAAATATAATATATTTGTTTATGATCCAAAAGGTCTAATTGAAAATTGCTTTGTAGGCTTAGCCCAATTCCTTCGGCCATAGTCAGACTAGCACTGCTATGCAATGGCATCAGCTCTTTGTTATACCTACTAGATTTTGAACACGGTAAAATTCATTTTAGAATTGCTGTGGCATCACAAAGCATCTGAAAGCAGACCTACGAGATAAGCTCTTAGGAAATGTTAACGTGCACATGGGTGTAGATACGGATGTGTAGCATAGAAAAGGTTTCACTATGGGGATGTTGGTCCAGTAGACATCTTAAAGAGCAGAAGTCGAGTATCAATATCGGTGATATAATATGAAATGTATCTGGTGCAACGAGGGACTAGTGCTGGGTAGTCAGTAACACGATGCCTCGTGCTCAAAGCAGTAGTCTATTGACTGGTAAGGTATATTGTGCATCATGGCTATAACTGCAGTACATTTATCCCTCATTTTCAGTCAATGAGATCAGAGGCCAAGGTTGTGTTACCTGGGGGCCTTTTTCTGTTTGCTTACCCTTCACCTGTTCTGAATGGTGGAACTTTTATGAAGTGAATGTCTGAACTTCTTGGACGTAGTGCATATAATACACAGAACCAACACACTTAATTAAGGATTTAATATGCAGGTTTCCAGCGTTCCTCGTAGTCTTTTACCTAAAGTTAAATGAGGTGAAAGTGTGAATGTGATTTGTGTGAGGCAGTAGCGCGTGAGTGAGCATGTGTGCGTGAGTGTGAGAATCTGTCTGAGTTTTAGGTGGGAGTGTGAGTGTGAGTGTGAGCTGGGGCGTCAGGGTTTCCTGTGAGCTTGAGAATAAGTATAAGGTGGGTGTGTGAGTACGAGGGTGAGGGCATGTGTGCGACCTAGGTGTGCGAGTGTGCGACATTTTAATATGGTACCTAGGTGTTAATACAAAACAGATTAATGGAGTAGAGTGGAAACACTGTTGAATAATTTCACATTTAATGAAACTTTATTGATGAAACTTAACTGTTATTAATATTTCTTTCATTCAGCAATTGAATCAAATTGTGTGTCCACAGTATATGAAGAGTTGATTGATGCATATGGTTGTCTTACATGGCAAAGATGAGAGTGAAATGTAGTTTTCCGCCTCAGTTTTAATTTCCGTGGTTTAGTTCTGGTCATGTACCCAGACAAAATGGCTGCTATCTCAGCATCGCGTGAACAAGGTCTTTAATCTCTAATAAAAGTAATTAATCTCCAGAAAGCCCTGACTAGGGTAGGTATGATGGCTTTAACACAGTCATTTCATGTAGGGTGGAGGGCGGGGGAGGAGTATTGCACTCATTGCGGGTTAATATAATACACCTGGCTACAGGTTTTACTGCCGACTTATATCTGTATATTTTGACATTTTACTTACATAAAGCTGGAGATAGATGGATTGGATGGGCGTAGATACTGGGTGAAATGTACAGCAAGATAACCTATGACTCTCACCAGTTTCCCCAAATGTAGCACAAAACGTGATGCTATATTACAGCAAGGTATTTCTGTATTTGAAAAAAGGATGGACCACAGAATTGTGGTTGTAAAATTTCATTTTCAGTATGCAAAATCATCCTCATGTATTGCTTATCATTGTCATAGATTGTCTCTGTGAGTTCTTGTCACAAACCCCTGCTATAATGTTCTACACCATATGCCTGAAAAAAAAATAAGTCTTTCCAACCTAACCTTCAACAGCAAGGCACAGTTGTTGAATGGTGGAAATAATTGCACTGACATTATTGTAGAATATAGGTCAGAGTGAACTTAGGTGGTATTGTAAGGATTGCATGAGATGTTTGCACTGAATGTACAGCGCGTAATCATTCTCCTGAATTCCCCATTGTTCCAGAGCAGACGAGGTAATGACTTAATCCAACGAAATGGAGATGGCGGTGTATCTTGTTTAATCCGCCTGTTTTTGTTTCTCCGTTTCCATCTTGTACCATATCCCTGCCCTATTCCCTTGTTTGTGTTGAATTCCTGACTCCAACAGCCATGCCATTCACAATTAATGAAGACTAAGTCACAATATCTATGCACCTCACCTACAATGTATTTTTTTTATTATCAGTATTTCATTTATTTTTTTGTGGAATTTGCTGGTCAGTTCTGTTAGATTAGTCAATGCAGTCACATCAAGCAATGTCCCTTTTTTTCTGACAGAAACTGGATAAAAGTTTCCATCCTAAGCAGAGTTCATTTTAGAGGTTCTCTATGGATATAGAAACGCAGTGACAGCAAGTTGTGTGGTCCTCTCCACAGACAGGCTCTGGCAGGGGCCAGAGAGGGGAGGCTGTGAGTGACAGAGATTTGAAGGGGTTTGACGGGTTGACATTAGAGCAGGGACCCATGCCAGGCACGGCGATGTAGCTGAATTAACCTCAAAAACAGCACAAGGTGTTATAAGTACATGCATGAGAAGGGATATAAATTGGGACTGAATGGTTCGAAATAGACTGTAGTGAGCATGGTTGCTGGCTTTCCCATAAATCACAGCTGTTTTGACTGTACCTGCCAACTCACTGCGGAGAGCGAGTTTTCTCACCGTCACCTCCCTTACTTGCTTGGAATAATCTAGGAGCTGCTTTTTATTTGTTTATCCAGAGTCCATGTGCATGTGTGCAAGGGCAAATTTCCCAGCGAAGCTCTCCCACAGTGCAGCGCCAAACAATCAGACAGATTGAAAAAAAAAAAAAGGCCTGTCTTTGTTCCTGAACAATGGGAAGGAGACTGGCTAAGTGTAGGTCAACTTTCTATTATTGCAGTTTTGATGGATAGCATTGGGGTTTAGTTCTGTAATAGTACAAACCAGCCTAAGTTACAGTACCTAATGTGGATAGGCCTATGTAGTCCCCAGGATGGTTTGTTTTACCATGAAATTTGCTACATTCAATGTTGGGGAGGAAACTTGAGATTAGCCCCAAGACTGTAATAAATGAGTCCTGCTTTTCAGAATCATGCCTCTTTATTTCATGCTTGTACAATGGTAATGTGGCTCGTGTTAGTGCGTGCGTGTGTGTGTGTGCGTGTGCACAAGTGTGTCGGTGTGGTCCCAAGCTCCTTGATGCCCTTTGGCCTCTGGGGGAGTGCTTGCAACTGGAGAAAGCAAACAGAGATACAGTGACCATTAAGCTTAAGCCTAGCAGGGAGGAAGGGGTCATACTTTAAACGGCAAAATTATATGACTAACGATGGAGGCGCCTGCACTGGTGATCACTCACTGGTCGTTAACCGCATGACAACGAGGAGGATCTATTCTGGTTCTCCACTCCCCTGTCTGTGTTAACTGTGTTTAACCTGGGAAAAGGTACTTATGCTGCCTAGCGTAAACCATTTCAGCGCCGCCCGTGGCACCTATCTGCTTGACGAAACAAAGGCCTAGGCAATTAGGCTGCCTCACGTCACTGGACAGCCTCTGCTTCAGTCTGCTTTAGATCCGAGCAGCATAAGAAGACACCTTTAGTGCCATTAAGTGAATAAAGAGGACCTGATATTGGCTAACCTAACTGAAGTATAACTGGGGAAAGACGTATATTTACTTATAATGGGTCGTAAACACACAAAATTGCTCCACACAAATGTTATTCAGATTCCTGCATGACATCAGATTGGCCAGCTCTGTGAGGATCCCATGCCTAACAGAGAAAGAAACTTTGCTTTTGTTTTGAGGGCGGCATTGTGTGAAAATTCAAAGTACAACGTCTTGCCTAATTACCCGTGTTTAAAACAATACCGATAACAACAGTCATAACGGGTGTAAAGAAATCCTATGAAAAGGGTTTTTACTCCGATGTGTCTTTTTCTCCTCTGTGTAGTTAACTAGAGGACATAATCTTACCAGAGGCCTATCGCCTGGTAATGGAGATTGAAGACATTGAAGGAATCAAGGTTGTGGAGATTTCTTTGTGGTAAACGACAGGGTCAAACAGTCAAACTGCAATTGCTGCAAAGTGCCAGGTTTATAGGTAATCGTCCAGCCCACCTGGCACTCACCCGTAGCTCCCTGGAAGTTGTCTGATAGTGGACCCAGCAGCTAATTTGTAATGGAGCTTCCTGTGGTGGGGGCGTTAATTGTTAAGTTCGAAAAGGGGGATCAGTGCTCTGGGACCACTCAATGCATCCTCCTTCCAACAATGTCAAGTGGGAAGATAACGTCGTCAGCGTTGATGTCTCCGCAAAACACACACACACACACACACACACACACACACACACACACACACACACACACACACACACACACACACACAC
>JAOVYW010000001.1:12161710-12177458 GCA_025775045.1 Hiodon tergisus
CCTGGCCCTCCTGATAGCCAGATAGTGTTACAAGATGGCATGCCTGTACTATTCACGACCACTCACTCTAACACTTGGTAGAAAAGTGTCTGAGAGGGATCGAATTCTACTTGAAGAAGTCTATAACAGTTACGGGCAGGTGTGCGCATACATTATTGTGTTTTTTTAAAGTTATTTTGTAATAGGAGCAGGGGTCCTGAGTACATGTCTCAAAATACTTTCTGATAGATTTTGAAGTTGCGTGTCCAGCTTAAGTTTCCTAGTAGCCTTGAACGCGTACGCGCACCTGTATTTATAGCGTAAGGGTCTTACGTGAAATAATTTCTCGGCATCGGAACAATAATTGCTTTAGGTTTTCTGTCGTTTCCAATTTAAAATGTTTTTTATCTTGATAATTTCTTTATATATTTTTTAAAATAATTCTGCTAGTTATTTTTATTGTTGCGCGTAGGAAAAAAAAGCCTCGGCTGCTGGTCACTGCTACAAATGGACCAGGACCCGTGCATTTCAGAGCCGATTCAGATCAAATGGAGAAAGAACACTTCTTCACTAGTCATTGTGGCTAGATAGACCACGTCTAATTTAATGTAGATTTAATTCAGCCTGTAGCTCTCCATAAGTTTCGATATCTCTGTGATCCGGATTAAATGTGTATTAACAGCGAGCGAGGCCAGTTCTTATCAATTGATTGGTGTAGATATCTTCATTGTGCGTGCGGTCCTTCTCTGTCCTTTCAGCCGGACGGGAATCACATATGCAAATCGATGGCCAAACTCAGGGACGGATGCTGCTACTTTAAATACATCATGTGATATGAATTCCAGATTTTTTTTTTCCCAGAACTTTTTCTTTTGTTAAGAAAAAGGATTTTCTGCACACCTTCCCCCCCTCCCCAAGCTGTGCAGGATTTAGGCAGATTTACTTCAGCAAACACCTTTGGACACTGGGGAAAGTAGGAGTCTGTTTGCAAAAGGAGCCTTTTGTTCAGAGAGGTGGGGATAATGCTTCACTAGACAGGCGTGGTATTAACCCATGCTCGGGAGCCAGGGAGACTGGTTAACTCTTTGTGCACACTCTCGTTGGGGGAGGTGCACCTTCTGCCGATCTCCTGGTCTCCCTTCGCGATCTCCTGGTCACTCGCCTTTTTAACCCTTTCGACCAGGCGTTGGCCGGGTGTGGAGTGGAACCGGCAGTAGTCGTCCGTCACATTTGGGTTTTTGTTCACTCTCGGTTCCAGCTCGGGAAACATTAACTCGCAGGCCCTGTTTGAAATCGACAGGTTTTCGAGGGTGGGGGGGATCTGGGGATCTGCGTGTCCCACCCCCCCCCACACTCTTAATCACAACGGCGAAGCCGCCCCCGTCTCTCAACAGCAGATTGCTTCTGTTGTTACTTGGGCTTTACTTCTCTGTGTCCTCTGTACTCTTGACATCTGTCACTGTTGAGGACCAAAGAAAGGCACTCGGGGTGCTGAATATCTAGCGTCATCAGTGACTAAGAATAATGCATGTCTCACACAGTAGTAAGGCCGCCCACTCAGCCTTCCTCAAATATCGCTGGAGTGCAACATTACGCTTACTGTAGAAAAGAAAGGTACCACTGCTGTCGCTGGGGAGGCAGGGCCACTTCAGAATGCCTCTGTTTCGTCCACCAGGGATGTTATCTGTGACGGTGGTACCTTCCAAAACACGCTTTTCTCTTACAAATCTTTGTTTGCATTTGATCTGAACGTGTCTATGTCTGTGTGTGACTGCGTGTGTGTTACTGCGTGTGCCCGTGCTGCCAGGACTCGTGGTTGTCAGGGTGTGAAAGAAGGAACGACGGAGGGGAAGTGACAGAATGAAAGGTGTTTGCTGCTCCGCTCCATGGTGTTCAGGCTGTCGGACTCTTTGGCAGTGCGTGCTTGGGTCTTGACCGCTCATATCTACTTCCCTGTACAGTGACGTACATCGTACCATCTTACAGTGCTCTAGCTGATATAGCCAATATTCACAATGTCCGATTTTTTCTTCTTCTTTTATTTTTTATTTTTATGTGTCTTTGGAAAAGCAAACAGAAATCAAGTTAGCTGTAATTTAGAATTTTAGTAAATAAAAAACATATCTATATATTTATGGGCATATATTTGAATTTCAGACATTTGGTTTAACAATCATGATTTACTTTCAAGTGAAGTTGTTTCTCCTCACACCCTTTAATCTGCATCGAGATGTCGAGATGAGTTGTAGTTAAGGCTTTGTTTGTCATTTTAAAATCAACAGCCAGTCTTTTTGCTAGATGTGTGAATTAAGATTTACAGCAGTTAGTTAGAAAAGTGAAAACGTTTTCATTTCGCCATTTTACACTCAGGGTTTTACACACACACGTTCACTTGACGTGCATTTCCGAGGAATTTTGAGGTCAGTCTTATTTTTCTCGAGCACTGGTCCACTTTACAGGGAAATGACTAAAAGGGTCCCTCAGCTGTAGATCATTCCGTACTCCGAAACAAAACAAAAACTAACACATGTTAAAACTTTATCTCTCAAGGTGATCGGAATTTTTTCTATGCCGTGTGTATATTTTCCTCATGAGCGCAAGTTGGTCGTTGCTCTGTGACATTTGTGGCGCCATGTCCCCCATAGCCTAAACAGCGTGGAGTTTGCAAGGTCAATAACGAGACACAGTCCGGGCTGCAGAAATAATAGTGCCAATGAGAATGAACAGGAACACTCCGAGCTCCTGTCAAAAGGAAGTGCTGCCCAGTGCCCAAAAGCCTCACAAAACAATCAAACCTATTCAAATTTTTGCCGTTTGATGCGGTGCAGAAATGTGAATCGGTCTTATTTGAATTTTTATCAGTTACTATTTTATTGCACTTTGTTTTGAATGGCTGGCCTCCCTTTTTGCTTGCTTTTTAGGAATACTTTGACAGTTATTTATTCTTTATTTTTTAATGGCGGTTTAGAGCAGACCGAAGTCACCTCACATTTTTCACAAAGTGCAGAACGCACTCGTCTGCACCCTTTGATGTGTGTTTGATCGTCGGGTGGCAGAACACTGCTGGCAAGGTCGTGGACACATGGAACAATCAATAACAGATGGGCAGACTAAGGTATCATGACATCTGGAAATCTAGGCCTCTTTCAGATGCGGTTGAATACCTACTGCCACGGATGCTGTTGACATCGCATCGGGGCTAATGTATGCGTTGCCTCGTGGGAACCCCCTTTTATTATTTAATTATTCTGTCTAGTCTGTGCTGGGGGTAGGAAAAAAAAAGTTTTATTCATAGCGTTTGCCGACTGATTTGGCTTATCTGCTCTGCTAATGCCGTACATGGATCAAATAGGAGGCGTATTGTCTAATTTTGTTAGCTGAGGATATTTGGTCGTGTTAAGGCATGTTTTAGTTCTGTTCAGTAATTAGCTGGGCCTTGAATGTAGCACCAAGAGAGGAAGTTACGGTAATTGCCGTTGCTTGGCTGCATAAACATAAATTTAACCTTGCATGAAGTGAACCAGGCGACTTGGAAAGACCTGGGTTCCGCGGCGACCCGGGCCACCCCGAACGTCAGCTATCACGCGCAGCATCTGGGACGGCAGTGTAAAACCTGCCAGGGCCCCTGGTCCAAAGCTCACGGAGGCGAACTCACGTGCTAATCGGACCTGACTGGAGAAGGAGCCTCCGCTGAACGACCTCCGTCAGACACAAATGTCAAACAAACACCTCCTCAGGTAGCGGAAGATAATCGCTGAGACAGCCCGCCTTCAGCCTTTTCCGAGACGCGGCGACAGGCCCTGGCTCCACTCTTCACCTGTAGCCCCGCCGTGGCCGCGCCAAGGCCAAGGACCTTTATTTTCCAGTAAGGTGTCTCCTTCTGGTGTTCCTCAGCTATGTTTCGCGTTTTTCCGATTTCTCGCTACTTAAGGGGGGGGGGGGGCCCTTGCACGGTCTCTACCTCCGGGCAGTGTGTCAAGGCACACCTGAAACATGGTGCGGTTTTATCGGCGGTTCACTGGGATGTGGCTCGAGCTTCTCCAGGTAATCCAGACAACATGGAGATGATGAAGTCATGTAAATGTGTGGCTTGTAGCTCAGCTGTCAGGACTGAGCACGACAGGTACTTAGTCATTTGAATTAAAGGATTAATCAAATTGCACTTCACGCTTCAGGTACCTGGATTCATCATTGCTTAGTTAAAGAAACTGTAGGCGAGGGAAACCCTTTTGAGTATTTTGGTTATTTTCCGTTAAAATAAAGGCATGTCTAAAAGGAGGAAAATCCTCATTTGCCGTGTGTATATGTCTTTTTGTTTATTTATTTGTTTATTTTACTCCGCACGGCAAGGGCTCCGATTTTTAAATGGTACAGTCGTGGATTTTATAACTCAGTGTTCATGGTAGCTCATGAACTAGCAATCAGAAAATCCCTCATGTTATTACTTTTCATGTTTTAGTGGGTTGCACTCGTAATTAGTTACAGCAGCAGTCATTCCCGAGTCTGGCGGAAAGGAGTATTCCTTAGTAATTCAAGTAATGAAATATTCATTTATGCTACCTTTTCAGCAGTCTCACAAATGAGGCAGCCATACTTAATGTCCGCGCTGCCTACGATTTTATTATAATGGCAGCCTGGCACATCTGCAATTAGTACCTCCACTGACAGTGACAATTCTTGAATGGCGGGGCGCGGGGTCACTGTCGCGACATGAGCGCAACCTTCCGGTCTCTTTAACCTTGTTGTGTTGTGTGTGCGTGTGTGTGCGTGCGTGTTTTTCCCCCCTCCCCTCTGATGCAGAGGTTACCTTTTCCCAACGGTGCAAAATCGACTTGACATAACTGTTCATCAGATTCGGGATTCTCCCCCGAGGTATTTGCATCAAATCAGCCCAGTCAAGCTTCAAGTTGAAATTGGCAGGCCAGAACCTGACAGGGCAGGGATGGTCCGCCTGCATCAGGCAGCCAACTGACAGCGGTGAGGCGGGAGGGTGAGACAAAGCTTCCCGGGGCCTGGGCGGCCCCCCTGGGGCGGGCCGGGTCATGGGGGTAATGGGTGCAAAGTTGGGGAGGGAGGGTGTGCTACTCCCTTCCATTCCCCTCTGTTGGCCATCAGGACCCGGAAGAACGCTGGCTGTCTCATACGGGAGAACCCTTCGTTTTGGGGTGCTTTTGTGGGGGATATAGGTCCAGCCAGCATTTTGCCTATACTGACAGTTAAAAAAATTACGATGACATTGTTTCGGATCAGAAGCACTCAACACACGCTGCAGTGGATACTGAGTGGAAGCCTTTCAGGGAGGAAAAAAAATCCCTATACAGCGAGAGTTACACGCGCTCCTGATCACTGCAGCCAGCCTCGTTGTGTTCGCTAGTCAGGGTCCCACAGACCTACACGCCGCCAGCCTACCGAAACACGACTCCTCAGTCTGCCGGGATCAGCCGAACGGGACATGAAAAGGTGGCTGCCGGCATGGATGAGCGGTCCTGCTCCTGCGCGGATAAGTCCTCGCGCCGAGGAACTTTTAGTGAACCGCTCCAGTTCTGTCTGCACCGCCCATGCAGAGAAGCCTAAGAGTGTATTGTAAAACGGAAGCAATCCCTAAAGAGCATGGTGAAAAAGAAGAAGAGAAAAAAAAAAACCCAGAATCCTCTTAATGTATATTCTTACTGAAGGAGAACTCTAGCCGGGGGAATCATCCTTTATCTATGGCTACTTTCTTCTCATTTTTTAAACTTTCAAAAAAAACGAACAAATGTAAAGTGTTTGGTTGTTTAACAGTCTCAGACCAGCGCTAAAGTACGCCACACTCGCAGATAGTTCTCTTTCTCCTGCACCCCCACTCCCTTGGTGTGACAGGCAGGGGTCTGAGGGCTTGACGCCCGGTCGACAGGCAGCATTGAGTTAAACTGGTGTGACGGCGGAGTTTTGTTAAGCCGGGAACAAAGGAATGGAGATGCCGGGCGTGTATTGTCTGCGCTCAGATTGGCCTTGTCACAGTTTTGCAGGATTTAATGCTCTGTTTATTTTTCGCCATCAGGCGTAATATTCAGTGAGGGTGCTCCTGCTTTTAAAAAAGAAATGTATGTATATACCTTCAAAGTTTTCGGTAAAGCTTTCTGGTCTCTGATGGAACGAATCAGAATGGAAAGGGAAGTTGAGCGTTTCAGTTTTTTCCCCCTCGTCATTTCTGCTCTTGCTGCCCTGTCATTCATTTTGTTTCTTTATTGTTTTTCCCCCAATAAGATTGCGCTAAATCAGGTAAACATCTCTATGAATTCTAATTATATCGGTTCTTTTGTACCATTGGAGAGATGCAGTTGCGGTGTCACGCAGAGGTTGTTGGAGTTCACGAAAGTTTTTCATTGCTCAGTCGTATTAAAATTCAGTTCAAACTGTGCTGTTTAAAAATGTAAGCCTATTTGAGGGGGGGGAAAAAGAGGAATACTTATCCCGCTAGTTTGCATTGACTAAAACCCACATGCTTGGTGATCGATATTTTTTTGTCCCGCAGTTCAGGCATCGGGGCCTGATTAAAGGTGCTCCAGTCGTTGGACTGTGAGAAGTGCTGCGCAGGCCGTCTTCTCATTTCACTGGGGCGATGTTTGCCGTAGGATTAGCCGCGCCTCGCCGAAGTCGCCGTGGGAAGAGGGGAGTGTCGGCCCGGGCCCGGTCTCCCATCGCGTATCAACGCCCTCGAAAAGTGTTAGCCACACGCCGTGCCCGGCCCCTGTGCCCACGGGAGCTCCTAGGTTGTCACAACGTCAGCCATTTTGTTCCTCCCGGTGCTCCCCCCCTCCCGGACAGATACCCTCACCCCAGATAGTTTCGGGAGCATCTCTGATATTTGCATTTAGATGCCAGTGAGCGCTAAGACATCGAGGGGAACTGTTGAAAGGCTATTTTTAGTTTATAGAACACTTGTTACGCATTTGTTTGGTCTGTTTGAAAATGACACTAATCGAGAGCTTTGCGACGATACGCTGCGTTGCCATTAAGAATTCTGCCCGCCCCCCCTTCTTTCTTTTTAATTTATTTTTATTTTTTATTGGTGCCAGCCAATGGTGTTGATATGAATGCAAAGCTTTGAGAATTAGGCCTGTAAAGATTTCCAGTCTACAGGAGCAGTCTTCTTCAAAACCAATGATATTTTTATGAGCCTTTAAAGATTATGACTCTGCTCCTGGGCCATTTGTGGTTCCGTTTTCAACAGTATGCTGAATTTAGAAATAGCTGTAGGGAGATGGTGACTTTAAACTGTTTAAAAGGTTTGTGCTATAGATTATGCTGTACTTAGCCTGAGTTAGGTGTGCTTGCAGACAAGCAGTTGTTGGTTGGAATCATGCCCATGGATATGTATAGGAGACATCGAGTGGGGGCAGGGTTATGAGATTGTTTTAATTCTTTAAAGCTTCTTTTGAAATATTTAAGTTACAAAGGGTTGTTTAAATGTCGTAATTATTTTTTTTACTATGTCACCAGCTCGGTGGCTCACTGTTGGAATGTATTATAGAAGTTTGAATGGAAATCATTGCCAGGATATGTAAAAGCAATTACAGGGTTAACAAAATTAAGAAATTTGTGTGAACAGATGAAGTCAGTCAATCCAAAAGATTATTTTTTGGCAAAACAATTACAGAATTACAATAGAGAATTTTTTTTCCCTTTGCCTATATTTATGCAATCAACATAATGAAGAAACAAAACAGTTTAATGTGGGGAAAAATCATCATTCATCTGCATTATAATTGCTTCTTTTTCACATCTACAGGGCGGTTAATTAAAATTGTGATTAAATGCGGCTGCGCTGCCTAAGTTGTCTTCCCCTAAACAGGTGGTACGGAATTTAAAAGTAAAGAGAAAAACGTAATTAGCATTGGAAATTGAGAAATTGCCTGCAAGAATGGGTGTTAATTTCAGTGGCTGATGAGGTAATTTATAAAAGGAACGCAGTGGCGCTTGTGCAAACGTTCAGTCGCCATTGGGCCCGTTCCACGCGTTCCCAGCATGCAGGTGAAAATGTTTGGGCTGGAGAATCACCCTCCGCGTTACCCTCATTTGGCCCGCCATCGCCCGTTTAGCAGCAGCTAAAGGTCTGGACATCCGCTCCTTGTCCTGCTTCAGCGCTGCCTCGGCGAAGGTTTTCGGAGCTGCACCCCCTCTTCAGAGCTACCCCACCCTCTTGGCCCCGTTCTGTGCCCCGGCCACATTTTTAGGAGAACTCGTAAAAAAAGGGCGGGCTCGACGCCGATGGCTCGTGATTTTCCAGTGTATCGTGTTTTAACTGATGAAGTTTTCATCACCAGACCTGTCCCGATGAAGTTCACGGCAGCACAAGATGAAGCCAAATGTGTCCCACTTCAGAGAAGATTTCATTAATGCGTACCCGGATATGCGATCATCCCATTTAAAACATATATTTCACTCAATCAGTGTGTTAATCTGACATCATTGGCATGTTGTGGGTAAAAATCTAAATTTGAATATTGCTTTGCAATTCATGTTTTTATAAACATTTGGATAAAGGTCTTTGAACTGAGTAATATATTATATTGATAGTATTTAAACGTGTAAAGCAAAAAGTAGTTTCACTAACAGGATATATTTAACTGGGTTTAAACAGGATTTTACCTGGAGACTTTCAGTTGGGACACTACTGCAATTCAAACGATGTAGAAGAGTTTCAACAAACAATTTTTACTGGTATTGTCATATGGAGTTTAGAGTTAATAAAATGATAGAACTATATACATTTTTTTAAGTTTGTTTGGTGCGCTGCTTACTTTTCGCTGTGAACAACCCGTCTCTGTGACCAATGCGTTGAGCGCTAAGTTGAGACAGAGCCACTTCAGCATTCAGATTAGGGCTTACTATATTTGAAAGGAGATAAAAGTGCGGTTTCCTACACCGTCTGCTTTTAATCTTTGTGTGTTTGCCGATCTGTCATGTAACGGAATGATTGGATCGGTCTTAGGCCCCGGAGTGTCAGGCGTGATCAAGACCGTTGATCCACAAGCCCCAGGAGCAATCAGAGATGAGTTGCTCGGTTTTTAGTTTATTCATTTATTACAAGAGCAAGCAACTTAGCTGAAATGACCCACCAGGAAACGGGAGATTTGTTCCCTTGACCGTTCATGCCCAAGTAGATTTTGCCCCGCCCTCTCTCAGCTCCCCCCCGACACACTCACAGACTCCACACCCTCCCTCTCTCTTCGCCCTCCCGTGCACTCAAACCCCCTCAGCCAGTCACAAAGCACCAAACTTTTACAGCTACGTGAAAAATTGCTGTGCTTTTTCTGTGCGTCTGACATCCTTGCTGGGGCTGTTGGTTGTATTCTGTGCCACCCTGTGTCCTGGGACACAAGGTGGCTGCCTTCGTACAGAATGTCAAACGTGGTTAATATGCAGCCGTTTATCTTTAAAGGAAAAATTTATCTGGGCCAATTGTGGAAGAGCTGCAAACTCATTTCAGACAGGCCAGCCCCTACCCAGTCCACTGTACCTCACTCTACATAACTTTCATTATCATATTATTTTATTATTTTGTGAGCCTCTCTCGCAAATAGGTCATGTGCTGCCTGACAAGGTGCTTCAGATTTTGTGAACCTTCACCAGACAGCGCAGGCCTATTGTAACTGAACTGCTTGTAGCCTTCTGGAGTTGTGTGTAGAATTGTTTTTATTTTCATTTATTTATGACTTTTTTTCGTTGTATTTTTACGAGAGGGTAAGCGAGATTTGCCGTGGCTGGTGATACAGTATGGTACCACATTATGTCCACCTGGTAAAGTTTTAGTTTCTGCCTGTGTAATGGAGCTAAGCGCTGACAGAGTTGGATCGCGTTTCACAACCTTTGTTTAATCTGACGCAGAATCGCAATCCATGGACATTTCAGGAAAATTTGACATAATTGGATTCCCCTCGCTAAGGGTAATAAAATGAAAGTCTTTGGGGGTATATGTTCTAATTATGTTTGTTTGAAAATTAGGTCCAACGGTAATTATACAAAACTATGATTATAAAAAAAACATTTTTAATGTGTCACCGTAGTTATGCTAGTATGGTATTTTAAGAGTGGCAGATTCCGTTTTTCACTGCGTTGGAACCCTCTGCTTTCTATGTTCTTTGCGTATGTTTCCAGATCAGTGTTTACAGTTAGTGTCATTATAGCCACCTAGAGACGGAAGATGCTGTCAGTTTTATTTTAAGATCTCTAAAGGAAAAGTGAGTAGTTGAGGTGGGGGGTGAGGTGTCTGCATTGGGTGAACTATATTTAAACAGCATTACTCTCTACGTCTTCCTCAACTCATAAAAGGTTTACTATGGGGATCTACCATATTTATGAAGCATCAGGCAGTCAACACTGGAGCAAGTGATACTACTGTGCAAACTTTATATATCTGTGAATCCAGTGACACACACACACACACACACACACACACACACACACACACACACATACTTCTGATAACCCCCTGGAGAGAGACTATTCTCTTCACTTCATATGACATAGTAAGGATACAATCACTAATATAAGTGAAAACCTCGAGTTTGTTTATGTGCACATAATGTGAGCTGGTCTATCTGGGAACTGCCACAAATGGGAGAAGTATGCGTGGATTTGACAGGTAACAGGATTACGTGGGCACATAATTGATCCATTTGGGAGGGGTGGGGAGGGGGGGTGGGGGGGAAATGACAGAGCTCTAAAGAGGCCTAAGCTTTGGAAATGGAGTTTATGAAACAGGCATTCGTAAATTCAAAGGAATCGATATGTCAATTTTATTACATCTCCGGGCCGGACTGGCTTTAAAGGCACAGTGTCCCAGAGTGTGTGTTTTCTTGTTTATTTATCCAATGCTACAAAACTGTTCTCAAGTGGCAGGTTAACTAGTAGCCAATTTTGAGGTATTTTATCCACAGAAATAGGTTTGTCGATTCAGTTGTTGTCTTATGAT
Source organism: Hiodon tergisus (assembly GCA_025775045.1). Classification (NCBI taxonomy): domain Eukaryota; kingdom Metazoa; phylum Chordata; class Actinopteri; order Hiodontiformes; family Hiodontidae; genus Hiodon; species Hiodon tergisus. The sequence continues at coordinate 12,172,647 of JAOVYW010000001.1, forward strand.
TAGCATTAGCATAAAAGTAAACTGTTTAGTGCGACCGGGAAGGAAAATGGACGCTTTCAGAGCTCGCCTATAGCCATCTGTTCATAAAGAGTGGGAAAACTAGATTAGCTGCGTTTCACATTTTTTTGTAGCTAAAATATTCACATTTCATTTAAACACAGTTACTTCCCAGGAAAGATTTAATTATCCACCGTCGGTATAATGTAAATGGATTAGGCAGTAAATGGTGATGCAGAAAGATACACAGCCTAAGACACGGGGCTGTATTCCTGGGGAGAAAAAAAAAACCGAAATGGTGGGATTTTCAGCGTTAGGCCCCATCGGATGTGCTGCCGCTCAGCCGTCGTTAGGGGCAGGCGGGAGCAACTGGAACAAAGTGGGGGCACGATTACTGTGCTTCTTAGCAGGCTTTATTCCTCCATTTTTACCACTGCAACTTAGCACATAATAGGAAGTTGGTGATGCTTGCATTTTTAATTCCATTTGCCCCCTTTTTTGTTGTCCTGTTGACTGACTGACAACCCCTATCAATGCTAAGCAGGTGTTCCTGTGTAAACAGACGTGCCCTGTTTGTGTCTCGCCGTCCTCGCCACTGCACACCCAAATGAGCAGCGTGATTAAGAATCCTGTACGTTTTTGAAAGGAAACGGATGGCTGCCCGGCCAGAACATAATTACACTGCTCCGACATCCGCAGCTCACCGCCAAGGCCCGGGCCAAAGAACAGCACAAATTGATCATATATAATAGCATCCTTCTTGTAATGTACAAACCAAATAAAGTGAAGAAGGGGAGAATCTGCTGATACCTTTTTATTTGAGTAAATGTGTGTGATAGGGGAGAGGTTGCGGTCATGGATGAATAATCTTGTCCATCATGACCATCTGAAACACCGCCTTTCGGCTTCATGTATGAAATGTGTGGAATGGTAATGTTACTTTATGTCTCACCATTGGGTCATTTTGAGGTTGTGAATAGTTGATCCATGTCAGTAAGTGATAGGTAAGTAATAGTTAATATTTGATACGAAACCCATTTAATTATATTTAACTTTGCTTGCGTGAGAACAGTCATGTCAATATTAAGCCATTACCAATACATTGACGGGCTCCAACAACAAAAGTCTGGAGAACCCCACAAGCACCGTTATCTATGAAGTATCGGTCTGTGTTATTTTTCCTTGTACAATCGCTTTTTGTGTGTTTGGCTTTGGTATCTCACATCTCAATTGTTAACCATGCACATTGTTAATGCTGTGTCTCCTAAAGATAGACATCACTTTCTTGTGCACTCCAAAGCTATTCCTCAGGACGAAGAGATGTTATCTCACTGTAATCTACAGCGTATGACACAAAAACTGATACAACTGTTACCCTGATGATATATTGAGGAGTGCTGATGTTTGAAAGTGGGTAGGGCAGATGCTGAAATTCATCGGCGCCAGAAGTACTCCGCTGCTGAACAGAATAAGGCTGCTCCACAACGGCACCAGGAGAGTCCCCTGACTTGCATCTCTGCTGAGCTGAATGGGAGGCGAGGGGGGTGGGGTGCAACGTGAACCGCGCGTCTGTTGCACGCAGTGCGCCGCAGATGCGTTAGGAAAAGCTCTGTCCGGGACAGCTCTAACGGGTGCCTCTCTGGGTGGGAGGGGAAGGGTAGGGCACGCCGGCGTCGCTTCTGAGGGGATCTCGGACCGCCGGGGCGCCGCTTGGTTTGACCAGAAACATTAAGCTCAGACCCGCTTCGGTTGGTTACATTCCTGGCTGGGCCTGTTAGGCTGCCATTCTTTGCCCCCCTCGACCGTCCGTGCTGTAGGATTTCGGTTCTGAAAGGTGGGCCTCCCTTTGGGCTTCACTTACATGCCGTCCCCTTTAATCAGAGCTGGCGATTACACCCTCCCTTTCGGATACTTGATAATTACACTTCTCTGTGAACGCTGAGCACTGACGCTCGCCCAGAGAGAGGGAAAGGCCCAGATGATAGCAATTATATCGGAGGTACACAGTGACTATTTATGTCTCTGTCACTCCTGTCTAAAGACAGACAAACCTAAACAAGAAACATTCCCACCTTGCAGCTCTCACATCTCACATCATCGCGGTTACGTCGCCTGCGCTCAGGGACTCCGCGCTTTCACGGGACACCAGTCCTTCAGAGCGTGTGTGTCAAGGAGGAGTCGTCCCGTAGGCTGTTGTATTTCATTAGCCCCGGCAGCTCACAAAAAACACCTTAAAGAGCCCCGATCTAACTAACCCAGAAAACCCAGCGGATTTATGGCCCTTTTTTATTGTAGTGGTGCGGTGTGTCTCTCTTTCACGGGCGGCGTTTGAAAGACAGACGGAAAGAAAGCTTTGGTGGTGTCCTCCCTGAATTGAGATTACTCCTTGTTTACCTCGGCCAGCTGCTGCGAGATGATTTGCGCAGCGCGGGGTCACCGCAGGCGACTCTGAGGACAATTTGCTGAATCAAGAGGGCGATTGTGTCTGGTGCCAGTCAGTCGCAATTAGGGACGGGATCAGTGGAGGCCCCGGGCCTCCACGGCGTCCATACAAACCAGCTCACCTGAAAATAATCGTCCCAAACAGCAACCCCCATGCAAATCAGCCCCGAGGTTACCGTGGGAAAAAAAAACAGCGCCGCGGCAACGATAGGTGACCCACTGAGCAGGGGGTCCGCCCGGGGTGAGTCCTTTTGTTCCCTCCACGTTGAAACGGTCACCCTGCATCTGGGCTATGAAGAAATGGGGAGAGTGGGGGAAAAAAAAAATACTTGCCGATGTGGGGTTTGTTTAGCATTGTTGTGGGAGGGGGTTGGGAAGGGGTAGGTGGCGGGGGGGCGGGGAGTCCTTGCGCCGGGATGTACTCCCTGCACGTCAATTTGGAAGGACGGCAAAAAGAGATCTGGAACTCAACGGGTTCTTTCTATTTAATTTGCTAATGGAGGTGAATGTAGCATCGGAATGCTTTTGGACGGGACGGAAAAAACAAAGATGCACGATGAGTTTGGCAGATACGTTGATGCGTATTGGCAAGAGTAATGTTTTTCTATGTTTCTGTGTGCGTAGATCACACTGTGCACAGTGATTCCTGTTTGACTCAGAATCTAGGTTAAACACAAATGCCCTAAATGGGTCAAGCAGTACCAGACAGTAATAATTAACATGTTACTTATATACGTGCAACAGACCAGAAGGAGGCTGCGTCTAGAGGGGACTGTTTTTGTATTCACTGCCCAAATCAATAGACGAAAAACTCATTATTAGAAAAAAAGGAAACTAATGGCAATGGCAACAAAAAATTGATTAATTCCACGATACATAAATGTGTTTACCACTTTTTCCAAGCTGAGATGCTCTAAGTATGTGAAATAAAAGATGAGACTCAGATAGCTTTGTGCAAGTTTATTCAAAATGTAGTAGAAAATCGCAGAGACTATGTTTTATTCGCTGTCAGTTTAATTATACATAAGTGTCATTACTGCGTGTTAAATATCCCTGAGAGCTTCAACAGAATGACTGGACCATTACAATTAACTCAAAATTAATCAATTTAATGTTTCTTTCTCTTCTGGTTCCATGGACCATGCCACGCTCTGGGTACATTCGGAAGCAGGTAAGAAAAGTTTGATTTTGATTATTTAACGTGGACATTTCAGGTTCTGAAGTTGTCAATTTCGCCAGATAAAGGGGTGATAACAGAAGTAAATATAATTATCATTATTGACTCCAATAGTAAGTTTTTATAATTAAAACATTTGCATGGAATCTACTATGTATAAATGTATAGATTTCTCCATCTGGACATTTGTAATAAATGAATCACTACACCTTTTGAATTAACGTTACAAAAGGTTTACAAAGTTAAATTTAGGAAACTTTATTAATAGATTATGCCAAGCGAGGCAAATTCACAATTCGCGACTGCCCTGTTTGTTTGCATCCACACTTAGAAAGTGCACTGGTGCATTGAACGTGAAAACACAATTCCAGAGGCAAATCACTCTGTGTTAGTGCAAAGCGAATTACTCTGTGCTAGTGTAATGTCAGCAGAGATGCTTAAATAGAAAGGATGTCTGAACTGAATCCCGCCGTTCTCGTTGGCTCTGGGGGCTTACCGGTTTCCCCTGGGGTGTCCTGGGTGGAATTCCCTGCCTGCCGGAGAGCACTGTGGCTCATCGGTAGACCCCCCTTCCCACGTCCTGCTTCGGCCTTACCTCGCATTTCCACCGGCCTCCTTCCCTTTCCTTCCCCTTATCACTATTTTAAATCATCTCTACAAATAAGTAGCTTTTCACAGCAGGCTCTGTGCTCTGAGCTTCCACTCATCAAACTTTAATCGAAGCTACATTTTAGTTTTTGAATAAAGAACACTTAAAAAATTTAGATGCAAATTATTTTGCATTATTCATGCTCTCGGCGTCCTTGTAGATTTAAACATTTCCGAGGCCACCGTGATTCGAGTAATTACCTAGGCCCCGGCTGCTCTGTCATGAATAAGGTATTTCCTACAAGCAGAGCGTGCGTCTGATGAGCTTTTAAAGTGGCTTTACACTGAACCTGTGTATTGCTTCTTGCGCATGAGCGGTTCGAACATTCTTCGCAGTCCGTCTCAGGTGGGGAGCGCAGGGGCGAAAGTGGGGGTGCAGTCATGGGTGACAGGCAGGGGTTGGAGCTCCTTTTCTCACCGACTCTCTCTCTCTCTCTCTCTCTCTCTCTCTCTCTCTCTCTCTCTCTCTCTCTCTCTCACTCTCACTCTCACTTTCCCTCTTTCTCTCTCTCTTGCTTTCTCTCTCCCTCTCTCTCTCTTGCTCTCTC
>JAOVYW010000001.1:12182190-12192429 GCA_025775045.1 Hiodon tergisus
CTATCCCCTTAACTACAGGCGTTATGTTTTTTTAACATTCTACATGTTACCCTTTAAAAAATGCTCTTTATTTTTCGTAAGGTTATTGTAGGTGTTGTGACTCCTGATGGAATAATGATTGAGAGACTGGATTTCCACGGAATCACACTTCTGCTGTTCCTTAGAGCAGCGCTCAAGCTGAACTGCTGAATAATGGATGCATAATGGATCAAGTGTAGTTGTAAGCTGGCTGAGGTCTGCTGGCCAACCAAAAATAAAGGGAACACACAAAATCCTGCAAAATCCTTTTTTCTCTTTTCTTTAAAAAAAAAAATAGGCTATTAACAGTAGGATATAAACACTGTCTGGAGTTGGGCTCTTGGTCTTATATTCAGGGGTAAAAAACATTATTAGATTAGAGAAACAGCAAAACAGAAAGGGAACAGCTGCTTTGTGAACAGTTGTATATTTGTACATTGTTTGTGTCAATGATGGAAAACAGGCATTGACCTCATAATTCTAATTATTACGTGTGTCCATTCTCTTGTTGTTGTTGTTGTTGTTGTTGTTATTGTATTATTATTAATAGTAGTATGACTATTATTAAAAATTCCTTTGTGACGGAAATGTTTGTTGTCGTTGCTAGGCAACCAGGGTGCAAGCTCTTTTAACTGTGCAGTCATGACTATTTATGCACAGGCGTGATATTTTCAGGCTGCAAGTCTGCCTCCAGCAGGAGGGAGCTTGCGTTTGTTGATAATTACTGAGTATCTGAAATGTGTGTGGGAGAAGACTGGGTTGTTGGGAGGAAAACAGAAGAGGTGAAAGACAGATGGGGTGCTGCTATTTAAGAGACGCATTTTAGATTATTTGCCTGAGGATGTTATGTAATTCTGAAACTTCTGAGGTCTTCTACGATCCACATATAATAAATGTGTGTTTTAGTATGTGTGTGTAACACAAGGGTTTTTTTAGGCTTTTGAACATTTATTATTCTGTCTCTTTTTGGAATACTAATCAAAAGGCCCTAGTGGAGGCAGAAAACCTGTTAATATCCTTGGTAAAAGGAGATAAAGCCAATATAAATTGATAAGTCCCTGTCATTGCAGGCTACCTGTAACCACGGGATCCACCTGCATCATCAGCAGGTGATTTCTGGGAGGTGTCAGGGGTTAAGACTCACAGCAGGCAGCTGTGGGTATGCTAAGGAACACATCTCGGTAGTCATTTGTGAAACGATTAGCATGAAATTTGATGTGAGATTGAGGGTGATTTACACCAGCCATTTTTCCCGAGCAATCCAGCCAGCTTTTGGAGGTTGTTCTGCGAGGCGTTTCCAACCCGGGGGCCATGTGGTCAGAACATGATTGTTGCTGCTGCTCCAGTTAAGCTCCTGCAAACTGTAATCATGGCTTTCTCTCTCTCTCTCTCTCACTCTCTCTCTCTCTCTCTCTCTCGCTCTCTCTCTCTCTCTCCCCCTCCCCCTCCCTCCACTGTCGGGTTGCAGAGAAATAGATAAGAGTTCGAGCTGTCCTTTTGGGACTGTAATTAGAAATCATACTTGATCTTGGTTTTAGTTTTTTTTCCGTCATAAGGACTGATGGAAGTTGGATAGTTGGATAAGGCATACCGAATGCAGATTTGACTTGAATGTAAGACACTTGTAGGAAATGTATTTCAGCCAATACTTAATACAAATAAGATTTCATTTAATTCAACATTGTGTTTTTTTTTTTTTTTTTTCCCCTGCTTGATAATCCCCTGGGACGAATATGAAAACCTCAGTGTTCTTTAACATTGATTTTGGTGATGATTTTTAAAATAGATGCGTCATATGAATGCACAGCTAAAGGGATTTTTATTGGACCACCTACATGCCGGGATAAGCCAATGAATGTGTACTGTATGGCAGCATCCACAGTCCAGTGTCAGATATGGAGGACCAATCGCATGGAAGCTATTGGTTGTGTCTGGCCAATCAAAGCAACGGTGCTGCAGGGGCTGGAGCAACACTTCTCAGGAATCTCACTCTGCAAAAGGGGCTTATCTTTGACCAAGCCCTAAAAAAAGTCCACTGAACCCACATGCTAAGACTTTCTAATACAGATTACATGCCAGGGATGCACTAGAGGCCTCTAGCCCAGTTTTGCTGACCACACATACTTAATGTTAGCCTATTGCTGCTTCTCACATCAGCAGCTGCAGAAAAACACATTTGACATATATCATCTAGCATTAAGTACAAACTGGGCGCAAGAGTTGGTACCTCGCCAGCGGAGGTCAGGTACCAGGTCACATACTTTAACCCCTTTGTTTGTAGAACGGAAATGTAGAATACATTTTATACGTTTTTGCCAGATGTTTCCAGAGTGCAGTGTTGGTTTCCCTAGAAAAAGGTGCAGGCTTGCTTGGAGACGCCACTGCACGGTTGAGGGCTGGAAGGTGTAAATGACACATAAATTAGCTTAGGCCTGTAAAACACAGCGACCTCCACCCCGCCAAGTTCTCCTCTGGGGGCCCATGAAGTGTTTTATAACACCTTCGAAGGAAGTTTGGCTAACGTGCCTGGCCGAGTAGGCCATTAGGTTCAGGAGATGGGTGTTGCCCTGATGTGGTTGGCACCCGCGTGGTCGCGTGTGGGATGGGCTGTGTTGCCACAGTGGCTGGACGCCCCGCTCTCTGCTGGACAAGATGGGAACGCTAGAAACCTGATCTGCAAGATTACACCATGTATAAAACGTAACAGTAGTGGTGTGGTGGTCCCCTGCTTTATTGATTGAAACTCTATACCTGTTACTTCACGACACAGTATACCTCTATTTTTTTTGCAGGGCAGTACATATGACGAATAGCCCGTTTACACCATGGATGTGTTGATAGGGCTCATGCCCTGTGTATAACAACTGGTATTTTTTTATATTAAATCGTAGTGTACAAGTGCTTCAAATCAACTGGCAGCTCTTCCTTGGCAAGGCCTGGTTTTGAACTGTCTTGAATTTCTGATAGCAAGCGCCATGTAATTTATTTATTTTTAAATGTAATATGCTGATGCCACTGTTTGTCATCTCAGCCCCCAAAGCAGTGTCCTGGAGGCCTACATCTGTTCATGGCACAACCTACTAGGTGTCCTCTCTCCAACCGGGAGTCTCCCAATCTCCAATGGGAGATTCAGACAGCAGGAGAAAACCTTTCCTGATCTCTTCAAAACTTCCGCCCTACTTTTAAAATTATTTTTTTAACCTTTTTATTAAAAAAATTTCGAAAGCCAACCGGAACTCAAAAACATTCAGGCAGTGAGCTATCCTGAGCGTGTCATCACAGATTTGCGAGAGAGAAGGCAAATTCCCCAACGGCGCATATTGAAACCTGACATAAGGCCAACAGGGTGTTGACTCAGAATGCCATTTTTACCCCTTGTCTGAACTGAGTTCGTTCGGGGAGGTAACCAAATGTGACCTTCTCCAATTACAACCCTTTTTTATTTTTTACCAGCGTTCCATTGTGTTTGGCTTTTCCAAAAGATTAATCTGGTGTTTCTAAAACATGGCATCTACTGTTATTTCTTTAAACCCAGTATACCAGAACAGCGTATAATTATTTCCTGGGCCATTGTGGAATCACAAGTGTATGATTAAACTGTCCTCAGAAATTGTTTATTGAAGAACCTTGGAGGTGTTTATTTGGCCGCTTACAGCTACCTCTTCAAAGTAAGTCATCTCCAGTAGCAGATGGTAATGTATATGTATATATTGTTTTCTTTTGATTAGAGTTTCTTTAAATGGTATTACAGATTTCAAAAGCTACTTCCTTTGTCCTTAAGGTTCAAAAGTATTTAGAGCATTTCCACCTGGATGTTTGAATTATTTAGCTGTCCAGGAAGTGAGCCCTTTATTCTCATGAGCACTTGTGGGTTGTAAAGGCTAAAATTGCTCCATCATGCCAAAATAAAAGTATGCATACATTATTTAGTTAAACCTGAGAAAATCTGACTTCTCCCAGGGAATTTTGTGTCTGCGCCAGCTTTTTAAATTTCATTGGTGTGGACATTTTTTGCCCCCCCCACCCGTGCAATAATAAATAAGTAAATAAACGCTGTAGATGGGTTTAAATCAGGAATTCAGCTGGCCATCGCAGAAACACACTCAAGTTACTCAGGCCCACGCTGCCCTACTCTGCGCACCTCCAGCAGATTCTGCACCCCTGAGTCCGAGTCAAAAAAAATTGTGACACTCAGTGAAGGTGTTTAAGTTTCTGAAGTTCCTGTTACCGCCGAGATGCTTGTGATTCCTTTGAAACAACTTAATGATTGACTCATTCAATTTAAAAATAAAAAAGACACCCGCCCCCTCCTGTACTCAGGTCCTTATCTGAAACACACAGCCTTACTGTTTACTCAACAGACAAGGCACCGTTTCAGCAATGTCACCAGCTTCATAAAGTTGGACTGTCACTAATATGCCACTGCTAATTTAATAAAATAGCCTCTTTAAAATAAATCTCAAATCTGTTTAGATGTTAATGTACTTCTGCACGTTGGCCATATTGTGTTATTTTTCTTCATGCATGTTAAGAACATCTCCCGCCACACATAATGAAATTAAGTATGGCCAATGTACTGTGGCTGGATTGGCAAACTTGGCGCAGTAACAGAAATGATAAACGCTTGTGCAGGGGAATAAGGCTTCCTTTGTTCTGGATCGTATGTAATATATACTAATAAGGAAGTCTAGGTTACACCACCACATTGCTTGGGGAGCATTGGTAGGATATAGGAACACACTGTGTGGCAATACAAAGAAAATGCTTCAGTTTGATCCTCTGTTCCCCTTGGTAAAGACACATATGGCTTTGCCAACAGAATAATCAGCTGCATTTGGAAGGTATAAATTCTAACACCTCTGTAATACCTCGAGGACGATGTACGGAGAACAGCGGCCCGAATTCTGCGATTCATCTGCCCGCGTTTCCTGTGGGCCACTGTTAACGGATGGAGGCCGTGCGACTTCTCGCGCTGTCATCGCTCCGGAGAGCACGGTTAAAGCACGGCAGAATGCAATTCTTTGCCGTCTGACGGGATCGCAGGATAAAGCGGGGCACCTCTACTCCGCGATTGCGGGGAACTGCTTCTCGGGGTGACAAATGATTAGCTGTTATCTCCGTCTGAATTTGATTCCTACGAGCAGCTGAGTCGGTTAACTCTGAAGTGTCTGAGGGCTTTTTACAGAAAATTAAATGGGCTTCCCAGTCACACCAGGGCAAAATATAATCCTGTGTCAGAGCAGGATCACTGCTTTGTTTAATTGGAGACAGCTTTCCTTGGTTACGCACAGGTGTCAGTTTCTTATTCCTTTTGTGTATATTTAGAAATTATTCATTTTTCTTCTTTTTTTGACCCTCTGATTACGTTCAGGCCCTTTCAAAAAAGTTGATTTATTGATTGATTTTTTTTTATATATTTTTTTTTTATTGCGCTAATATTGTATAAAATTAACATGTATGGACAGTTAAGCCCCTGGACTGCATATGCAGGTGGGTTTAGATAAGATTCAAACTTGATAACACTGGAGAATAATCATTGGACCAGAAATCAAGCAGCAGCTGTCTCTGCAGATTCACAGAAAGGGAGACAAAGAGGGCAGGTGATATTTGAAGATAAGAAGCTAACTACCAGCAGCGATAAAGGCATGTATTTTACTATAGCTCAAGGCAAGCATTCTGGTGCAGGAGATGGAGGGTTGAATTTAGCTATTGTCTCACTCATGGGTCTTTCGCACCTTGGATTCAAGCAAGACACCAATTTGTGGCGCTGACAGAGAGTGAACAGGGCATGGGAGATGTGGCTGCTGCACTTGTAGAGCAGTGCGTACAGTTCAAGGTGTTAAAGCCTGATTAGTTCCTCTCTTCAATGTATTTGCTGCCCGGCTGTCGCCCTGCAGACACGCTCAGATGGGGAACTTCTCGTCTTTTTTGTCACACCTTGAACGCACTTAGGCTGATAAGAACACTGACAACACACGAAAAAGTATAACAGGCACTCGATGCTTTTGACCAAAACGCTTGAGCAAAATGCCCTTTCCTCCCTCCGTATTATATTGCTTCATTAATTTTTATAGATATATTCCTGAGAGAGACTTATACAAGTTTATGTTTTACCATAATGGCACGAGACCACCCTGAGTGGGGTAGTGGTTCTCTTTTGAGAAGTTTTTAAAAAAAAATTTTAATCCAGTCACTCTAGCAAAGTATACTGTTACTTGGGGATTGTTTCTTCTGCGAAGGGGCCCTGGGTTTCCCTAGCTTGTAGGTGAAGGCCTTCTTATTTTTATAAGAGACTAGGACATTGTTCTTGGCTTTCGTTGAATTTTAATGGTGAATCCCCCAAAAGATATATTTCTGTGGAATGGCTTATCAAATTTAAAAAGAAAAAACACCCTGCTAATTCACTGAGGTCTAGGAAAGGTAAAGGACACAGTAGTCAGTGATAAACCCAAACTAACTGTCAGAACAGGAGAAAGTTTAAGTCCTCAGCATTTTGGCCCAGTCAAATGTGTTGTTTCCTTGAACAGTAAAAGGACGCTGCTGAAAGTTCTTCAGATATCCGGTTTAGACCACAAAAAAATTGTTTGTCACCCTTCTGGTTTAACATCTCAACCTTGTCTTGATAAAGGGAAGAGTGTGGCTCAATGTATCTGCCGTTTAAATACAGTAATGACACCCATACTACAGCCCTATGTCTTCGTTGTGTACGTGGGGGGACCCTGGTTGAGTGAGCACTGCTGTTCCACAGGAATCTCACCTTCTAAGAACGGTCTCCATGCTTTGGGTTGTAGGTCTCATGAACGTGAACACCACCCGCTTGCATCTCACGCGCTAAAACGTCCGACCGGAGTGGTCCTCCTAAACCGGGTGCTTCAACCCCAATTTCCTCCTCAGCGGCCGTTCCCGTGTTTTATGGGGGTTTGCTAAGGCGGAGCGGGCCCAAGCCCCACCCCTCACCCAGGATACGCCGTGTCTCCGCTTTGGCTGTCTTAATTACCTGCTTTGAGTTTGAGATAATAACCAAAGGAAGCACATTTGGTGGGGATAAAAGGACTTGTGGCTGGTGTTCAAAGCCATGAGAGCTGAAATGTGTACAGTGGGGATACTTCTCCTTTCTGTGCCTGAGAAGAAAATTTTTTTTTTTTTTAAAAAGGTTCCTTATCAGGTAGGCACTTAAAAGGAGCCTACTGGTGGAAATGTACTGTCTGGAGGAGAGCAGGGAAGATGAAAGGCTTTTGTGAAAAGTTAGGTTCAGTCCAGGCTTCCCGTGCTTCCTAACTCCCCTGTCCCCAGCGCACATTCCACTCTTCCTCCTGCCTTCTTACACGTGCTGTCTTTGAGGGGAAAAGAGAAACCCTCCCAGCAGCCTCCCGGTGTTAGATTAAATACCGAGATGGCGACAGGAAGAAGACTGGGAGGAAAAACAAAAGGCCCGGGTTGGGTGAGGGATGCCGGGAGAGTTATCAGGTTGCCAACGGAAACTGCAAGTTTGTCTGAGTTCTGATTTTGGAGCAATCCAAACAGGCCAATTTTATTTTTATTTTTTTATTTTTTCTCTTCAATTACAACAATTTGTGTCTTGGCAAGCAGTGCCGATCAGAAATTAGCTTTGGAGGTTGCTTCAGAGTAAATGGAATATCCCCGATAAACAGAAGTACCTACCCTTCCTATGTTAAATTAGTGTCAAAAGTCTTCCATTTTACTGTCATTAAGGGGAATACAATATGCCCCCCCCGCCCCGCTTTTTGCTTGAGAGAGCCCCTTCATGAGATGCAAAATGAGTAAGACTTCCGTCACAGAAATATATTTGAGACATGCTTAGTCACTGGAGGTTCCTTGAGTAGTTTCCAGAAGTATAAGAAACAAAAGCTATAGGTTTCACTGGGCTTACCTTAACCTCTCTCCCTATCGTCTGTTATTGAGGCAGTTTTGTGCCTGTGTGTGCACGTGTGTGTGGGAGCAAAGGATTTCTCTGATTAGGTGCCGCTTTCCCCTCTAAGGGCATTATAATGCTTTAATCACTACAATGTGTTTAACTAAAATAGTCAAAGAATTAGCTGCCTGCTGGTACGGTGTGGAGCTCCTGCTCAACTTCGGCCTCCACATCTGTCCAGGGAATGGCTTTCTTTTTTACTGTTGGGACAGTGGGCTGAAGTCAGAACTCCTGACACCTGAAAATTACCTTCATTGAATTTCACAACGCAAGGAATGCTCATTATTAGTTTTTCTTTTATTTCTGTTTTGTTTAAAAGTGGTTACAGGCTTCCGCAAATGTGTTTGCTGATATTCAGTTGTTAATGAACAAACTTAAACCCATTGAACATATTCGCAGCTGTGAGTGCTTAACTAATAATAGTTTCCAAAAGACAAAAGATTAAGGAAATAGCATTATAGGGCCATCACAATGGAGCCCATTGTAGCCCTAATGCTAACTCTTTCATTTAGAAATTGTTTCCTTTTTGCATTCTGTCTGCTTGGTGTGTCCTTCATGAGGCTAATTTTTCTCTATGGCTGCCTCTCAGCATGTTAGACCATTTACAAAGGTGATGGAGGGGGGCATACATTTTGTATCACCACCCCTGCAGGGTTTTCTTTCAGTTTAACAAGGCAGGTAAATTGTTCATTAAGGCTAAGGTCAACCACGGGGGGGTTGTGGAGGTATAAAAGAAAAGACACGGCACAAGTGAGAAGAACAAACAAGTCAAAGCATTTGTTGGCAACGTAATCTACACATCAATTATCCCGCTGCACTAATTAGCACCTTCCCATACCCCAGGTACCTGAAAGCATCCGCACGCTCTTTCATGCTCCAGATCAAAAAAAAAAAGGGTGGAAAAAGTAGGAGAAGAGGGTTGACAGAAATACAGGGAGGCTGAACCCAAGGGTGGAGAAGAAAAAGAGGCCTCAGATCAAAATTTCTTTTACATATGAAACTCAAGTATGCACAATTCTCCTGCCCCGTTACACCCTCTGCCGAAGGAACTGCTCAATTATGTAGGGGCCATGTGTATATATCATGAAAAAGCTCTGGCACATCCATGCATTGGATTGCCATGGAAATTGTGCTATATATTTAGTATAAGTTCTACATTCGACGTGCCTGTTATGGGATACCTGCTATAATGGAAACTTGCATTACTACAGCAACTCAATGGAATTGCTATCATCATTATTGTCCGGGTCACATTGTAGACACCCAATCAAATTGCATCTTGTGATCGGTTCATTAAAACTCAAGTATTTATCACTGCATTTTGCAGAAGTAAGCGAAAGGTCATATGCTTTTTAAAACTGCGGAGCAGTATAAGCGTAACAATGAATTTCCAAAATTGTACATAAATCCCCTTAGTGGAAAGGGCTGTTGCCGTTTCAGTCAAATTAGATTGATATAATACTTTTTCTTTTAAGGGGTTTGCATTGTTATGCAATCTGTTTTGTTAAGCAATAAACTCAGGGTTTTTTTTTTTTAACAACTTGTAGTATATAATATGTATATATATATATATATATATATAATTTTTTTTTTAAGGTCTCCTTATGAAAAAGAGTCTTGGGAGGACTAAATAAAATTGACTCTGAAACCTGACTTTAGCCCGAGTGCAATGGATAGGCCTGGGTAGATAGGGCAAGTAATTAAAATCATGGCTTGCTGGTCCTCTGGGTTCTGGGAAAAGGTAGGTGAAAGATGAAAATAGCACAAGTACGGACGACAGAACTGCTCCAAAGCTGTTTACACACATCCGCATCATGCATAACTCATGAGCCTGTGCTGGAGATGTTATGGTGTACTCTAAGTCAGACCTTTTCCAGTATGAGAGTGGCGCATAGTTTATCCCTGTAATCCCTGCATTAGCACCGGTATCGTAGCAGTGAAGTTTCCGGTTTGCTTTCTTGATTTTCTTTGAGGCAAGAAAACACTAGTTTTAGTTTATGCTTTGGAATATATATCGGTTAGGCCAGATCATGGTGCTGATAAGCCCCCTTTAAAGCAAATCACCGTTTGTAATGGCTAATTGGGAAGAGTTAACAGTGTCAGGACCGGCAGCTTCTGGAGGCTGCAGTCCCTGTAGGGCGCTTGGGCCTTGCTGTCAGGGGGCGCTCATTTGCTGATTGGAGAGCTGAGGCAGCAGGATGAAAGGGAAGCCCATTTCCTGGAGCTCGTTTGATACCTGGTGGGGATGCTATTCAGGTGACAAAGATCCAGGCTCAGAGGGGGGGAAC
>JAOVYW010000001.1:12192529-12207893 GCA_025775045.1 Hiodon tergisus
CACACACACACACACACACTCACTCACACACTCACACACACACACACACACACACACACACACACACACACACACACCTCCTACTTTTTCTCTCACATATGCATATGCAGTCAAAGTCGTGGTCTCATCGCAAACAGTCACACAAAGCGCCTATCCTGAAGCACACATGTTTCCAACGCACAGACAAATACTACAAAGTCAAACCAATTTTTACACTTTGCTTTGAACCTCCTAATTCTGAAATGTGTATTCAGCTGGAAGTTGTTGGCAAAACCAACCAATAGAATATAGTCACTAAAAGGTGCCGGCATGCA
Organism: Hiodon tergisus; assembly: GCA_025775045.1. Classification (NCBI taxonomy): domain Eukaryota; kingdom Metazoa; phylum Chordata; class Actinopteri; order Hiodontiformes; family Hiodontidae; genus Hiodon; species Hiodon tergisus. Next base: position 12,192,844 of record JAOVYW010000001.1, read on the forward strand.
CCACAGACTCAGGTGAAATATCCCAGATTTATTTTGAATTAGTACCTCTCTGATATTGCTTTTCCTACCCAATGCTGCAGACAAAAAAACAAAAACAAAAACCCAAAAAAACATACATAATACTGTAGCGCGGGATAAGCAGCTACAAATCCTTACAAATGCTTTGATTAATGTCGTGGGACAGAGAATACATAGAATGAGAAAAGTTGATTAAATTCTGAGTCTAACAAGTTGCTCAAAATCTGTTGTGTCTAGTTCTATGTACACTGCTAAGTAGTTTAGTAGCATACTTTTTGCCAGTCTGACCTATGTCTGTCCGCATAGACCTCTCATAGTGCTTGAGGATTCATAGCTCACTGAAAGCCCTAGACTTAATTTGAACAATTTTACCCAGAAAGTCAAGTGACACAGGTTTTGAGCACCACTGAGCAAAAGTCCTCCGTTTTTCAAAAGTGGCATTCCTCTGGCTGGTGGGGGGGGGGGGGAGTCCCAGGGACCACCGAGAGCTGGCAGGACGCTTGTCAAGTAACGCGGTGCCAAGAGCCTGACTCGATTACCGGGCCGAAATGGTTAATAAGCCCAACGTTATTCCCCCTGTATATTTTTGCAGAAATTGAATTTAGCAGAAACAAAGTTAGCGTAACAGCCCTCCGGAGACTGCATTACAGGCCCTGTATTGTTTTTTAAGCTGAGGTCATCCTTCTGCGGACCACGTCTGAAACAAAGGCCGTGCGTTTATTACAGGGCGAGCTGTGTGAAAGGAAACCCACTCCAACATTGTTTAAAGGTGAACCGATCCTTTAAAAAGATTGCCGGCAACTTCCAGTGTCGGGGGAGAAACGTTAGCTGTTCTTTTTTTTGTTCTTTTTTTTTGTAACAAGCTCGTTCCAATGAAGCAACATTAAATGAACCTTTCCTGTTGACCGCAGGAGTCGAGTTTTTAGTTTTGTCTGCCTAAAACAGTGGAACAGAGATGCGAGGTGGTAAGTCTGCCCTCCTACGTTGTTTCCAAAAAGGGGGCTGTTTTTTTTTTGTTGTTTTTTTTTCCATGTGTGTGCACAATTTATTCGAATTTATTTCAGACAAACTGCTTTAGGTGTCTGTAAGTGGACAGGCTTTGACGCTCCGAGTGACAGTTCACTCACTCTGAATTGTCATCCCGATTCTGTCTGTGTGCTGACATGCATCAGAGGTTGTGCGAAGAAGAAAAAGAAAAGGAATAATGGATAAACAGGGGGAACGAATACACAACTCCAGCAGATGTGGATTTCACCACAGAGCACATGGCCGTGTTTTAAGCTGACGTTATTGGTGGACCTTGTCGTCTCGGTCATAAGATGTGCCGCACTACGCCTCATTCCTCAGGTAGACGCTCAGGTTGCGCGTTTCTTCGTTAAAGGGCAAACGCAGGACCTTTTCACTGTTTATTTAACGTGACCTTGATTGCGTTGACTGTAACCGGAGGAACCAACATTCGTCAAGGGGCTGTTTCGTTATTGCAATCCATTCCGATCAGCCAGTTTGACCGTGTTCTAAAACCACCCTCCCATTCAGCCGCTTGATCTTCCTATGCAATGGGATGCTGCTAATATGATTGCGCCATCTCCCTTCCTCTGGAGCAATCAATGCTAACAGCTTGTAAAAAAAGACTGCAAGGATTAGGATAAACAAAGAGGAACAGATACTGAAGTTAAGTTCATTTCATTCAGTCTCATTTGCGTTCATACCATTTTTGTCTCTTATGAGATGCTTATAACACTGCCCTGCAGGACATATAGCTGGACTTCCATGGCCCACGAGATAGGGTGTTGGCCCTGTGCTTTAGACTGATAGAAAGGCGATTTTGTGGCCGAGAGCAATGCTTGATCATTCGCGTCCCCAAACTTGCGAATGGATTTTTAGAACATGCCCTGTAAATGAGATCCACCTGGGCGGTATAGGCGCAGGCCAGAGAAACTGCCTGAAATGACTTGCTGGGCACTGGATTAACCGTTACCCGAACCAAACTCTGGGCTGGATGCTTCTCTCAAAAGATTTGGTTCCCCTAAGAGGCGTAACTGATGAAAACAGTTTATTAATTTATTTTAAACAAAAAAAAACAACCTAAAAACCTTAAGTTTGCATATATATGCATATATGCTGCACCTGTGTCCTGATGCAATAGCAGAAGTTTTTGCAAAAACTGCCCACTCAGGCACTTTTTTCGGCCTTGTCCAAATAGCAATATTTTCGACTCTAAATGGGGAGCGTTCAGATTTTAGTTTTGCAGCAGGACTTTTGGAAATATGGGTTTTGGTTTTAGCCTTAAGTTGGACACAAAAAAATATGCTTAGATCACCATGGCAATCGATTGGTTGGTTCCCTATTGTTTGAAATTAGACGTTAAAATGCTAATATTTCCATATAGGAAATTTAAAAAAAATACAAAATAACAACAATTAAAAAAATTCTCATTCTCAATTATTTGAAATAATGTATTATTCAGTGTTGTAAATCCCATAATGCAGTGTGATCTTTGAAGGGACTAGGCTAGTTAAAAGCCTTGTGTCTCTATTGGAAACATCAGTGCACAGCGATCAATCTCAACAAGGGCTGAAACTCCAAACATGGCATTAAAATACACCATTTCCCTTGCCATTCCTTGTTAGTGCAGGTTTAGAAACCTGTGATTATTTCACTGACCTTAGTTGTCACTCGGCAGGAAAATATGTAATTTGAACACATCCGTGGCTGGCACACCTGCCGCATATCTTACAATGTAATGTTTCAAGAAGCAATGCTGGTGCCAGTTTCTGTCACCGCCAGTCACTGATGGGGGAAAAAAAGGCAGTGGTTTGGAGGGGGGGGTGGGACACACCACAGTGGCGTTCTTCACAAATTTCAGGCTGGCTTAATGCCGTCCCTGTGTACGCAAAGACGCGGCATTTACGGGGCCCACACAATGTGGAGTACATTACTACAACACTGCTCCCATTATGTCCCGTACGCCTACCTCCTTCCCTGCGCCGGTCTACTCACTTCTAGGTCTCATTGTTGGGGCATAATGGCGCTTGTGCGTCTCTGAAATTCCCTCATTATTCGGCTTATTAAGGCTGTGTCGACTTGGTAGTGGCGCCGCGCTCCGTGTCAAAAGGGGAACCGCTGTGGTTAAGCGCGCCTGTAGGAGTGGCGAGCGCAGGCTCCGTCTGCTCGGGGCGGATGGATGACATTGTTGTCGTACAGCGGGGAGCGTAGCTTGTCGCCCCTGCTGACACGGCGCTCATCCCAGCGGAGGGCAGCCCAGGCGCGGCTCACCTGACTGATGGCCCCGCTGATCTGGATCCGTGGCTACAATGGCTTCAGCGCGGAAAGAGCCAGACAGATGTGAGGAGTGATAGTGACTGGATGGAGGGATATTTTCCCCCGGTTTGGTTGAGCGGAGAAAGTGAGGCGTCCCCCGGATTCTTTACTCTCCTTCTTCTTTCACTCTCAGGGCGTCGCTCAGCTCGAGCATGAGGTGTGTTAAGACAGGCCGACAGGGGAGCGAACGTCTGGAAGAGAAATCTGGAAAGGCCGTCATCTTACCTGTCACAAAAATGTTGCCCTGCTGTCTCTTGATGGCTTTTCTCGTTTAGGACTGAGGCAATTCTCCTACATTCGAGACAGGACACATAGGTGCACTGCATCTGTTAATGTAACTGACAGTGGCCTTGGAGAAAGGACATGTTTGAATGTTGTTTATTAGCTTTGACTCTCTGACAGTTTTGCCTCTGTCATTTGAAAATAAAAATAATAATAAGACATCTGAAGGAACACCTGTTTACTTCACTCCACGAACAGGAAAAGCAGTTTGTTGCCAATTTTTGACTGCACATGAACAGTCTTCTGCACAGTTCTTGGGTGACCCTATGGAAGGTTTATCCTCAAAAAAAATTGTATTTATTGACATAAAATATTCACAGGAGTCTTGGTTGCTAAGAGTTAACAGTATCTCTGCCTCAAGGGAGACAGGGCTGCATTTTGCTGTGTGACATTTTGTCATATGAAAAAAAAAATCAATTGGCAATTAAATGATGCACCTTGTGAAGATGACAAAAGGCATTTGGTTGCGCAGAGAGAGCTGGGTTGTGAGGGGTTTGTAATGAAGGCCTAATGACTATTCATAAGCGATTTTCAGTCTGCTGATCCACTTGACTGGAAAGTTCTGCCCTGGAGAGTTAGTGCTGTCAGTTTCTCTCACCTCAGAAAGCCGCCGCAATCGACGGTGTAGAATGTGAGGGAGAAATTACCCCGCGATTGCTCGGGGCCGGTCTCAGGTCACATGCAGGAAGCACACATCTGGCACACTATGGGTGCCACCGGGGGACAAAATGCTTTGATTTGGGGAAGTGTAAATACTTAAAATTGACAGGCATGGATACCTTTTTTTGGGGGGGGGACTGCATATTTGTCCTTTGTCCCCTGTCTTTGATTTATCCTCTTTTTAGAACTGTCCATTCTGGCCTGTCTCTGTCTTTATGACCTTCTTCTAAATTTCAGTCAATAGGTGATACATTTGAGAATTTAGAATGATAGAGAGTTCTAAATCTGAATGACTCTAGGGACTGACACAGCAGGGATGGTGAAATAAAAGGATTCCTTTATGACCTTTTCCAACGTGAGCTTACTAGGTCACTTCTTGCCAACATGCTAAAGCCCTGCTCTCCTCATTGGAAATATCAGTTAGCAATTAGCACACCTAAGAGGCAATATTAGGCTGGCTATCCATGCGTGAACACAGCCAAGAATCACCCTTTTCTCCTTGGATGTGCTTTCCACTAGTTAGTGTCTCATTGAACCTGAGTCTTAATTTTGGGTTTGTTTACAATTTTTATTCTAAATGACACATTAGCTGTAGTCCGGATGATTGGTCAAGCAGGGTTCTTAGAGGTGGCTGAAATATAAGCAGAGCAGTGTTACAAATGCCAAAACACTCATGCAGACTGTTTAAACTTTAACGTTGAAATAATGTTTGTCTACTCAGGAGTCCCTCCTTATCTAAGGTAAATACAATAATGACCTAATTAGTGTTGTTTCATGGGCACTTGGCAGCCATGTTTGCTAAGAAAATGTCTGAAGTTGAGAGGCGTGCCGATGTTGTTAAAGACTGCTAGAGGTGAGGTCACTGTCCGGCATTTTGGATTTCCCCCCTAAGGTTGTGGTAACATCTTTAGGCAGCATGGTTTTAAAACCAAAAAAGGTAGCAGAAGAATCTCAGCCGTTTGCTTGCCACATTTTACCCACACAGTATTGGGAAGCCGTTCTCTATGTGCTGTTATTAATAAGAAATTGAACTTTGGAATACATAGACGGGCCACAGACTTCCCCTGAACAGAGAAGTAAAAATTCTCTGCATTCAATTTTTCAAGACAATTTATAGATACTCTGCAAAAAAGTTTAGAAATTATGATTATATATAATTCTAGTTAATTGCAAGTGTTCGATATTGTTGTTATGCTACCGGTCCATATATATTAATATTAGACAGGAGATTTCTTCCGATGCACAGACAGTTTACCCAGCTATTACTGTGACCTACAAGAAGTGGACTTTGCATAACACGCACCCTGAGGTTTTCTCATGGGCTTGTCAGTTCCTCTTTTTGTGTGCTTGTGTGATAGAAGAGCGAAACATGCGTATTGTACCACAGAGCTTCACTAATGCCAGGCAAAGCAAGTCTCACCGGGTCAACTCTGCCTCATCAGCAAAAAACCCACCAGTTTCACTACCGCTAAATTTCTCAGGAAATGTACAAACAGCTGAACTAAGGTAGCACTGCTTCTTAACACGTACCGACTGCCGAAAAGGTACCTTATCAAGGATAGCGGGAGAAGAGTGTAGCAATGATGTATACCTATGCTACAGTTAGCTCAAGGGCTTTTTGTGTGTGTGTGTGTGTGTGTGTGTGTGTGTGTGTGTGTGTGTGTGCGTGTTGAATTAGTAGGACACTCTTAACTGCTTGTAAAGACGAGAACAATCAAAAATGCTTCGAAATTTTCCACTTGAGAAATAATACAGGGCTTTAAGGCATTGTCAAATAATGACTCTCCATGTGACATCACTCTGTCACTCTAGGCTGTCGTGGCACATCATGAACAAATCCCACAATGCCATCTACTTGTTATTAATAAATTGTGTGTGGAGTAAAATATAAGAGCCTCACTGGTAGTTTAAAAAATTATTATGCTCTATTATGCTCTTCTTCTTACTCTTCTTCTTCTTCTTCTTCTTCTTCTTCTTCTTCTTCTTATTATTATTATTATTATTATTATTAGTAGTAGTAGTATTATTATTAGTATTATTATTATCACCATTATTATTATCAATATTGCTGGAAATATACGTATACAGAGTTACAATTTTTTTTTTCCTGGTCAACCCTCTAGACACCAGTACATCATTATGTAGTGGCATCTATCAGATGCATGCTTAATTAGAGCCAGTACTGCACATTAAGCCTAGGGAGCAGCCAAGCTAAAATATTTATAAGGTTGAGTATATTTATTATCTGTGTCATAATTCTTTTTTGGAGGATTGCAAATGCTATTCAACTAACCCCCCCCCCCCATATTCTTTGACTCCAGTACCACTCCACAATGCCCCCTCCCCAAAGAGGCAAACAGAAAGAACACTTGTACTGCGTTGTGTTATAATTTCTCATTTGCAACACAACTTTATTCTATTTTTATGCTGTTGAGTATTGTAGCTGTAAGTGTCAGTGAGTGGCACTTCCGTGCGCTGAGTGCCATTAGAGGCAACCTCTACATGTTAAAGCCCCTTGTCCTTTTGTTAGGGGAGGTGTCTTCACCAAGGGTTTTTCAAAACCAGCCGCACATGGTGGCTCTTTTTCCAAGCAGAATTCACAAGGGTCATGTTTATTTCAAAAAGTCCTGCCCTTGCCATCCAAATTTTTCTCTGTGGGGGGGTTGGGGGGTGGTGTGTGGAAAGCTACGTTAATTAGAAATCATGCTCAGATCTGCTTTTTCCCTCTCAGGGCTACTGATGGACTCTGGTAAAGGCTTATTGAAAGCAGAGTTAAATGGGATGTCAGGCAGTTGTTGGATGTGGCTTTCTGCCAAGATATTTGATACGAATATGATTACTTTTTTTTTTTAAACTTTGCTCGACAATCCTTAATGAATATGTAGGCTTCAACTGAACCTCAGGCCCTTAGCCCAGTTGTACTGACCTCGCCCAGTTATTGTGAGAGCGCTGCCCCCACCAAGGCAGAGTTCAGTAGCATGTGAACTACAGAAATGTTGAGTAAACATCTTTGACAGCCTTTCAGCTGAGACCAGGTTTTTGGTCATGTATTTTGACCATTTTGTTTGGAGAACTGAAAGTCCGGCGTAATACATTACTGTTTAGCCACCAAAGATGAGGGGAGGAGAGGAAAGGAGAGAGTTCCTTTTTCTCCGAAGAACATGAGACAGAGGGCCCATGGCCGGATGTGTTGAGATGACACTTGAACTAGCGGTGTCTGTATAGTACCTACACTTAAGGAGGAATGAGCGGGAGAGTTTGTCCTGTCCACCACCCGGTCTTCCTCTGACCCTGACGCACTGGAGCTGGCATCTGGAAAAGTCTGTTGGATGAGCCTCCCAGTGGCCCTGCATGGCCCCTGTCCGTGCAGGCTTGGGTTGGGCCACTGGAAGCTGATCTGCACTAGTAAAGTGTATGAAAAACCCAACTCTGGGGCCCTCACCCAGGTGGGGGCCTGCTTTTATTTTTTTACTTTTTGCCAACATAATTCTTTTTGCTTGACCACCAAGGGCAGTAAATATAAGACATTGTAGTGTAGACCTTTTGAGTTGAGAATAACACAATTACGCATGTGTCCCCTTGTCTGGGGGAGTTAGTGCATGGGTGAGTAATAAACTGAACATAAATAAACTGATTTCTGTTGAAAACATATTGTTTTGCAAGGGTCTGAAGTCAGTTATTTGCTGAGAGTCCCACATTCATGAGCATAATAATGCCAAAAAAGTTGCTTTTAGTTTAGAAAGAGTTGAGGTATTTTTTTTCCCTCCCAGTTTTACACAACTTTTTATTTCGCAAGCGGTCCCCATTAGAGCAGAGTTTACCAGTGAAATCTGTTCACATTACTTAGTTCTGTGGGGACCTGGCAGCCATAGTAAAGGCCTGCTCCCGGGCCATCTTAAATTTCTGATAGTGAACCTCAGCTGGTGTAACCTGTTGGCCCTCATAGTCCCAAAACTGTATTTCCAGGAACCTACGTCTCTGCATGGCCCCACCCTCGAGATGTCCTCTCTTGATGGGTGGAACAGACAGGCCGCCTCTTGGTCTCCTCTGCGCATGCGTCATGGTTTCTGTAAACAGTGTTGCTATTTTCAAAAGGACAACCTGAACAAAAAGTACATCCGAGGCGCGCTATCCTGAGCGTGTCATTACAGATTTGCGCGAGGGAAGGTGAATTCCCCCGAGGCACATATTGAAACCTGAAATAAAGGCCAGCAGGGTGTTGACTCAGAATGGCATTTTTACCCCCCTGTCTGAGCCAATCCTGACGCATGTAAAATGCAGAGGTAACAGAGCATGAAACACTCTGGTTTTCATCACATTTGGCTTCCTTTTAACAATTTGCTTTTTTTTGGGTAATTTTCTTGTGATTCCTTGGACAACTGCTAAATTATTTTTTAACTAGTTTGTATATAGGACTCTGTCAATCAAACACAATTAGAGGAGCAGATGTCATTAAGTGTTTCACAGTGCTTCTATAAATAGACATTGTATTGGAAGGCACTAGAAATCTTGTGTTCTTTCTCAATAAAAGGAAAAAAAATATCGGGGGTATTTCCAAGATTCCAAAATTAATTATTTAGCTGAGTAGGAAGGCCTTAATTTCTCTTCTCAGTTCTTGGTTTGTTTTAAAGGCTAAAATTGCTTCATCATGCTAAAGTGAAAGTATGCATAAATGATTTAGTTAAACCTGAGAAAATCAGACATCTCCTTGGGAATTTGGGTGCTGCTCCAGCTGCTTGAATTTCAAAGTGTGGGCATTTTCTTTTCCTTTCATAATAATTAATAAATAAATAGATAGATATCTCGATAGATAGACTGAGAGACAGACACATCAATGTATATTTTAAGTGGTAAATTTGGCTAGCATTACACAGGAGTTTCTGCCAAAAGACTGCTTTGTGTAGTTTATAAGGCTCAAGCCTGCCCTTCTGAGTCTGTGGTTTCAGAATAGCCACCTACTGTCGACGGTCCTGTTTTATTGTAGGTGTACAGACAATCCAAATTCTTTGATGTAGGGCTGCACACACACACACACATGCGCAAAATAAAAAATTTTGCACCCATTAGCTGAATTCTGAAACTGTGAAACGCTGTGAAGTGTCAGGTTTGCAAGTTCCTGGTCCTGGTAAGTCAATGATGTGTCCCTTTAAAACAACTGAAGAGCTGACTCACAGCTTTTTTTTTTTTTTTTATAAATAAAAAAAAAGATAAGATATTTCACACCTCTGACCTTCCTCCACTTCTGTATTGAGGCTTAGGGCCTTATCTGAAACTACCAGCCTTTGGCTTTACGCAATCGACAAGGCTCTCTTTGACTGTTTAATAATCTCTCATACAACAGTTTGCTGGCACCGATGGTTATAAGCACTGGTCTTTAAACTCAGCAGCTCGCGCGAAACGGCGCTAGATTGTAAGAGTGATGCGTGAGTGCAGCTGGCGGCGTGCTGGGTTGTTCAGGTGCAACGCCGTGTAGCGCCTCGAGCGCAGTATTCTCTCACTGGCCGACCTGCTTGCATCGTATCGGCTTTAACATGTTGGAGGTCGGGCGCACAGTGGCTCTCTGATGAAGTCGCGCGTTTTCGTTAGCATGCGGGAGACCAGAGGTTGGAATGCAATTTCGTCCCGACTCGAAGCGGATCTCTGCCCCTCCTCTGCATTTGCGGGGGGGGGGGGGAGAGATTGCCTCACCGAGTGACAAATGATTGGCCGTTATCTCTGGTGGAATTCAATTCCTTCAAGCGAGCTGAGTCAGGTAGCTCAGCATATAGCTCAGGATTTTCAGAAGGGTTTTTAAAGGAAATTAAAAGGGCTCTCGAGTATCAACAAGACAAAACGCAGCCAGTCCTCTCTGTCAGAGGAACGTTTCCACTTTTCCTAACTGTGAGGCGTCTTTTCTTCTGCACCGATGTGTTCTCATTGTGTCTGTTTTCAGCCCATTCGTATTTATGTGGTACTTCAGTGTCCTAAATGAACATTCATTACATTTCTGAAAAGTGGGGCTCATTTAATCAAGCCTTTTTATTGCATGTTCAGGTTGGTGTTGGTGAGAAAACCTAGATGGCCAACATTCCTTCCTCTTTGTTAACAATGTCAAACCATTGTTGAGCCAGCTATCAAATTCATTATTTGATTGGTTGAAACATAGCACTCAGTAGTTTTAACAAGTCAGTCGTGGCCAGGCAAACAAGCAGGGAACACGGCTTTTCACAGTGGATTTTCTAGGATTTTGCCTCTCTAATTGTGAATTAAAGGCATTCAAGTAAGTCGCCAATTGGAAGCAAAACAGTGGGCAACCAGGCCTGGAAACTGAGGTTGTCTCTCAGGCTGTGCGTTCAGCTCAAGGTGTGAAAGCCTGATTAGTTAGCCGTTGCCCTGCACACGCAGTTAAAAGGAGAACTTCTTGCTCTTCGTCATGTCACACCTTACACGCAGACCGATAAGAAGAAGAAGGAGAAGAAAAGACGTTCGCAAACTGAGCAGTGAAATAAGCAATCAAGCATTTTGGCCACATCCCTTTTCCCCCTCTGCATCAAATGTTCAAGGTTTGCGTTTTTTGTGACTCCACAAGACCACCCAAACAGGCTGACTTTCCTCTTCTGTTTTGATAAAGTATATTGTTACCTAATACTACTCCAGTAGAGACTTACTTAATCTCACAAATGACTTATTTGTAGAATACATTTGGCGTCCATGAAAATGTAGTAAAAAAAGTGTAATTCCATTTTTTTATTTAAAGAGACCCATTTATGTGCGGGCCGTTAAAATGTAAGAAAGTGCTTTGCTAATGTTCTGATGGGCTCAAGATGAAAGTTGAGAGCAATCTGCGTTTAGCATCTGAGCCCTCCATTCCTGTTGGTGCACATACAGGGATGCCTGTCCCGATGGTCCGATCACGTGCTTCGGAGTAATGCCATTAAAGTCTTGTGCAGCTTTTCCATCTCAAGGACAGTAACAGCCAGCGAAAAAAGAAAGAAATAACTCCTTTGTTCTCAAAGGACAGTGCTGGAAGTGCTTCTGACATCCTGTTCAGATGGCCAGATAGGTGACGAACCAGTATTTTACCTCTGATGTTGGGTTTAATATCTCGCTGTTATCACGGCGGCGGGTGGAGTGCGAGACACTCCCTAACGGGCAGTTCAGACCAAGGCGACTGCTGCCTCGCCACTCCCTGTGGAACCCCTCAGTGAGCTCCCTCGTAAGAGCATGCAGTTTGTAATACAGATGAATTAGATATGCTCTCCACAGATGGACCCTTTAGACAAATTCCCTCCTGTGGCAAACTTAGTAGTTTATTTTTAATTTAATTTATTTTTATTTTTGTGAAGGTGGTGGAATACACCCGAGAAACCCAAGGCATCTTTGGTTTGCCTGCTATCATAGCCAAAGGAAACTCGTTTTCCCTGCAAGGGATCAAAAGAACCCGCAGCCCTGTGTTGGACGGGAGGAGAGCAGAAGCGTGGACAGAGGGGCGAGTGGCCGGTCAGAAGGTGGCTCCTGCGGAGTGGGATCGGTTGGCTTCCTTGTCTCCTCCACTGGGCTCTTCATCGACGCGCTGTCTTGTGGGTTGTGGGTTGGGGGTTGGGGGTGTGCAAACCCTGCTCGCCGCCTGCCGGTGTTAGATTAAATACAGAGATGGCGACAGGAAGAAGGCTGGGAGGAAAAACAAAAGGCCGGGTGGGTGAGGGATGTTGGGAGAATTATCAGGTTGGCGACGGAAACTGCCACTTTGTCTGGATTCTAATTTAGCAGCATACCAAAAAGGTTCCCCCCTCCCCTGCCTCCCCATTTTCAATGATACCAACTCCTGTCCGAAATAGAGGGCCAGGTCAGAAGTAATGAGTGAATCTGCTTTGTAATTTGTTTGCAGTATCTCTTCAGAGCGAGAAAGTAAAAATCCACAAACAAACAGAAGTGTTTGTTCCAGACCCTAGTACAATGCCTTCTGTCTTTGAAAGTAAGTTGTGCTGTTCATAAAGAGAGCCCAGACTCGGGAGTGTACTGGGTAGGAGGTAGTCATATACAGATTAAAGTTTAGTGTTTAGCTAATTGATTAGCACATACTTTTAATAATGCCAGTTTCTTTTGTTTGGGCAAATGTTCAGTTTATTTCCCTGGCACTTTGGGAGTTAATATACTGACTGGACATCTTTCCCCTGCTGTACATTTCCTCTTGCTTACATTGTGCAAATCACTTTGCCTAAGAGAGCTGTAACGTGGTAAACTGAATTAATATGACTTCCGGTTTGGGTGAAAATTTGATACATGCTTAGTCACCGGGGGGGGTCCTTAAGACCCGACTTCCAAGGAACACTTAGGAAGTAGCAGAAACAATGCACTTCAAGTTTAGCAGAACGGCGCTCTTTACTTCAATCTTAGCAGTCTGCCTTAGATAAATGTTGAGAGCTTGCTGGCAGAGACATGTGAGTGTGTGTGTGTGTGTGCATGCGCTCGTGTGTGTATACAAGGTAAATCCTCTGAGAGGCAACCATATACCACAGCTGAAGTAACATGAGTCGATAATCACAACTATGAGTTTATCTAGTCGGTGGAGGCCAGAGTACTCGTGCATACAATGGGGGAAATTTCTGCTCTTAGGCTTTTTTCTTCCGCACCCTTCAGACCAGTGCCCCGGAGGTCACAATCACTCGTACCCCTCGCTGTATCTCCATTACCCTGTCCCGGATCGAGATGTAGTCATTATTGTTTTATTAGCAGTTGCAGGTTTCCCCAAATGTGTTTGCTGATATTCAGTTGTTAATGAACAAAGTTAGCCCTATTGAACGCATTCACAGCCGTGAGGGCTTACCTAATAATGGTTTCCTAAAGACAAAAGATTAAGGAAATAGCATTATTGAAGCATAACAATGGGAACCCATTGGAGCCCTAATGGCGTCCTCATTCGTTTAGAAATAGTTTCCTTTCGGTTTCTCGCCTGCTTGTTCTGCCTTCCATAAAGCTCCCTTCCTTTGTGCCAGCTTCTCTGCAGGTAGGGCAGTTTACAAAGGGGAGAGAGGGCTGACGGAGAGAGTAAGACATTGCCACTTGTAGGAACTGACCCCCACATCTTATGCGACTCTGCCTGCAGGCTTCGCCGTCAGCTTAACAAGACAGGTAAATAGCCCATTAAGGCTGAAGCGAAGCGCGGCAGAGGGAGGGACAGAAAAACAGGAGTGAAAAAGCCCGGTAAAACCGCAGAGAACATCAAGCCTAAGCATTTGTTGGCGGCGTAATCTACACATCAATTATCCCACTGCACTAATTAGCACCTCTCTGTACCCCAGGTACCTAAGCGATCACGCTCCCCCCATTCAAAAACACGCTGGAGAAGGGGGACAGGGGCGCGGGGAGGCTGAGCCCATAGGTGGGGGACAGAGGGCGTCCCATCATAATCTCTCTTACGCATGCAGCTCCAGGTCCACATGTCCAGAAACCGCTTCAATATGCACCACACGCTTATGACACAGGTACATGTTATATTATCGCAGGGATGGGTGTAATATTGCAAGAACTGAATGTTGCTACTAGCTTTGTCATTTCACACATTAATTAGTTGAAGGATGTGTGTATTGTGATCATTTCATGGATATGTCCATGTAGTCTATCAATTTCTCAGCATCTGTCATCAGTACCAAAATGTCATGTCTTTTTGACATTGGAGTGGAGTGCACAAGATGGGGAGTGTTCAAGCAGAGAGTTATTCATTGATAAAAGCATACATTAATCCTCTCTTTGGAAAGGCTCATTGCAATTTAAAACAGATAAGACTAATATAACTTTATTTAGGGGCTTTGTTATGCTGAACCATTTTGTTACGCATTATGCATGGAGGGGTAATAGGTTCACTTAGGTTACTTTTTAAAGGTTCCTTTAGCATGAGAAAGACCCTCAGGGGGTGCCCATATGCCCTGTAGTTGAGTCCGGGATCATAAATAGAACAGATTCGAGAGCCCTGTCTTTATCAGCTCTAACTCCAGAAGCTAAGACAGGGAACCCTCATGTGTTGTAATTACATTGGTGGTTCACCTCTCCTCTGGGCGGAGAAAAGGTGGCTGAAATGCAAAAATGGCACAAGCAACAGCCGGACCGAATTGCTCTGATACTGTTTGCACACATCCACGTCATGCATAAGTTATGAGTTGGGTCCCGAGAGACGGTAGTCTCCGAGTCCAGCCTTTTACAAGGAGCAACGCGGAGGTTAGCTCCCCTACCCATCGGACTATAAACGCCTGGTCTTCTGAAACGGTGCTGCTTGCTTTGAAACGGGGAAAAAGCTTCTAATCCTCTGGTGATCCGCGGCTTGCCAAAGTTTATGCATTAGGATATAGAAGGTTACAGCGCTGATGAGCCCCCCTTTAAAACAGATCCCTGCCTGCAGTGGCTAATTGGGAAGAGGTAACAGTGTCGGGCTCAGCACCTTCTGGAGGCTGGAGTCCCCGTAGGGCGCCGGGCCTTGTTGTCAGGGGGCGCTCATTTGCTGATTGGAGAGCCAAAGGTAGCGGGATGAAAAGGGGCACCATTTCCTGGAGCTCGTTTGATACCTGGTGGGGATGCTATTCAGGTGACAAAGATCCAGGCTCAGAGGGGGGGAACAGATGTGATTTACACACTCATTAGCATCTGAATGATCCGCTCAGACTGGGGCCAGAGCAGGGACCTGGGTCCTCACCTGGACACTTCCCTCTCTGATCTTTATCCCATCTGAGGGGTCCTGATCCCCCCCACCACCACCACCCCTCGCCCTCCCACTCACCCTGACCCCTTTAAACCCC
>JAOVYW010000001.1:12207993-12210493 GCA_025775045.1 Hiodon tergisus
GAAGAAGAAGAAGAAGAAGAAGAAGAAGAAGAAGAAGAAGAAGAAGAAGAAGAAGAAGAAGAAGAAGAAGAAGAATACAAATGTTTTTACCCAAACTCTAGACTGTGTATCTAATGAAGTCCTGTTGATCTTCACCCCTTTAAACGTTGCTTGGTAAAATGACAGCCAGTTCAAGGGTCCTTGTAACTGAAGATGAAAACAGTTTTTTTGAGAATATATAATAATCAATTTATGGTCATATCAAAATAATATTTAATGTTAAGATTTGTCATTTTGGCCTGTGATGTAAGATTTGATTTCAGTTTACCAAGCTATCAGTAGTTGTTTATTAATTTGTTTTTAGTTATCTTTGCTTATTTATTTATCTATTTAATATTTAATGAAGGAAAAAATCACCAGAGAGTCCAGGATATTAAACTTTAAACAATTTACCGTAGTCTTGAAAATATTTATGTTAAAGCTGGCCACACTCTCAGAAGACACTTGTATTTAGGTTAGAATTGCAGAGTTGATATGCAAATTGCCTTATCTGGTGGGATTCACAAACAACCATCATCCTGATTGATTTAATAAACTGCTTTTATCTTTCAAAGTGTTAATTAGACAAGAGGGGCCATGCTTTGAATTTTGCCTTCCTGTGGCACTTAATCAAGAGCATTAGACAAAAAAAGGAACGTTTTTTCTCACCTTAACCTTTTCCCCCTGTCCTTCTGCAAGCTATTCTGCAGGATTTAAGGGGAGAAACACCCTTCAACAGGAAAGAAAAAGAAGCAGTGCACTTAAATATAGGCAGGCCATTCTTCTGGCAACATTTTTGAACCATTCAATACAACTCAAATGCATCAGAGCTGAGAAGTATAATTAGTTCTGTAATCGACCCAGTTTGGACCCAGCACCTTCCAGTGCCATGTTGGAGATTTTGTATTTCCATGACGCAAAGTTTTGGCACCAGCCAGAGCTAGGATGGGGAGATCTGCCACGTCTGTGAAGCCAAAGGCACAGGAGGAAGGTGTTAGTTGTGGGGGATGTGCTGGTTAATACTGAAGGCATGACACAGGGTCATCGTTTTTGTAAGGGGATGACATGTACTTGGGCTTTTATCTCATAGAGGAAACAGGCCCCAATGTGACTAAGCCCTCTGTAGAGCTCCAACGCATCCTGGTTTTGATTCTGCAATGTGCAAAGACAGTTATTGTAAGAAAAGTAGGATAGGGAGAATCGTTTAAGCCACAAAACTAACATGAGAAGGACAGCTCCGGTGTAGCTTTTGGCCATGCTTTTGTAGTTCTTGCATAGTGAATTTACAACCAGCACAGCGGGCCACTTTTTGGGAATATTTCTTCTCTGTCCTATCCCAAAGCAATCTGAATTTTTATTTTTTTCAACTGCATAATTAAATTTTCTATCTATCTTTGATGTCTGATAGATATATATATGATTATTTCTTCCTATTTGCAAACATCCAATATGCTGTCACTGACAGCCACACACAGCAGTTTATGGACGGCTGAGACTACATATAAAAAATTCTGACGGGATCAAAGACTGATCCCTTATGTAGAGCTTTCTGCAAACATAACAAGCAGATAAGAAATAAGGACGCTCACGTAAACCTGAAACACTTGGCTAGAATATGCCTTTATCAGCCTATATATACAAACACAGTGTATTTGTGTGCATTTTTCTGATCTCCTCGCTGTCATAGTGAACAGTCTGAGATGTGGCATATTAAAAAATGTAATAATCAAACCTGGGCAATTAAAACTTTTTGAAAGAAGTGGCTGAGTACACACAGAGAAGGAGGCAAGACTGCTGAACCTCTAATTATTGACTGCCCTTTGGCTTCTCGCAAAAGTCTTAATTTGTCTTTTTTTGCAGTAATTTGTTTTTGTGTGACATTCATCACATATTATCAGTAACCTTTAAGTCATCCATTGTTTGTACTTTTGTCCGCTGAAACAAGGATTTGCAGCAGCACGTATTCTTGTGGCAGAGAAATCTGGTATAAATTGACAGTACTCATGCCTCACTCTACTGTCGACGGCTATTTTTTTATTAAAGGGTGAAATAAACCGCACGCATCGATAAAATTAACTTTTTCAACAGATTTGTACAGAAGAGCTTTCTCTTGTTACTGCTCACAAGGGCAAAGTATACAGAGAATGTTCTTATGGATGCAACGGTTAATTGAAAGCAAATATCTGTCAACATGCTTCAAGATACTTTTTTACTTGTTTTCCTTATAGGCATGGCTATTTGAGAGTAGCAAGCCTTTAAACAACAGAGTGTGTTGGACTGAACTTCTCCCCACACATTAGTTAAGTCGTTACAGCATTTGACACTGCTGTTCTCTGCAACTGCAGGCTGGGTGGGTTTTCGTTCATTCTCACCACTCATCTGTTTTATTCAAGTCATTATTAAGACTGTGAATGAACTCAACTGGTGTTTCCAGGTATAATAGAGAGGTATCTTGAAAACTTGCCAACACAATGGCCCTCAA
>JAOVYW010000001.1:12215493-12268881 GCA_025775045.1 Hiodon tergisus
TGGCAGATAAGTTACTCCACTGTCGCAAAGTATCTGTAAGTGTTGGTCAGTCTTATCTGCTCAAAGTATCAGCCTGATCGACTGTCAAGCACAGAGGTCCCCTAACTAACTAAGAGTTCTGGGATCCCTTTGATGCAAATTAAAATCCATTATGGACCCTCTAAAAATAAGGAGACAACTTCAAATATACAATTACAGATTTTTCCAGAGAACCCCTGAGGTCCTGGGCAACAGTTTAAGAACCTCTGTGTAATGGTTATTCGCAAGTTCCCTTGAGTTCCAGGTCCTGGAGCTGACGGTGCTTCAGACCCCCTGGGGCCGATTCCAGTTTTTGGTCCTGCCTGTTTTGGACTTAATGGGGCTCCAGCAACATTCCAGCAAGTGATGGACTATGAACTGTCAGGGTTGTATTTGCAATCTGAATTTGCCACTTCCTGCCTTGCTGATGTTGTCATCCACAGAGAAACTGTAGTATGTACCTGGGAAAAACACCTAAAACACCTGTGGGTCGTCTTTGAGTATATGGGGCAGCCGGTCTAACCAGTAATCCCCCAATTGTGCATACATACAGTATTTTATGTTAAACACAAAACTGAAGTTTTTACACAATGTTATCATTATATTTACATGTAAAATGAAGTTGCAGGTCTAAATACATACAAATAAAAGCTATGTATTAACATTTGTGATTTGGTAGAGCAATGCGATATTGGTAATACAGTAATATTGTATGAGTATTTTTAAGTTCGAATGAGGCTATGCTGGGTTTCGTACTGGATTGCTTGAACTGTCAATCAGTGAACTGGCTATTAAACAGTGAATGGAATAATTGAACCAAAACCATTACACTCTAGGGACCACATACTTTGAGTCCAAACCAAACTGAGACAAACGTTCTGGAGTGCACTGATCATCCCATTTTGTCTTAAAGGTTAGAAGCAACTTCTTTTTATTGGAAATGGATGTGAGTACACCTGAACGGAAGATTTTTAAAACGCGCATAACAAGGCAATGATGTACGGTGGTCTTGGAGGAAATATGGTGAAACGAATAGCATACGCATTTCACCAAGCTTGTCATTTTAAAAGCCTCTGTAATCATAGGTGTGACTAACTATCAATGGTAGGACAAGCTATGAACTAGAAATTTTATGACCTTGTCTGTGTTTAGCTGGACCACTAAACTCTACACCACATGGCATATTTTGCCAATGGTAAATGGAACCACAGATCCCCCCAAATGCCCTCTCACTCTCATCACAGATCTTGCACCGTGCTCAGCAGTTTCCACTGGGATCCCTTCAAACCACAACAAGAAAGCTGTCTCCCTGTGAAGTCTTGAAGTGTGATTTTAGTTGCCGTGATGGTTGCAGTCAACGGCCTCTGCAGAGAAGCGTCTGGATTATGCAAGTTCAGAAGACTTATCATGCTAATTAAGAGATAATGTCCACTGTTAAAATAAGATGCAATCTACTAACACCGTAGATGTTGTGTACTAATGTCTAAAATAAGTTGGCTGAACTAAGTATTTACATAGAGAACAAACCACAGACAAGGTTTTTTTTTTCTTCCTAAATGCAAAAATTATTGAGAACCGACAAACATATCTGTACTTTCTGGATAATTATGCTTGGAGATCCTTTTAAAAAGTTTTATACAAGTCATGTTATACCATTTGTTTTGTTTCTCCAAACAATTAATGATATAACTTCAAGGCTTTTATGATGAGAAACCAAGCAAACCATTGACTTATAAACCTTCTGGCAAGAACAACTGTGGCCATACATTAGTGCACAGCAAAGTATTTGATTATATCAGTAAATCATGAAGTATAATCTCAACTGTCTTTTGAATTGTATGTTATGAATAGTATTTATTTTGTTGTACATTATGAACTCCATATTACTAAAGTAAAAAAAAAAAACTTGTGAGACAGGCTAAAATTAAGTCTACTGCAAGTTGCATGATTGGGTTTACTTTTGTGTTACGTCATAGTCTTTTATTTAGCACTTGAGTGATTCTTCAGATTTGAAACAAATTAAAAGCCACGTAACAGTTTTGCATACCGATCCTTAAGATTCTGAACTTTTACTGGGGTTTGATGAAGTCAACATTATGTAAATATCCAAAACAATATTGGGAAGGAAAAAAAAAAAAGAGAGACTTGATCCTGGTACTTTGCTTTCTAAAACTCAAAAGGTATTCGTTATTATAGGTTGTATAAAAAGGCTTGGTGCAGTTAGGGACTCGGTCAGGCCCAAGAATGCTTTGAAATATTTCTGCCTGAAGTGAGGCTTGGCGGTGGGACAATGACAGTCAATACAGGGCGCCTCGCTTGTCAGGAGAGCCAGCGGGCTGCCTCAGGAACCATTACAGGCTAAATTGGAACACAATGGAGGTTTGTGGTGGGGGCTCACATCCAAGTTGTCAAAGCTGGGACAAATGATCTTGATTAAAAGCACTGAAGTAAGATCAGGTCTTCCTTAAACGTATACCAGTCGTCCCTCTTAGCAGATAATGGCATCCAAAGTTGTTTTTTTTTGGAAAGAGACAAACTAAACTTTGTTGTGGTAAACACATGCCTGTATGGCTCTGTTGGCATTATCAGTATAGTGCTTACGAAACACTGTCTAGAGTTCCATTTTTACTTTTTGAGTATGTATTTCCCGTCAGAAATGTACCTTTCAGCAACACATCCGTGTCAGATTTCCTACACATTTGGCTTAGTAGGCAATGTTTCAGTAAACTAAGGTGAGAGAATGCTCTGGAAGCATCAATTTCAACGTTATATTTCATATTGGTTCCACAAGTCTGATACATATATCAATGAAGTATGTTTTTTGCGTGGCCATTTTTATAATATCATTTTAAAGTCACAGATTCCATGGTTAGTACCTGCTGTCAATTATGGTTCTAGAATCTCAGACAATGTAACTTGTTTTTGAGATAGGATCTTAAACTTTATATGAAGCCGTGTCATTCTAAAATAAAAACACTTGGGACTGGTTAAGTTCAAGCCTCTGTTTTTAAGGAATATCACTTGGCGTGTTCCATTTTTCATTCCGAGAATACATTGCATCGCTATTTACCTTAGGCATAGGTTCTCTTGCATCCCATAATGTCATGGTGTTTTCCATTCACTGCCATTCATTCTAGTGTACAATATAACTGAACAACCAGCCCATAAAAATCAAATTGAATTGAGTAATATATATAAGTTGCAAAATATATGTCAAATGTAGTCTGTTTTGATCCTCTCTTGAAAGTGCCATACGTTTTCCACTTTTTACCGTAATATTGTTATTACATTTGATTGTTAGATTTATTTATTTTTTCTCCAGGAAAGCGGCCAGTCGTCGCATGGCATGAACTCTCAAATACGGCTTTTTATTTTTATTTGTAATAATTTTCTCCCCAATTTGGAATTGCCATATGTGCTAGTACATCTCAGCTAAGAATCCTGCCAAAACACAAACGAATGGCGAAGAAGCGGACTAGTCTTCTCCAATTCCAATCGCTTTTCAAGCCACCTGTCAGCCAGAAAGCGCCCGGGCGGCTGACCGGTGACGCTTGTTAGTGGCGAGCTGAGAGAAGCTATGCCGATTTCACAAATTCCAGCCTTGCCGGCATTCTCACAATTGTGCACAGATACCATTCTCTCCCTGTCACAACCGGCAAATGGAATGAACTGTATAGGTTTCAGTCTGTGTTCGGGCAATCACCTTTACCGACTTAGCCACTTTCTAGAAAATTAAGTGACTTGCTTTTTCAAATTTAAAATTAACACTGAGTTATGCACCTACCTAACTAAACTGCAGGAAAACAACAATCACTGTCATCAGCATTATTGTATTCGGTGGTAAATTATTATTATAACTACTGGTACATGTTGGGCAGTAGTTCTGTCAATTCAGTTTTCTTCAGATTCAATTTATTGAAATTTTAAAAAAAGATTTATTCAAATAGATTCTTAACACTCCGTGTATACCTATGAATTGAAATCCTTAGCATGCATATTCCAAACACAACTTGAGTTAATATCAATGCCAGATTCATGCTTGCATAACATTTACATCAGGATGACACAGGAAGCACACAATTATGTTCGGGACGATTGACATTCACTTTGGGGTATGCTATTTAATGCTGACAGTGACCTTACACTGATGTCACACTTCTTATGAAAAGGTCAGTCTCATGCTGTTTTAATGAGTCATCTTTCTAATTGTGATGGTTTGTGGGAACAAAAGGAACAGAAAACGTTGACTATGCAAAACTTTTTATTAATGTGAAGTATTTATTGCTTGGTCTAAACACTTATTATGTGCATTTTGTTTAAGGTTTCCTTTAAAATTTGTGTTTTTTTCAATAAATGACGAATTATACATAATAGCTTCTTCCAAATGTTGCTGTGGTCTATTGGCCTAAAGTATGATGAAGAATTAAATACACTTTTGTTTGTTTAACATACAATGCCTTCAATCACATATGTCAGTGTTAATTAGTTTGACATAAAGTGGCCCCAGACATTTTTTTCTAATGTGACATTAATTTTGTCTATGAAAATACAAAAAGAATACCCCAGGGTGTGCCAGAGATAGGGGGTTCTTCGGGCCAGCAGGGTGTTAGTGGCAGCTCATCCTCGAGCCTTTTCGGAATGGATGGAGCATGAAACAGCGCCCCCCGTGGCGAAAGAGGCTTGTGCGATGGCTCACATCCGGATGTCAGCTGCGGAAGACCCTCAGGCACGGGAAGCGCTGGTGGTAGTATTGGTGCATGCTGTGTATTATGTTGTGTGGAAAAGAGACTGGTGTCTTCAAGGTGACTACAATTGGAGGAGATTAGTCACCCTCTCCGTATGTGGCAGTGGGAGTTGTGGCACGTGCTGAGATTAGTAAAACTTGCAATTCCAAGGAACAGAGAAAAAGGGGAAAATTTAATGCCGATTCCAAATTTATAAGGAAAAAAATTATAA
This sequence comes from Hiodon tergisus, assembly GCA_025775045.1. Lineage (NCBI taxonomy): Eukaryota > Metazoa > Chordata > Actinopteri > Hiodontiformes > Hiodontidae > Hiodon > Hiodon tergisus. The sequence continues at coordinate 12,220,468 of JAOVYW010000001.1, forward strand.
TAACCTGATCAATTGTGGATCAAAACTAAAACTTTGCTATCTTACACCAGCAGTCTTTACATCAAAATCCATTTGAATTAACGGAAATTTCAAACAGCTTAGGATATTAACATCAAGCTACTCTCTTCTAATAGAAGAAAATGTTACATACAAACATTCTCAAGGAGCTAGCACGGCAGTAGGCTAGCTTTAAGAAATGCAATGCTTTGTACAACTTACCCTGCTGGTTGAGTAGTTTGGATATAGCTTAAACTGACACTGAAGCGTCCAACAAGAAGCACATTTCAGAAAAATTGTTAAATACACGAACACGACAAAAAAAATTCATTTAAGCTAGCCAAGTTGGAACATTGCTACTCAACTCGATGAAAGCTACTGGATATGAGTCAGAAAACACAATGGGGAGGTTGGAAAGGGCTGTTGTTTACTGTTAAAAATTATTGACTGAGTGAAATTCTGTGGTGCTTTCACTCTTGCCCTGTGTGTTCTTGATAAATTGAATTCTCAGAAAACCTGGGAGTGTTTATGAGGATTGGTGGATCTCATATCAATGGGGAACAGCGCTTTAAAGAAGAATCTGGATCCATCTACAGTTTTCAAGGACAATTCAAACACTGTTCAAACAATCTGCTGGACTGCCTCTTGGGATTGATGAGAGAGTGCTATTTGTTCTAACCAATGAAACAAAGGACATTTCCAAACAAGCCCAGTTAGTTATTATTATTATACAAAATTATGAAGCCTAGCTGGTTGTTGTATATTTATAGGATCAGCTGAATTTTTCTCTCGAAGAGGAGGAAATTAGTTGTTCATTCTTATTATGTCACGAGTGTAATGAGAGAGCTACTGGTGGAGTTCAACAGAAAGTTCATGATGTGTTTAGAAAATGCCCATATTGATATGTCTATCAATTTGTAGAACTCAGTTATGCAGCAAGCAAGATCAAACATTCTAAGAGTCTGCTTCATTTACCCCCAGTCTACCCGAAATTCATGGAGAAATTCCGGCTCTTCTCACATGCAATGGAACTTCGCCCTGTCTGACCATAAGGGAAACCTATCTCAGGGTGTTCAAGCAATTCTGAAAAATAGAGACTTGGATTCCACAAATGTTAATTGTAAGAGCATGGGGAATTCAACTTATTCATTTATTTAATGTAGACATCCTTTTTAGCTAATTGCAGAAGAGGAACCTCGGCTGTTTTCATTGAAGAGGTGGCCAAACTCTTTATGGATGTGTGTAACCGTGTGTCATCCATCTGCATGGAGCACACAGAATGTTCACGCCAGGCCTTTCAGTGACAGTGTTTTCACCAGCAGGTGAACCGCAGGACAGCCACTGAGGTTTGTGACACCATTCTCGCCAATTCAAAAGAATGCTCTGCCTTCCTGAAACACCTCATAGGTGCCACGTCGTTAGAAAGTTTTTTGTTCAAAAGTCAGATAGAGAGTGAAGCCTACCCGGTGGTTAACAGAAATAAACTGAAAACTGTCTCTGATCTACAAAAGCAAAAAGTTCAATGCATGTTATGGCACGGTGGCGCCTTTCAACTTTTCAACTTTCAGTTGGAAAACAACCTCCAGGACACATGCTCAGAGACTTTGAAACTCTCATGGACACCAATTCAAATGTTATGACCAAGCTGAGGCCGAGATTAGTTTCTCAACAATGAAAAAAATATTACTTGTATGCAGCAATGACGAGGTCCAGCTGCCCCTTTGACCATGGAAACCAATCTAGCCAAGGCAGTAAGGTCAAGGCTGGGAAAACACCTAATAATTTAGCGCAATAGACCAAACCTCAAAATATGTTGCAGTAATCATTTTTATGTTATAAGATCCTCTCACACTTTTCTCTGTGCAGTACGCTGTTTTGAAGGGCAACATAATTTCTAGTTGCCAATCATGTGACCCGTTATTTAAATATCTGTCAACATATGCACAGTTTTATGTTGATTAGATAATATATTGGCCTTTTAATGGGCATTCTATAATTATTCACAAATGATGCCATTTGATTGGCTGTCATTGGACTTTTTTGAAAAGGTACATACATATGTCCATTGGATTTTTGAATATTTAGTCTCAACCTGTATTTAATGTTTCAAGCGTTTGGATAAAGTAGGATTTTGTAAGCCTCATTTACACATCATATGCACACGTGCTAAATTTTTATTGTGTCAAAATTAGGACAGAGGGCTCACAAAAGGGACCACACAAAGCCTCCAACTAATGAATAGCAGAGGGCTTACTAAACAATATAACAAACAGCTTAGAATATTTCATTAATTTAACATAGAAACCCATTAAAATGCAGCGTTACGTGCACAATTCTAAGGCTGTTTTCTGCCCATTTGTTCCATCTTCACTTGAAGTTTAGTATTATCAGATACCATAGCTCAGTCACAGGGAAGTGTGCACATCCAACCGTCATCGGGATATGTTTTTTCCTGTTGTGGACCGTATGGGATGTATATCCAAGAAACAAACACCTCATCCGGGCATCTCTGGCTTTCCTGCTTGGGGAGAAGTGTCATCGACAGTGGGGAATAGCGGAAGGAGCCGGTTGCGTCCGTATCCAAAGCTTTAAAGACCTGCATTCACGGCAAGAATATTCCAAAGTATAATTTGCTCATTTCAAGGTAAATCTAATTTTGTTTGAGTTCTAAGTCCTAACACTACAAGCCATGATCAATGGCTTTTCACACAGAAAGGTTTCGTCTGCTGTTGAAATTCTGGAGAACTTGAATCTCCAATGCAAGAGAAAATAGAAAGTCACTTTATTTCCTGTGGAGTGTTGGTACTCCATTGTTCCAATACTACTGTAAAACTAAATTGTATTGACAAATGAGATACAGATAGCTGATTGGCCACCATAATTAAGCAGTGATATTGGTTTATATACCTTCCTAATAAATACACTTTGTTGTGAGTTTCAGAGATCCAGCCATATAAACCAAGGTGCTTTGGTATACAGGAATACAGTAGAAAGAAAATCCCTTTGAGCAAAGTCAACTCAGTCATTAGTGGAAGGTAAATATTACGACCCAGACTAGATCAGCCTAAACTCCAAACTGATTCAAAAGGTAAGAAAGAGACTAGTTAGAGAAATTTCCCCTTTCAGCAGGAAAACGACCTAAATCAAAAGACCAAAGCTACACGGGAGTGTCTTAATATTTTAAAAAGTGATTGAGTGACAAAACCCTGACTTGAATCCTATTGACATTGCAGTTCCGTGACAAACATGAGAGACCACACGAAAAGTCTTCAGGAAGAATAAGCATGCATTTCTCCAAGCGGGTATTCAATGTTGGTACTTACACTTATCCACGATGCCTGTGTGTGTTAACATACTAATAAGAATTGCATTTCAAAGGTTGTCTCTTTAAACACAATACATTATAATGGTGATAGCTTCTTAATAAGCCCAACTGAACTTCCGAGTAAATCACATGTACATACTTGTACCCCCTTTTCTTTTCAAATGCAATTACAAATGATTTGGGCCTAAATGTGCATAATGTAGAATATTAATTATTGTTATTATTATTTAAAATAAAATTATTTCACAACAGCTCAGTTCTAATTTAACTAAGAAGTGAAAAAGTGAAAACTGATCTCATTCCCACACAATCTGAGATCTGGGTCAATTTAAAAGCTGACAGAGTTTATAAATGTTTTTAATAAAATACACCTGGACCTGGTGCCTATTGGTTCATGCATAGGACTGAAAAGGTTTCATTACAATTATTTTAAATATATATTTCCATTAAAAACAACAGAAAAATACTTTTAAAAAATATTCCACTTACAATTAAGTATTAATTTGACTATGCTGCAAACATATGCTTTGTTTCCTTTCTAATGTGCATAAATAATGAAATTGTTAATTGCTAATATGGACTGAAAAAATCATCATGATTCATATTTGGAAATATGGCACACCCATTTAATAACACAGTTGGTAGTGCTAGTTAAGAGTGCGGGATGGGGAGTGAACAGAAGCCTCCAGATGAATAAAACACTAAAGAGAGGCTGCCCGCCTGCGGTTGCAAGTGGCCACTATACCCAGTGCTAGCCTAGCAGCACTCAGTTTGATCTGATAACAGATTGATATCCCAAATAAGAGGTGACATGCATTGCTAAAGATGCCAATGGTAATTAATTAGCATCTAATTTTGACCAGAGAACAACAGGATATAACAGGATATGGGAGTTGGTGCTCAATGCAATTTCCCCCTAGGCTTCTTTTATTAGGGTCAGGATTCCGGCTTCTTGAGCTGAGGGCCAGTTAATAAATCTAGGGGGGCACATTGACACTCGGATGTTCATGGTAAATCTGTCACTGTGCCCAACGCCCTAGGCTACGACAAATGCTCTAAGCTTCACGGTTGCCACGTAGATGAACACGGAGCTCTGGGTAGCGTAGAACTTTTAATGCTTTTCCATTCTCCTGTAAACATACTTCCGAGTTGTTCGGTTTATAATATGCTCCCAGGAGGAATTCACTCAAAAATTGCTTTGCTTCCATGATCAACCTAGATAACACACACACATACATATATATATATATATATATATATATATATATATATAGGTAGATAGATGGATAGATTGATATCTTTCATTGCTTGGTGGTAGGAAGAGGTAGAAGTTAGTTTTTTGCTGAAAGCTTGATACGTAGTCCTTTTTATTTCTCTTTACAGCAGAACATTGACCTCTGCCTCTTTATTTATATACAGATACATACAGTAGTTATTTGTTCATACTGGAAATATGTATTTGCTTAGGACGGTCGGCTTCAAACAAACGTCCGAGACACACTGCTGGCATCAAAACTACTCCCAGATACAAAAATACGAAAAATATAGACGCTATGAATCACAAATTCTTGAATGTGGTAAAACAAAAGATACTGACGTATTTTAAAAGATTATGGGTTTCGAGTAAAAGCAGTGCCGGCGCCTGCAATTATAGTTAAAAACTTGGTCTCATTTTACCTGACGGATATAGAGCAAACCGCCATAATCCCCTGTCAAAAAGTGTGGAAACTTTATAACAGCAGACTCCCTTTGTAGGTCACAGGAACCAGTGATTATGGATATGGCAATCAGGAGCTGAATCAGGACGAATGCCCAGGAAACAATATAAAGACCTTGTCCTTAAAGATAACATTTCCACTTTATCCTCCTGGTTTCCCTCACTCGTACCCACCTTGTCTTCTGTGTTATTTTCCACAGTGGGGAAAGGAACTTTTGTTCAGCAAAAAACATTACACATGTTTTTCAACCAATGTGGTAAATAAAGAAAAAAAAGAAACTGAACACCACTCCCAAAACACCCACGGGAGAGGAATAAATAGTATAAGGATAAGCAAAGGTACCATTAAGAAATCTGGTTTCTTTGACCGCATCATCACAATATGAATATATGACTGCTTATTGAATCCAGGCACAGTGGAATTCAGAGTGAAAATAATAATAAGAATTTTGACTATGTAAAAGCATGGAGTTAAACCACAACAAAGGTCGTTAAAGGCAAGAGTAAAATGCACTCTTCAGGGGAGTCTACCAACATCCGTAAAGAGAAGTCACAATAATTGATAAAAAATCAAACTACTGACTTCTTGGTCATAAAAAGATAATGCTTGTTTAATTCTGAAATTTAAAATAATAAACATAGCAAATCATAGAAATAGCCCTACATTTTAAGTTAAATGATTTATCACAGGGACTTACACATAGCATTCATGAGTTACCATGACAGATAGTAATTATTACAGATAATATTTAAGTCAAAGGATGTGCATGTGTGCGTGTGTGTGTGTTTGTGGGTGTGTGTGTGTGTGTGTTTGTGTGTGTGTGTGTGTGTGTGTGTGTGCGTGTGTATGTGTGTGTATGCGTGCTTCATCCTTCTAATTAAGAGTTGTCCTTTTAAACATATTCAAACTATTTTGAAATTCTTTATAGCCACGTTTAGTGTAAGTTATGTTACATGCAATAGGACATTGCAAATGAACTACTGGCTTACAAACTATTATCTCGACAAAGAGTGGTTTTTGGTTGCAGGTAGACAGCCTTATTGCATGGACATTAATTCAAAATGCAGATACGCTGTGTTTCTTTGGTCTGCTAACAATATTAACTTCCATAATCTAATGACTCATTCACAAAATATAAGCGTCACATTTGTATAATAGATTAATTTATTATATTATGTAGTGGAGTTGTGGCGACATCTAAAGGTAGGAGGACTAAATAACACCCAAAACTGTCCACATCGATTGAATGGTATCAGTGGAGAACTGATCCTTCCATGGAAACTTTCCTTTAGCGAAGACTTGTTTTATCAGTATCCAAAGCTAAACTACAGGGAGGACTGCAGATGATAAAAAGATCTAGGGATAATTGTCAGAGACTTTCCACTGCACCATTTGGGGTGGGGTGAGGGAAGGGGGTAAAGCAGGTCTCAGAGAACTTTAAAATCTATAATCCTTCCCATCATTTGAACATATGCCCTCCAGAGCTTGGCACTTCTCAACGAGACGTAGGGGGGAAAATAGGGGGGGAAAATTTTTTTTCACATTCACAGATGATCCTAATTTGGTGCGGTCGGAGTGTAATTTAGATCAAACATATCCATGTAAATGAGTCAGGGTTTCTTAATTAGGTGCCTCTGAAGAGGGAGAGAGAGTGAAATAAAAATTCTGGACCACATCAGTAGGTGTGGGTGTGGCGCCCACAGTCCCACAGTTTTCCCTGTACACATAGCCCAATACCATACTGTCATACATGCCACCCTTTTCATTATTTTCTATTTGAGAAGGCAAAGGGAATACATTTGCAAAGAAATAGACTCCAAGTCGCTACCCGAATTGGTTTCTCTGTGGCTCAGTTACAGAATAGTTCATTCTGTTCTGATTTAGCTGTCTTTTTTATGTTTTGATTGCGATGCTGGATAGATTCTGCACTAATGTGGAACTAGGCATGCACCAGATTGAAATATTTACTCATAAGCCATGCCTTTCCCGGCATTGTTAGTTTTGAATGTGAGGTATACAGTGTTATTGTGCATGAAAAAAAAATGTATAAAATTAAAGTGGAATATATGTGAAGCAAAATAATATAATGCCGATGGGATAACTTAATACTGAAGTTATCTACTTGAAAGTAGATAGGAAACCTGTGCTGGAAGTGTCTGCCTGTAACACGGTGAAGTGACTCTCTCCTGGGGTCAGGGGTTTGACTAAAAGTCCCCTCAAATTTTACTCTTGGGATGCCATAGATAGGGTGTTGTGACATAAGGTTTATTTTTTTATTTTTTTCCGATTCACTGCTTTTAGATTAACCAAAGACCAATTTTATCCAAGGAAGGAATGCGGCCCTGTGTTTCCAAGTTGGAGGCCACATATCAGAACATTCCAAAAGAACATTCTCACGCATGGACACACAATGTTTATATTTAAAATGACTTCCATGTAAAAAGAAAAGAACCACAGAGAAGTCACTCACCAAAACAGGGCTAACCAACCCGTTTGGCAAATTCCCATGGGATCCTTTTCATTTAAAGGCTTTGTCAATTAAAGCAAACACACTTTGAAGACCGGTCCAGATAAAAGTTTGTTGCATGGATTTGACATTTTGATTTGAAGGATGGAAAACCACATAATGGCAGGGATTTGGATCATTTTAATACAGCACTTTATTAATCCTATATACTGAGATTTATGAAAAGATATATGCAAACTCTATCTCATATTTTAAAAACAGACGCTTTACATTATTTCATTTCTATCATGCGTCATGTTCATATATTTCATATTATATTTTCTTTCATGCTTCTGGAAGTTTCAAAACAAGAGATCAATCATAAATAGCCAGCGTCCATATAGATGGATTCATTTGCTTAGTATATGTAACATTAGCTTTCTACTAGAAATCCAGAATAAATTAACAAAGTGTAAAATTTTACACATATGAACATTTACAGAAGAAGTGTAGATTATACATTATATAATAATCAATTATATAACATCAAAAATGTGTGTAGCAGTTCCCGGTAACTTTGAACCTGTAACCATCTGGTCCTGTCCTGTTTCGTAACCCCTACGCCACCTACTTTTCCTGAACCATTTGGCCTTATTCCCTTCCCTGAACACCACAGCAGATTAGTCACAGGTGGCAGTATCGCTGGGTATTTACCAGCAAATCATTTACACATTGCTGCTGTGGCAAGGGCACGGCTGAAATATTAATGTATATTAATTCACATCAGGCCTCTTTATTTGAGTGTATATGTTTATTGGCAAAAATAAAGTTTTGACGAATTCTACTTGAACTGTACAGTGCTCTCTGAACTTCCATTCCGAGTCAATACTTTATATCTTAAGGGCAATTTGTAGCATTCGTTTTTAAACGGCTACTTTGCAAACAGTATCGGAAAGTCAGACAGCCAAACAGAGCTCTGAATGTTAAAAGCAAATCAACGTACAGTGGCTCCTATAATCCCCCTAATGGGACGACAAACCCTTTGCCTAATGTAAGTCTTTCTGGCAGTATTGCTAAGGTTACTATAAAAATGTCAGGCTCACATTAAAATACATGTTTAAGTAACTCAGTGGCCTTTGTATGTGAGGATAAAAGACATTTTAGTGCAGTGGAAAAAGATTCAATAACTGGTGAATTCATTAATAATGAGCCTAAATGCCTTCTTGGGGTTTATAATTACTGCACCTCTTTACATCCGAACTTGGGACACAATTTCTAACAATCAAACAAGGGTATAACCATTGGCAGTATCCTGGCCAAAATGTTTATTACTGTTAGTCATGAGTAAATCAGACAATTTATTTATTTGGAGGAACATGAGATGCACGCAACGTCCTCCAAGAAAGCGTGTTATCGAGGCTGACGCCTGGTGTCCCACTTTGAACTGCATGAGCGTGTCTTCAGTGCCAAGTGGAGAACAAGGGTGCTTACTCTTGGACCGGCCGCCTCTGGAGTGGAGGAGCCAGACGAAAATTCCTTTGGGGGTTTTTTTCAGAGCTGTGGCCTCAGAGGCGTCGATGCCAACCCCAGTGTTGAGCAGAGGGTATTGGGGGCTGGAATCTTGTGGAATTGGGGGGGGGGGGGGGGCAGTAATACCGGGAGATTCTCTGACTGAAGTAGGGGTTTCTCTTTCACAAGTCTGGTCACCCCCACCCCCCAAATAGAGTCGCTGAAAAAAAAAAAACACTAAACAATTGCTGCTGCAACTGTTTCTCCCCAATTTGGAATCGGTAATTACTAATGCTAATGTCTCTCGGCTAGTTGTTACGACCCCTACAAGCACTCGCAAGGATGTTGAGGAAGTACGACTAGTCTCCTCTAATCCAAGTTTTCTTCAAGCCACCTGTCTCTTTTCTACTCTGGAGGCTACACTGCCCACATGAGATGTTCCAGAGCTGACAAGGAGATGCACGGCCCACTTGAAGGTAATGGGACAAACTGAGCCACTCGGGTGGCCTTTACAAGCGTTGTTAAGACTGAGATTAGAAAGCCTGAAGGAGAAGAACTGGAATCTGGTGTAATCTGACACCTGCATTCTATTGAGAAACTTTCACACTCAGGACAAGGCAGACGGAGCAGTGAACTTTGGTTAGTTTGTTCTTCAAGTGAAAATTTGTTAGCTGTGCTCAAAGCTGTGTCAGAACAAAGTAGCAAATATCTTTCGTGCGGCCAGTTCAAAGGCTTGAAATAATTAGCTTCCTCATAATCTGCAGATGTGGTGATAAAAATGTATACAAACAGCGTAGCAAGGACCAAGCTGTGGGGAAACCCCATTAGGCCGTGCTGCATGACTGCACTTATAACAACACCATAACACATTATTTTTAGGTGTATCTGTACACATGGATAATAGTCTACATTTACTGTATATATACCCACATTTGTGCATAGTTATTATTTGTTTACGAACGTACTTCATTTTGTAATTTGTGGGTTTGAAAACACAGTACTTTCCACAGAGGGAGCTACTGTTCCTGCTTGCTAATGGCACTCACATTAATTAAGACAATTGATGTGACCTGAGGTAGTTTTTCGAAAAGAACACCATTTGTTTGCGTTGCTGTAAATGCAGGAAGACTGGTTTTATTGATTCATAATTAGGCTGTGGGGGTCGATGTACTATATGCTTCATACAATCTGCACTCCTTCACTTCTGTTCCGAAAATGAGAGAAATACTGATGAAAATTACATAACATGGTGTGTTGATCAATATTTTTACTTTTATTTATCTGTTCAGTATATATGAAATTACACAAATAAAAAACTCTAATGTTCAAGAAAGATCCCAAAGAAAAGCTCTGTGGTGCATAGCACTAAGTTTTTAGAATAACTATCTGGCCAAAATTAAATTTAAGCGGTATCACAGTTTTAATAGTACAAATGCCTAGACTGTAACAATGGTGACAATAGCCAAACACGGAATGTATTAATTTACCTTATTTTATAAATACCAGGAGAGGAAACCACTATAAAAGTATTCTACAAAAAAAAAACATTATAACACATGTCCATAAAAAAATTTCATTAAATTCACCATGTAAAAAAAGGCCCAAACATTATGTGAGAACAGAACATTTAAATGCAATCGCTTGTGTCAGAGATTCAAAACCACCCGTGAAAATGCATGCTGCGTGTGGCTCTGGAGGCCAGTTGTTGTTACGACATGAAGAAGTATAGCAGCATTTAGCCAATGAAAACGAGCGGCATTTTACCAGAGCTTAATTTCTCCTATCAGGAAATGAAGAATTTTTGTTTGCTGCTGGGTAAAAAAAAAAAATAAATAAATAAATAAAAAATAATAAAATAAAAAAATAAAAAAATAAAAAAAATTTTTTTTTTAGGTTACCTCCATTTGATAAATCAACCAATCACAAACCCCAACACCAAGCTGCTGAGTCAAAGCTTTTTTTTACTCATTCCAGGTGGTGGTCATGAACAGGTCTGAGCCTGATTTACAGTCAATATTATTCATGTCTGATCAATGATTTGATTAATATTTCTGCTGGAGTTGTTATATTGTCATATAATTATATGAGTCAGTGTTAGGGACACTCCTTCAGATTGGGGTTCTGGTTTGCCTCTGGTGGGTAAGCAACCCACATATGAGCCTGTTGCAGTGCAGGTTTGCTCCGTGATGAAGGAAAGAGCAGAAATGTTTACTGCAGCACAGATTTCTTAACAACCTACCTTGTGCCACATCAGCCGGTGTGCACGTTTTAAACCAGAGAAGATCCAAGCACGTTCCATGTTTGTTGATGCAAGACGCGTGCCTGAACTGTCAGCCCTTACGAGGGCAATTATTGTATCTGCCAGGCATACACTGCTCCCCTTTCAGTCCTGACTTCTTCTCCTTAGAGACATTAATATTAATGGACTGATGGTGATCCAGATGATCACACCCCTCGGTTGAGCTTGTCTCAGCTTGACTGAACACCTTGCTGTAGGTGACTGCCGCGTTTGATTATCTCCAGACGAAAGGCTCTGTTCCAAATGACATAAACCCAACACGCTCAGCCGACAGTGCTGAACACGCGGTATGCTGTAATGAAGCCGTTTTGAGCCTTGATATCCTCTGCCGTCACTTTATGGATCTGTTACAGCAGTCAGCAGTGTTTCCGATATGATGGCGGCGGAAGGATACTGTATTTGTATACTGTATTTGCTGTTGTGCTCATCAAAGTTGCCCTGCATTATCCTGTCCGTGACTGATTCACAGCAACAGACTAACGTCAAGAGACATACTGTCCATTTAGCTAGTAAGGCATTTTTGATGTCCTTTATGGAAAAACCAGACTCTTGATAGTTCACTTACTTCCCGGTACAAAACCATTTTCTAAACAAGAGTAGTTTTAAATGGATTTTTTGGAGACAAAATCCAAATGGTTCATGAACTTTTGTGTGTGTTTTTTTGTGTGCCTGTGTGTGTGTGTGTGTGTGTTGGAGTTGCATGCATCATGCAAGAAACCAATATAATGGCACTTAATGCTTTTGTAATGGCTTTTTCTAGATACAATTAGCGAGACATACATAATGGACAACAATTGGGTTGTTCTGTAACACCAGTCTTCCATACAGCCCGTCCCTTTCCTGAAAGGAGACTCTCGAAAAGTTAGCCTTATCCATATCCTTACTTGGGTGTAGCCTTGGAGATCTGTCAATGGCATATTTCCCAGGTATGACCCTGGGAAAATACATAATCCCTTTTAAAGGCTGTTGTCTGGTAGTTTGTGACACTTTTTTTCTTTCCAAAACTACCTTAAACTAAATCGGGGTTATCTAAACAGGTGTAAGAAATGAGGACAGCTGGCTAGAGTCTGCTGGTGTTCTGTGTTCTGTTTCAATTAACGGCATGGGGTCTGATCACACTTTCAGTCTTCTACTATTTATTCAAAACGAAGTCTGTGTACTTGAGTTACTTTCAGAATGTCTTTTTCTGAATTTAAAAAAAAGATTAAATATATAAATGTGTGAGGAATTCAAAGGCAGTCAAGATAAAATGCTGCAATTTAAATTCACTGAGTGATTTTAAAAGTCTGTTCTTACAACTATTCTTGGCTGATCTGGCAAATAACACCAGTCTGCTGTGGCCGTTCACAACCATATCTGCTTTCTGTAGCCATGAAGCTCTGGAAGTGGAGGTGGTACATTTCCAAAACAGTCAGCGTCGAACAAGGTTGTGGCCCAGAGACCCCGCAGAATGAGAAAACTTACCTGGTGGAAACAATCATAAGACAAAAAACTCCTTCAGTTTTTTTGGTAAAAATGTTGGCTTTGCTGAATTAGAGCCCCCCTTCCCCAGAACCCTTCATTGCAGTTCCATCCCATTGGGTCCAGTTGGGTCTGGGCAGATGGGAAACATGCAGCACTGTAGGGGGAGGGGTGGAACGCTTCTGCCCAGCCATGCGTTAACACGCCATCCAGAGGGCCCCCCGTGCTCTGCCGACACTTCATTAGGATGCCAGGATGACGGCACACTAGCACTCACGGCGACACCCCATTTCCTGCTTATTGAGCTCTCCAACCCGGGCAGATGTCGACAGTCCCACTCTGCCATGACCCACGGGGAGGGGATGCCTTGTTCCTGCCCGCTGACCTCGCCTGCTTGGATGCCGTCGCCAGGCAGCAACGGGACAAAGTGCCATTGCCAGACACTGAAGGCATTTTTTGATAGATTGATAATCTCTGAAAATAAACCTTCACTTTAACCCTCAGGACATTGTGGATTACAGCAGAGCGTGGGGTTATGTGCCTTTTTATTCCAATTTCCGAACGAATTTGCAGGGAAACCCGAGCAGATGTTTGCTAGCTGCTGAGTTGCTCGACATTGCGGTGGGGGCCGGGGTCATTTCAGTGTGGCTTGGCTAAGTGTCCAGCTGCCAACTGCACTTGATAGAATGCCCTCGGATTAAGAAAGATCATTAAATACACCATCACGTTCAGGTTCATCTTTGTTTACCTTCCCGACGGTTCTGGTGTTAGAGATGTGTGTTTTTTTCAAAGCTGTTATATTTTAATTAGTAAAAGCTCATTATTGTCTAGATTTTTTAAGATTTTGCAAAAGGGTCAAAGGCAGACGTACGGTCTGCTTTGACAAAAACATCACATGAAATGAGGTTGCCTGAAAGTGTTGCAGGCATTATGCTCACACATGGAGATCCTTCGCTCCTGCCCAGAGATCGCCATCGATAAAATATAAATAACGTCTCTCTGCCATGCACACCCTGATACTTCTCATGTGCGAGGCATTTTAAATTGACAATTTGAATATTTGAAGGGATCCTGACTGCCTGCTCCTTCGCTTTCAAACCACTACCAGATTTCAGGCCAAAAGGAAATTGTGCCACATTTCCTGACAAATTGAGTTAAACGGACATTAAGTGGACTTTAAGAAAACAAACGACTGTCTTTATCACAGGTGGACACTGATGGCTTAATGGGGCCTGCACTGATCGTATCGCTGCTAATGGCTTGACAGGAAGCATTAGGGGGGTTTGTGTAAAGGACTGGCAAGGGCGGCCCTGCTAACATGGACCTGTCAAGGGCTACGCACCCCCTTTGTGCAGGGAAGCAGATGTTTGTATGTATACCGTGAACTGGCATTGGAGCGAGCCGCAGATGCCTGTATGTGTGCCAGGTTTTAAAATTGTGCAGACAGAACATGTTCTGCGAAAGAGCAGGACTATCCTGTTGCCATAGGTGATCCTCAGTGGAACGTGTTCCAGCTTAGGTCAATTGTATTTTATTTCTTGCTGTTGTTGCTATACTGTTTCATCAAGTAACGCTGTCAAAACTCAGTTGCCTCAATTACCCCCAATGTCCCCACAATTTGGAAAAAAAAATGTAAAATCTTCTTCTCGTTTTTAATAGCTATAACACATATTTTTTACCATCTATTTCTTACATCTATTTCACCCAACCACACCAAACTTGGTTGGCATGTTAAGATGTCTAAGAGGGTTGCCCATTCATGCACTATAGCAGTCTCTTCTGAACTTCCTCTCAACCTTAAGTCGAACACAGCCCAAATTACTTTATCAATGCTACATGTTACGTACACGGCCATGCAAAATTGCCCTGTAGATGTGTGTGTGTGTCTGTGTGTGGGTGGGTGTTTGTGGCCCAGCGATGACCTGGCGTCCCGTCCTGGGTGTATCCCTGCCTTGCGCCCTATGCCTGCTGGGATCAGCTCCAGAGTCCCCCGCGACCCTGACCAGGATAAGTGATTTTGAAAATGGATGGATGGATAGACGGATGTTCTGTACACATGAATTTTAATTATTTACAATTGAAAATGGTTAAAATTGAAATGTTAATTTAATTTTTAGTTGATTTTATATTGATTAATTATATTATATAGTTTTATATTGATATTTTGATTTATATTAATACAGATGTAAAACAAAACAACTGAGCAAATTACCTTACCAAAAGTACTGTCTCACATTTTGAAGGTTATACCATTGGATTTAAATGCATGCGTTCATCATTCATTGAACATTCTGTCTGCTTTTTTGGCTGCCATCCTGCTTGGACCACGCTTTTGCTGTGTGCAGCTGTATTTCGTCATTATTTTTAATATGTATTGACTTAGTATTCAATCCAGGGATTCTGATTTAACAAAGTCTGTCTGAAACACACACTGACTAAAAACTTCCAAGTGATTAATAATGGCTAATTGGGATCCCTTCCGATTTGTCAGTCAGGAAAATTGTAATAAAATAACAAAATACATGAATGACTTAAATTAGTGTGTACCTTTGCTGCAAATGAACGGTTATTTTCTAAATTCAAATGGCTTTTTAAAAAGGTTTTGAAACTCCCCTTTCTCTCCAAGTCTGCTCAATGAAGGTACAGCTGTTTTATTGACATTAAAAGCACCCCAGGAACATTTAAATGATCATAAATCCAGTAATTATATTCATTTAGAATGGTGTGATATTGAAAATGTATGGAATAAAGTTGCTTTGTTCCGATGTATAAAACTTCTCGACTGCAGCACAAGTTCAATTACTTGAAATCTTTTTGTATGCAACAGTGAATAGTGAAAATGAGATCACCATTATCAATAACCCTCAGTTTTTGTGGATTATCTTGCTCTTACTCCCCGTTCCGCCCCACCCTTGTTACTCTGTACATGGATACCTGTTATTAACTCGCTTCCTCACATTAAATCGATGCTTTTTTCTCCCTTGGGTAGGGAACACCAAAGAGGACAGCCTCTCTGCATCCAGATGCAGAAATCTAACAGCTATGTTTAACAATCCTCCCATTGTGAGGGCTTTCAGGGAACTCAGCAAGGCAGGCTGTCCCCCGCTGCTGTTCTCTCTCCCTGTGGGCGCCATGGGGCCACATTTGTGAGCTTTTGCTGTGGAAACGACTGCATTAATAGGACTGGGTTAATAGGGGCCTTGTTTTCCTGTTTTACTGAATCCTAATAGGCATTATTGATCACTTTCTAGGGTTCACCGTGTGTTTAAGAAATACTTTTTTTCCATCACTTGTCTGAATACAGGAGCACTTGGTTATTCCCAGACACTTAAGGTCTGTGCTCGTGCTATGAAACAAATACACAAAGTTGCCCTCTAATCACAAAGTGTCTGATCACCTGATTATGCCGCCAATGCAATTTATCCTGTCAACCCAATAGTGACAAACAATAAACATCACCTCTGAAGTTCACACTCAAGATTCTGAAGTTGTTTGTAGCACAAGTTACACCTTTCTTGTTTAGAAAATGTATCAATGGCCTTGGTGCCCTGGCCGTTGGCCTTGGTGCACTTGCAAATTGGGCATCAACAAAGGCCTTGCTCAAAAAATAAATAAATTCCAGGCCTGGGAGACGAATATACGTTCAATTTAGCTATTTTTGGGGATCAATAAAATAAATCAAACTTAGATGTCAGTTCATGAATACCTGAAATAGCCTTACAATTGACAATCTCCAGAAACCTTTTGCAGCTATTTTGAATACCTTGCTAATTATAGCTGTCTGTGAATAATTCAATTATTCACAAACAGCTATAGATTAATTACTAAGTACTCAGTATCAAATAAGCCTATATGCCAACATAATTTCCATATAAATCTAAATTAAAATGTTTCAGACTGACTTATCCCTTTAACCACAACAGTTCTGTGCGATTCTAAAACAAAACAAAAAAAGTTTGAGTCATGAATCTTTCCGTGTTCGAGTGCTCACCGCTTGCTGGGTTTGTAACATTTTTCACTTCCCTGACAACCCCATGAACAGGTAGCTTTCGCTCCATTAAGCAAACACTCTGGCCCCTCACTTTTACTTGTCATTTTATTTGGCCGTGACAAACGAGCGGCAGTTGGATTATAACATAATTTGTCTTGTCTTTATTACAGGCACAAAGGACACCATCCATTAATTATTCTGCCATTGCGGCTCAACACTAACTGGAAAGGTCCCTCTTTGGACAGATGGCGAGGACGATGTTATTTATATCAATCAGTCTGAAATCCTCAACCAGGATTACTATTCCTTGGACTTCGCTGATTTACTTCTCTCGGCCTCAACCCCATTCTCAACCCCGCACGCTCCTGCAGAGGGCGTTTTAATCTATGAAAGGATTGACAACAGGCTGCGTTGGGCTTTGGCTTATTCATTATATCCTTTGTTTTCTTTTTGCCTTTTTTGTCATTAAATAGTAAGAATTTGTTGCAATTCTTTATTTCATGTTAAAGCAGCGTTACAGGGACAAACGTCTCCATCTCGTTTTTTAACACCTCAATTTGACAAAGACAAAGTCATATTCAACTGCCAAATACCAGTTTCAAGCACCTTTAACATGATGTAAGGTCAGAGTATACCAAGAGCATGATGGGTGAGGATATATTTGATATCTTACAACGCATGGAATGCATGCGGATGTTTGTGCAAAGCCTGTCCAAAGCAGTGAAGCCACTCTGTGACCCAGTGTCACTCTGGCCACAGTTCTTGAGTGGCCAGGGAGACACTGTGTTGTGGAGAGAAAACCGCAAGGACACCGATGTGGTGAGAAATCTTCATAAATCTCTTCTAGGCAGGCCAGCTGTAATACAGCTGGATTTGGACTGGAATTATGGACTGGGCAGTGTTAACAGTGACACACAGCAGCTTACTTACCCAAAGCTTTGCAGTGGCCTAAAACTGGTGGAACCCCTATAGATGGTTGAGCTCAGATGAGATCTGACACTCTTTCCGCCTAAAACACCTTGGATATAGGGAAGGTGGGAAAGGAGATTCAGTTCACGGAGAAATGAGGCACTATCAGCAGAACAGGACAACCAACGGACTTGTGTTCAAGGACGGTTGTCATCATCAAAAAGAAAAGCGCACCGCACATTTGTATGTGAAGAAACTGAATGTGGTGGTATTTAGGGAGTACATACTGATCCGGACAGAACAGCGATATGCCCAAATGTCTGCAATGGGTCTGAGGTTCAAACTCAGGATGACTGATGAGGTACTCGTACACTATCACTCCGTATTTTTCCAGGGAAAAGCCTGACGACAGCTGACACTCTTGCAAACCTGTAAAAGCCAGCAAGTGGATGCGGGTTTGATTAAGGGCACACATATCTGCATTAATTCCGTCCTTAGTGTCTTACCGGCAAGTGAGAGGTACCTGACAGAGCAAAGGGAGGAGCTTCAAGCTGACAGTGTGTGCACGCTAAAGTCATGTCATTCTGCATGCTGGGTTAGCCAGACTGCTGTAGTTCAGACGGAACACTAAGGCACTAATGGGTAGACAGTGCATGAGAACCTTTTACTTAGGGGTACAAAAAAGTTACACGAAAAGCTACATGAGACACCTGGTGGCTGGGGCTTAGTAGTCAGTTGGGTGAGTTAGTCCTAAACTGCAGAACACGTACAGTGTTAAGGAGCGTTTAATGTTAATCAAGCTATCTGATACGGAAAAAGGATAGGATACCAATTTATAAACAATTACTCCAGGTATATAGAGATAGCTAAACTCTCTCCTTCAAGGGTGATGGATGTAATAACACACTTTCAACAAAATTTCAACAAGAGAGTGAGGATTCTAGGTGAGCTGTCATCAAGAAACACAGTGTGGATAACTTATGCCAAGAAGCAGGGAACCGTCACTTCTACACATTTTACTCGCTTATACCTGGTCTAAAGTACAAAAGACATCCCCCCGGAGAGAATTCAGCTGATAGAGAGCCACAGCAGAGATGCCAGTGTGCTCCAGCACTGAAAAGAATGTGCCACGGAACAGAATGCAGTCTCGTACTCCACCAGCAGGTTGCAGGTTCTTGCAGGTCACAGAAAAACAAAGTAGGGAACAGAAGAAATCCAACCTAAATGACTTTACGTCATAGTGAAAGACTGTAAAGTAATGTATGCTGTTAAAAGTTTACTAATAACTGAAATTCACAGCCTGCTTAGGCTATATGAATATAAATTTCCCCTAATTACTATGTAACTAACTGTAGTAACGTCTTAGTTACATAGGAATTACTATGTAGTTGCATGGTAATATTGTAATTCTATTAGAATTGCTTGCCACTTTTGTTTATCAGATTTGTCTGCCATTTTTACATAGTGGTAAAAAATATTTACACAGTGGTACAGCCAGTTCATGTGTTGGCGCTGCTCCGTTATTTGGGGAGAGCTCAACATTTAATGCAGTGGGTAGCTGAAATATCTGATCTCATGTTTAATGGCTGGTGTGTGTTTAGTCACAGAGTTCCTATCTGTGGCCCTTCTGCTGGAAGATAGATATCGTAGGTAAAGTGCTTAAAATGGTCATGATTATGGGTTGTATCCAGCTCATCAACACAAGGTGGGTTCATGCTACACAATCCCACACAGTCAATTTTAATATATATATATATATATATATATCTGACCAAACTGGTTGTTACATACATTGTACATATTGTTTCAACAGATTTCCCATGATGTTTGAAATGGCTTTGCTGGACATTCCTTTCAATAAACTTTCCAAAATGTGCCACTGATAATATTATTATATTATTAGTATCATATTTCCGGAAATGCGTCAATGAAAGATGGTTATTTTCCAGCACTACAAAAGGAAAATTCTGAAATAAACGTTCAACCCGTCTGAGTTCTAAAGGACCAATGTGCAGGCTAAATGGGAGGAGGAGAGGACAGAGAAAGGGGGAGAGACAGAGGTATCTGGTGCTGTCCTCATCATGGACTTGGTGGAACATCGCACGGGGCACAGGAGAGGAGGCAAGAGGTTACGCAAAGTGTGGAGAGGATGGGTACAGGAATCCTGTGAAGCCCTGATGATTTATGGACTGTTACGAGTTGAGACAGTCAAAAAAGCAGGATTTTCTTGGTAGTCTGAGTAAATTCATACAAAAAAAACCCCCCCAAAAAAACACGGCACTACAATTAGTCCCTAAATCCTAGGCAACATATAGACTGAGTCAATAGAATAAACTGGTATTCTTCCAAATTAACACAAACTCTTACTACATTACTACATTATGGCATTTGCCTGAGTGGATACCCTCTCCTCTCAGATTATATGGGGTAGCACATTATTTGGAGCGGTAGCTTAATTTGAATTGCACTTACTTTGTATTTTTTTCGCACTTGCTAACTTTCCCCGGAAGCTCATAAAGCTAGCACGTCAATATAAGTCCATACCTGCCATGCTATTGAATCAATTACTTGGATCATGAGCATAACCCAGGATCACAAGCATGGAGGTGTAAGAACAACGTGCGAGGCAAATCCTGAGGTCGGTTTTAATATTTGAAAGCCTTTCTCGATTATTAGTCGCTGTTAATCATGCCTTGTCATCACTAGCGCACGTTAAACATCTAAAAACATCTTGATATTATCCCATTGCCAACAGAGAAACAGTTTTTTTTTTCTTTTTTTCTTTTTCTGTTTAAATAAAGCTTGCTGCATAATCTTGCAGCCAGGATTAGTTTGTTAATATTAAAGTCCCATCCGGGCAAATATTAGCAAAGTGCAAATAATATTGCAGGTTGTGATTAAGATTTTAAATGTATCCCTTTTCTGCTTTTAGTTAATGAAAAACAAAGTCTTGGAGGATCTAAGTTGTAATTTATTAAACATGAAAAACTCCTTGATGAAATATAGAAAGTAGATATATTTTGCATTTCAAAGATTTAAGATGACAACTTGCTTGCATGCAAATGAACTTGAGGTCTATAAAAAATAAAAAATAAATAATGCGCTGAAAACTTCTTTCTGAATGCACTTATTACAATAATTTAACAGGCAGATAAAGGGACACACCACATTAAAAGGCATTCTTTTCTCCAAAGTACTGTAATGATTTCCGCCACTGTGTATTAGTGTATTTTTACACAAAGCACGGCATATTAAAGAAGTGCACAGAATATGTTATAAATGTGTTAATTACAAGCACTACCCTTTGGTTCTCCCCTTTACTGCATTATACATGTATTATTGAATCATTTATGTGTAACTATGAAGGTAAAAAAAATAAATAAAAAAAAATAGTTGGGTACTGACTGACTTATTTATGTAGATTCTCTAAGTCACCTATATTACACAAACCAATTGAACAAGAAGTTGTTTTTGCATGTGCAATGTGCAAGTAATAAGTCTTTCTTGATGAGTTGCTACTGATTTACAACAATCACGATTATAACAATGATCACAATGATAACAATTTTCACTAATCCTATTCGTATTGCAAGTCACGTTGGAAAACTTACATTACACTATAACTACCACACGTCCACTACATTGTTAAATTGCCTCATTGTCAGAGATTGCATAAATTAAGCAGGTGTTTAGCGCAACCAGATTAATGCTGGGACAAAATCAAACTGGCGAATCGCATTGTATATAATAGTGTTTCTTATTATCTTATTTTTTTCAAATCATAAAAACGCTATTCAGTGTAGTTATGTACGTGATGTGTGATTAACTGGTTGCCAAAGGTTAGATGCAATCCTACCCTAAAAGCAGGTTAAATGAGACACCCTCCGAGTGACAATGTCTCATTGTCAATGGGCCCAGTGTAGACACTTCAGTACTAAAAAAGCAGTATATATCTAAAAATCATGCAATTAGGACCGATGGTCAAGCTATTTTTACCTATGTCCATGGATTTAACAGGAAAACGCACATCATTTTATGTTGTATTATATTCTCTCTACCATATTTGCCTAATTCATTCACATTTTACATAAAATCATATAACTTTGTTTAACCTGTACATACAATATGCAAATGACATTGTTTCCGGGCAGCTTGCTTTACATGATTGTGGCAGAATATTTTACAGTGAATACCATTTACAAAGTAATTAGTTTTATGCAAACTAGAAGTGAAGATGAAAGGGAAACCTTTATAAATTATGAATGATATTCTAACTTATCTGGGTGCTTTATCGTCACTTGTGATTAGTTAATGTACATTCCTTAATTAAGAATGCAGACTTGTAGTTCTTGGGGTAAAAAAAAAAAAATGTTTACCTCAAACTCATCAGGTAGCAAATGCTCCAAGCCGGCTTAGACAACAAAAGTACAGAGCAATGACACTTTCCAGTTTCATAACTCATATTAATGCATATTAATTCCAAATACATTGTAATTAAATATACGAGAAAGAAAGAAAGTGCAGCCAGATGATGTCGAGGGAGAATTCAGAAGTCGGAAAACCAGAAATGTGTTGATTTCCTGTGATTTCCTGTGCCCTCACCACTCTCTCCTCGGGAAATTTACTCACCAACTAAAAGCACTTGCACACCCATGCCGGCCCTGTGTGAGAATGCTAGTTAGTGACACTCAATAGAAGAAAAAAAAAACTCTATTCATCAACACGAGCATAATTTGCTCGGAACAGAAAGCTCACAAAAGGGTGAGCTTGTCAGCGAGACAGGTGGCTGGAGATCGCGCTCTGATACTGAGCGATATGAATAATAGATTCTGGTAAATGTATGCCAGGACCCAGGCTGTAAACACAGCTGCTTCCTTTCGCTTCCAAAAGAACAGCTTGGCAGGCCGAGAACCAGAGCGACTGCTCCACCTGAGGACTGGGGACGATTTACTAATCAAATGTGCAGGCTAAATGGGAGGAGGAGAGGACAGAGAAAGGGGGAGAGACAGAGGTATCTGGTGCTGTCCTCATCATGGACTTGGTGGAACATCGCACGGGGCACAGGAGAGGAGGCAAGAGGTTACGCAAAGTGGGGAGAGGACGGGTGCAGAACTGCGTGGGCTACCGTTCCGTGGACAACGAAGAATCAAAAATGAATTTTTAAACTTCTTCAGAAAACAAAGGAGTTGTTCTTGGACATGTAAACGGCGTTGAATGACAAGGCGTCAATAGACGCCCACGAGAAAGTATTTGAAGAAGAATGGTTGGGTCATATTGCATATATGATTGGCAGGGGAAAGTAAATTAATAAATAAGTAAATGCATAAAGATTTAAAATAGGTCAAATGTGACCTTTCAAACATGTTTTTATGCCATCGTTCTCACAGCGAAATGTCCCAAGATATACGTTGTGTTGAAGAACATTTCGTCATTTGAAATTGTTTTGCCAGTTGACTGAATTAATGGAAATTTTGAAACCAATTATGAAATTGGAAACCGATCAAATATATTGTGTCTTAAATGGATTCCAAATTCATGTGAGTGTTTCATAAAATGTCCGCTTTCAACTAAATAAATAAGTAAAGTGATGGTCTTTTAAAATTATATTGCAGCGTATTCGTTCTTCTGATGTCATCTTTCTGCGCCAAATCTATAAAGATTTTTTTTTTTTACTCCATTGCTGGCTATTCCTTTCTGTTTGCAATGACTCCCTAGCTGGAGTTTAAGATGATTTTACCCAGCAGAAGGTAATTAATTCTTCAATTAAAATGTTGTTAAACATTTTTAATGAGTAATGGGCACATGGGAATTGTATATAAAAGTATCTTTAAACAGGCAAAGAAAACATGGATCCTTCACTGTTAGCTTCTGAAAATCTGCCTAATGACCCAATTTTAAAATATTACAGCAGAAAGAAAATATTAAATAAAAATCCAGGAGGACTTGGTCTGAAGCAATGTGCTTCATCTCAGGTTCTTTTATAGTATTTTTTATTTATTTAATTGATTTATTTTAAAATTTTATTTTAAATTACAAATTAGGCCCAAATATCGTAACAATAATAATTGCAATAATAATTACAACACACCAGTTTATTTATCATCAACCATTAAAATATAAAATTTTATTTGTTATCATGCATTTTTGCAAACGTTCACGTCACGAAGCACTAACAGGTTTTATTTTCCAGAGGGAATTAAAAACATAGAAAACCCAGTACCAATGTGGGGAAACTGTAAAAGTATTCCCTGACCCCAGAGGCAGTCAAGAGAACACCAGGAAAATAGCACACAGTAGACGGAATAAAGCAAACTGTGAGGTTCTTTGTGGGAGGCTCGTTTTTTTTATTCATTTTTAAGCAAAAAATGTATATTTTTGTGAGCAAAACGTTATATTTAATTACAACCCGGATGTTCCGTTCCTAACAAAACTTTTATTTACCTCTATTAATTAACATTTCAAGTGTTTCTTAAAAAAGTTATCAAAATTCATTTTATAATATCAGTGTTACCTCATTGTCTAGTCCACAGGCTTATAGCTTCATTTAAGGAGCTCTGTGAAGGCACCCTAAGTGCAATGCTTTAAAGAGTGTTCATTCCAAAGCTCAGCCCTCTGAAGTAATGTTTCAACAGCCTTCGTCCAACTGCAGTTCATTATAGGACGCGCACACCATAGGTTCCTGGCATTGTGAACTCAATTAGTGACTTGTAAACGTGTAGCTTGCCTCATCACCCTCCCCATCAGAAAAAAAACACACAAAAAATAAAAACGGCACCTAGGACCTTTGCTAATGCACCCCCCATTAAATAGACCATCAAAACAAAGGTTCTGTGGCTAATGACAAGAATCCCTCACTAGCTGTCACTAAAAAGCCAAACTTGTGTCTTAAGTGAGGTATGATGGATTACAATGGGCCACGTGTCAAAGAGCTTTATTAAGAGTGATGGATGCAAAGCAGCCCCAGCATCATCTAAGCCGTCCGTCCAGAAATGTTCCTATTCCTCAAACGTGCTCTCCAGTCAAGCGTACCACAGTGACTCCTTCTGGGAGAGGCACGGTTAGAATAGCTACAGCAAAGACGCATTTGTGCGCTTCACAGCAGCAGAACCAACAGTTGAGTCTTCTGTTAAACTCATCTGCAGATACCGTACAGGGTCAGGTGATGAGGGCGGTTGAGTCTGGGGGATATTAACGTACTGTGTGTTTGTTTTTTTTTTCATTCTTAAATTGGACACTGGAATGATTTCTAAAGATGACATCAGAGTTCTTTACTCCTGTCATTCTTTTGTAATTTCCTATTGATAAAGGCAGGCTTACATGACAGATGTCTCTTCTAAAAGCTGAATCAGAAAAGCAGTTACAGTTAGTTTCAGTCCAAACAGGTTAGTGGACATGCTTAACTCTTAACTGCTGACTGGAGAACGTAGACATGTAATCTCATGTAAAATGTTTCCTTTGTTGTCATTTTCCGTAAATAAAAGTGCAACCGTCTATTTATTTTATGTCCATGAAGTATCACCTCCTACACATCTCTATGGATCTAAAGACAGAGTGGCAGTTGAGGCTAACTATATATCTTATTATGAAAGGCTGAAACACTCATTTAGATGTCTTAACTCTTAAAAACCTTTGCATATGAAATATAATATTGTAATTATCTGACTAAGTACCAAAGGCCACTTGGTGCCCTTTTACATATTGATGCCAATTTACAATAATACCTGAGTGAAGTCTTTAGCATAACCAAAACCTTCTGGAGGCATGGACTGCGTGGACATATTCATTTCAGAGTCATTACAGAATTCTTTATTTAAAAAGACATTAAAACTGCTGCGATGGCTTTGTCCAAAAGTTCAGAATGCCATGAGCAAATCGTCTCCCCTCCACTTCACAATTGTGATGAAATAAAAACGATCTAAAATGTTAACATACATCAGTATAAATGTTGAATATTCTATCATTTTAACATTACTAAAATACACAGTGACAGTGAAAACTATTTAAATTCACTATTTTCACCCAGATTGCTAATGAACCGAATGAAATTATCCTGCTAATTATGATTGGTTGACCTGTGTATTTTGGAAAGCACCCTGTCCCTGGCATTGGGACACTGGTCCAAAATTAGACATGTGTCACACTGGTCCTTAGCCCATCAGATGGTCCATATTGACACGGGAGTGAAAGTGGGGCAGCCATCTCTCCCAGCAGACTCTACAATGCTCCTCCCTCACACAAACTTCTCTGGAACCCGAGGGAGGCCACAGATGGCCTCACGCCGTTCCAGGGTTCGCCTTCGGCAGCACCACACATTCATGTAGGGGGGAAGCTGGTGACGGGCCCAGGCTGGGTTTTTTGGGCCCGTCAAGGTTCGACTGGGAAAGAGTCAGAAAGAGTGGCGTGCAGTGGCCGATCTGTTGACAGCCTCTGTCTGCAGTTCTAGAGCCGAACCCGTGCTGGAGCATAAAGTTTGGAGGCTGAGGGGAGCAGATTGAGCATGGCTTACTGTTCAACAGTGACCCCTCTTGGCTGTCAAACCTGGACATTGACAAAAGGAAAGAGTAAAAAAAAACGAAAGTCCCAATGTTTTGAGTCTCAAAGTATAGAAATTCAGCATTTAGCCTGCCTTTGTAAAATGAGTGATTGATGTGAAATATAATCGAACGGCAATTGGCTGTGATTCTGTGGCAACGATTCACCTGGCTTAATTTCCTGTTTTAATCTTAACTTCGCCACCTTAAGCTTCCCCCAATAAATACCCAAAGATTGGTATTAAGGGGGCTGAACGTTAGTGGAAATGCTTCAGTGAGGTCTGACTTTCTCCTGTACACAAAGTACTTCAGGCCCTTAGAAATAAAACCGCAGCAGACGTTAGGCACCACTTTGCTTGCCATGGCCTGACAGTGCGACCGAGTCTGTAACCCCCCCCATCCCCACTTCCTGCCTGCGGCCCCATTGGCAGAACATCGGGGGGCAGAGAGAATGCGTATGGCAAAGGGAGGAGTCCTGGGCCTGGTGACGGGTCCCACCAAACGGCACTAATTAATCAGGGGGTGCAGGAGTTTCTCCAGCGTGTGCTCCCCACCGCCCCCCGAAGGCAGGTGACAGTCCGCCAGTGTAGTCTCTCACAGGCTATTTGTTGTTTAATTTGAATTTGAATTTGAACCACAGGACATTGTTTGCAAGTTGGCGGTGGTGATGCGCACAGACATGTCCGATTCACCCCAGTGTTGCAGTACCATCATGTCAACGTAATATTCCCATCGCCAACGGAAAGAGCACGTGAGGTGTAAAAATACCCATCGTATGAAAATGTGAATCAGTGTGTATCATCTTGCTACGTAGTGGGGCGTTTAAGGTGTAAAAAGTGTCCGGTCCAAAGACCAACACTGTGATATCACCTTTATAATTTCCCCACGCGAGAATAAAGTTTAAAAAATAGGTGTTTTAAAAAAAATATATATTATTTTATTTGGACTCATCAAATACTTTTTAGAAATTTACCGTGATTTAGATTGAACCGTCGAGCTTTTTCCTGCTCAGCTCCCGACCTCGAAACTGGGCAACCACCCATGAGGGGAATTCAGCAGCCTGCAGCTGGAGTCTGCAGAGTGGACAGCTTGCTTGGCAGTTCGGCAATTGTGGGCAAGCGCCTCCCAACATCACTGAGATACTGATGGGGTTACTGTGTACCCAGGTGCAGGGAGAACCTCAACCGACTCCTTTCTCCCCAACCCCAGATAGAACCCTCACACTATACTAAACAGGTATATACTGTATCTCAGGCCACCCGTATCCCATGCAGTTCAAAATAAATATTTTAGCAAATTTCTCTGCAGGGAAAGGAGAAATAATCAATATACAACAAAAAAAGTTTTTTCAGAAGGATCCCGTACGCTTGCTCTTCAAAGTAAGGTCAAATGAAGTAAATTCAAAGTAACAGTTGCTGTAAATTTTTTAACAAATCAGTGTCATTCTCAAACAGCCTGTCAGGTGCGCCGGGGCCTCCATGGTTTAATCTCTTTTGCCGCAGTGCCGGAGGAGCGCACTGCAGACATGGCTGGGCCTATTTGACCACAGGGGGAGGCTGTCCATTGGCCAGATAGTTCCAGTAATTTCCCAAATCCGATTTCAGAAAGTACTGGGTATGAGCACGCTTTACATATTCAGAGTGAATATTTCATTTGATCCCTCTCCTTTCCTCCGCATGAGCAGTCCAATGTTCCAGCGTATTAATTGCCTCGAAGTTACAGCAACCAGAGGGTTAGCATTACAAAAACAAAATGCACATGTTAACAGCATTGACATTAGGTCCAGCAAACCAGAGAGCTTAAACGCTCACTTTCAGAAAAATAATGAAAGAATAAAAACACACGCACACACACACACACACACACACACACAAACAGAAATGTAAAGACACAGAGTCTGTTTTTGAAGTTTACTGGGTTCAGTGTTCAGTGTTTATGGGTTTCCCTCATTGGCCGTTAGTTTGATGTCTTTGATAGCTGAGGAAAACATCAAGACTTGAAAAATTAATACATAATTACCATTTTATTTTAAATCATATTTTTCACCACACTGCTGAATATAAGTGAGTTTTGTAGATAAAAAAAATTAATAAAAGCGAGAAAGAGTGTCAATGGCATCTCGTATATTTGTGTCGAAACATAACACATTATGCTCAAGAACCATAAGCAAAGGGATTTGTGAAACTAGTTATTCCTTTTCTGAATCAGGTTTGTTAGACAGTCGTCCTTGTGGCTTATTTCACTAGAAAGAAAGATTAGAGTTAGATATTAAAACATAGAGATTAGAGTTTAAACGCAAAAGCAGTCTATTTGGAAAATTTCTGAGGTGTTGATTTACTCACAGTGCTTAGGAAGTTAACTGTGGCACATAATAATCAATCACAGACTTAAAACAGATTTCATTCTGAGTAGTAGCCAAAATGCTAGCAACACACAATTATATGTTCCACATTGATTTGTTTATCTATGTTTACAGCATTATAGATTGTTTTATGGCTCTAAAGATTGCCCTTTCAAGATTAAACAAATCTACTGACACATTAGCAATGGAATGGATTAGCTTGTATACAAGGTGAATATCCATCTTTTCAAAAAGGAAAACAAACCTGTTTAATGCAGTGATCCCATTGGTTTCTTCTCTTCACTTAGGCTACGGAATCACAAGGGATTCTCAAAAATCCTGTATAAATCGGTTGAGATCATTTATCTTAATCTGATTAACATCTCCAGGAAATGTTCTCTGATGTTCTCAGAACAGATAAAATTCCACATCCCCGCCCATATTATTTAGTGTAAAAAACATGTTGCTGAAATTCCTCTCCCTGCAGTAATTGTCATTTGTTCCCTCTATAAGCCCATGAGTAGTATGCCTCCTAATGGCTCTGGAGAGAAGCAGCAAGGTAGAAACTCGAAACATTTTGATACCCTTTGTTTGAAAGGTATAAGCGTCCCACACCTCCATTAGATAAATCTATTTCTTTTTTTTTAGTTCCATATAAGAAAAAATTAAAAATTAAAAAACATACAAACCAAACAAATAAAAATCTGTTTTGAAATAAGACTTCATTATAATATCATTATCGTATTATAGTTCAACCAGACCATAAAGTAAATTAAAAGAGCAACAGCAATCTGTTGTTTGTAACCTAATGAGTCTGAATGCCACCAGTTTAGCTGCTCGATGGGTGGGCTGCACATTTTAACATCTGCGTGACACACAATTCATTGCTGAAATGCCACTGGTCAGGGACCTATTCTCTTTAGAGAACTTCCCGAACAGACTTCGGGTTGCAGCAAAACTTCCCCCCCAGGTTTTACAGTTTTTTTGGCAGAAAAAAAAAAAAAAATTGTATTCATTGTGGCCGCTCAGAGAATTACCTCAGTCGACATAAAAACACATTAAAACCCTCAATCCCAGGCTAATATACACCGAAACCGTTTTCAATGATGAATAATAATAAATGCATCATGTTCCCCTCCATATCCTGCCTGACGTCTGAGCTGATTTAAACAAGGAGGGAGGGGGAAAACGCACTACTCACTTATTGCCTCTACAGAAGAGATATGGGGACACAGGCTCCGGCAGCTCCTGGAAAAACATCTTGAGCGCTCCGGTGACAACGTGGATGTCCTCCCACTGGCTGTCTTCCAAATTCAGCTCGTCTTCTGGGAAAACACGAGGAGAAACGGAACAACTGGTTTTAATGAAACAATTACAAGACACTAATTATTATGTTAATGTTTGCCTACTATCATCAGCAACCGTTAACAGCCTTCTGCACCTAGAGGTTTGGCGCTGCGCGTCTTTCTCTCTCTCTCTCTCTCTCGCGCTCTCTCTATCCAGTTTTTTTTTCCTCAGTAGAATGCCATCTGTAGGAATGCATCTAACTAAACATTAAATTGGACACAAAAAGCTTCTGCCACTGACATACAGTGTCAGGTGTATTAATTCCCATTATTGCTCCAACACATTCATTTTCCAGCAGGGCAGCAAGTGATTAAAAAATATTGGTTTTAGATGCTAAGTGTTTGAGGCATGACACATGAGTCAGGAAGCTGGCCTAGAAGCATACAGAAACCAACATGTATAAAAACATGATTTTCAAAGTGCATTCATTTAAATTGAACCATTAGTCTTTCTAAAGCAATTCTCTACTTGGTGAAAGAAAAAAAATTTTTACCTACTCAACTGAGCCACACATTCAATAACACGGAGTAAATGACTTGCTAATCTGTCAGAACGATATCCCTTTCAGAAATTTGATGAAATTTTCATGGCATTCCTAGGCTTTCCAGAAAATTTGCACATGTATTTGTAAACAAGTCTTCATAGCTATTGGCCTACAGTGAAATAACTGAACAAAGTGAGTCATCCTGTTTCAATTAATTTGTGGCACGTAACAATGCCATCATACATTTGGCAGATGTGAGTGCTGAATTTTGTGCTCCAGTGCTGTAAGATGCACGCAACATGCAAGCTCCTCTATATTCTCAACCTAGTGACACCTACAGTTACTGGGAGAGCTACCTCTTTATAAGTTTTACTAAGTAGGCCGAACTGGAAATTTGAGGAAAAACGCCTTTCATGTTTCAGCACATCAACCCCGACAAGTTGATAGAGTGATCCAAGCCCTCAGCTTGCGATTGGTTGGGTCACTTGGTAAAACTGAATAAAATTATTTGCAGCGAGGAAACGAGAAGTTGTTTTACTAAGATGCCTTTAGTTTAAGTTTAAAAAAATAAATAAAAGCAAATACAAATACTTTTTGCAACTCTCAACTCAACTTCCTGAATGTTGCTTGAAACCCTACAACCTGCAGGTGGACCTTCTCCTGGTAAAATCTACACCTGGGCAAAACTCATTGCCCTTTATTCAGCCACGCCACATCATGATCTTTTCTACAGCAGAGCTATGTAAGCTCCAAGAAGTCCAAGATTAGGCCCCAAACATCTTTGAATTGTTTACTGCACAATAATACTGAAATATTTGCAACATTTTTTCGGAAATGTGTTCTACACAGCAAAACCACCCGTATTAAATCAGCACTGTCAGTGGACTCACATGGATTCTCTGGGGGATAAACCCAAATGTGTTCTATTCCTGCCTTGCTCTGCTTTTTGAGTATTGCTGATAGCTGACCAGAGGCTATTTGCGAGCACTAGTCAGTTTGAATTAATTCATTTTCCATAAATGCTTATTCAAATCACGGTCACGGTGACTAGTTAGCCTTGATTGTTCCATTCAACCATTTCTGATCATTGTCTCACAGGTTTTATCCACCGCCCCCCTCTCTCCCCATCAGAGAAACAAGTTTTCACTGTATTTCACTGCCCCATTGCGTTATCCAGCAGTCAATGAGATCACCACAAAGACCAGCTTAAGAACTGATACTACTGACTTAGACCACCCACAGCCCACCTGTAAACTAATGCATACTGATGAAGCTGCTAGCTGTGAATTGAACAACGTCACTAATCTGTATTCTTAACATAACTTATTGTTAACATTAATTATGGTTCTACTCACTCTTTAATTTTCCAGGTTTTATTTTCGCTGACTTTTCTCAGGTCAGGGAATTATTTCTTAACTTGCTGTTTTTACAAACCCTCGAAAAATATTCTAAATTCTATATATATATTTAGATTTATTTATTTGTATTCCATAAATATTCTATACATGTATTCTACAAGTGCTTCTCCTTTCCACCATATTCAAAGTCCAGGGCTAAAATGTAGGGGTGTTAAATCAAATTTAGATCAAATCAAATCAAATCTTTATAAAACTTTTTGTGCCCCCCTCCGAACCCCAATCTCCAACCCTGGGAAATCCCCAAGTCAGTCTGATAGAAATCAGTTAACGAACAGCCCTTGATTTCATTACATAGTATTAATGAAGACTGACTTCATCCTAAAGGGCCAGCTTTAAACAGTGAATGGCCAGACAATTACATAAAGGGGCTAGGGGCTTAATGTGCCCAAATATCTGTCAAATATTTTGATGTGTCCCACACACCATGGTGCTACTCCTTCTGAGCTTCCTCGCTTTTTAACAAACAATTAAGCTCCCTCCCAAAGAACTGCCTTGCCTCCTTCCAAACCTTTTCATGCGGGGCCCCTGTTCCACACAGCTGTGTCAACTGGTCCCCTTCCCATGTTCACCCTTGCCATGTGGGCTAAGAAATGGCTTCACCACTTTGAAAGCCTTCAGCCTTCCACACAACAATTCTACGTGGTGTTGGTGAAATCATCAAACCTTGACACTTCAAATCATCAACCCATATTGAAATTACTTTACTGTCCCCTTTTTTTCCCCTTTAATGCCACTCATCTGTTATAAATAGCATTGCAGAAGCTATGCTTTTTTTAACGATAATTATGCATTTTGTTTCTATTGTACATAGTTCTATTGTAAAAGTAAAACTGCCGCACAAAAGGTTAATCAATGAAATCAGTGTCAAAGTGAAGCCACAGCAACACAGAAAAGAACAGTATTTTAAATGTACGGTATGCTTTATGAAATACATTGATTTCAACTTTGTTCTGAGAATATTAGAAGGGTTATTCTGGTTTTCTCTTCTTTTTTTTTTGAAGACGGTATTGAGTCAAGTGTAGAGATGAAAGGGTGTGATCTGTCTCACTTCCACAGCACTCCTCTGGGTTACAATGGGCAACCAGCCGTTCAATTAGTTTGCCACCCTCGACTGACTACTTGACAGGTCCAGCTAATTGTTAATTTCGCAATAACTGTTGCTTTGTATAATTAATCATATTCAGCCCCAATACAAAGGCCTACTTAGCCAACTTGCTTTGGAATGTGAGTCAAGCACAGTTCTCCGCGAGACGGAAGGTGCATCCTCATTTAAACCAATACGTTAAGATGCACCCTGATAAGCGGCTTGTTCCAGATGAATTTCATCTCCGTTTAGCCTGATTTTGTTCAACATTAGATTGCATTACTTGTCTCCTTGTTTTCGAAAAGCATGAATAATAGCAACTTATATGGCGGGGGTCTCATGCTAATTTGGTATTCCGTGAAATCCAGAGGAATACGTCCGGGGTTAAGTACCATTCATCATTAGATAGAGTGGCATTTTCTCCACTTCACACGGCAGCTGGTGGAACGGAGGGAAGAAAAGGTATTCTTTTGGAAGGACAGAGAACAAAGTACAATCCAGTCTCTCAGAGGAGAGGGGGAAGAATAGGGAACACAAGGTGCCACTGTGTCAGAATTGTAATGCGTGCAAAGTTGGTGATGTCATTATTCCCCTGACCTCCAAAGTCACAGGACAAGTCGCATTCTTGTGGATGGAGGCATGGGACAAGGCAGCACCGTGTCTCAATGTAATTAATTACACAGCCATGACCCATAAGTGAATTTTTGTGTCTCAAAATTATGATTTATATCTGTTTTCGATCTCCTTGTTCTGGGGTACAACTGGCTAACAAGAGTATGTCTTGTTCCCTTGAAAAGAACCTCAGGCTAGAATCCCTCTTAAAGGCCAAATTAGATAATTTGGGAAAGTAGACACAGTCCTGGGATTTTTCCTCCCCCCCAACAAAGGCAAGATCTGGGTTGCCCTTTCACAGCGTTAACATTTTTTTCCCCCCTCTGGGAGATTCTATTAGGGATTGCTTGAAGAATTTGCATGTGTTAGAAACATCTTTTCTATGCCAAAATTCCTCTTAGAATGAATTCTAAGATTTTCTTTCATTCTATACGAAGAATAAAGCTGGAAAGGTAAAGTGTAGTACTGTGCTGTGGAGTATAATTACTTGATAATTTAATTCAGCAACATTTCAAAAGAATAGATTAGCTTTGGTCATTTTTGTCAGGAGGCTCACTTTACAGTCAGCCATATTAAAAAATTACCTCTCATTATCCACTGAAAATCCCCTAAAACTCAAAGAAGTTGATTGTGTGCGTTGCTTAAATTCCATGAATTATGTACTAAAATAAACAAATTACAGTGAGAGTTTCATAGAAATTAAGAAGGAAACCGTGGTTATAAATACATATTTGGCGCAAAGTTAGCAATGTCACATAAGAAACGATAAAATGGAGGCGGTTTAAGTGGTCAATCATTCATTTAAAAAGTCACAATGTGGTCTTCGTTGACCCATTGGCCACTGTGTTTAAACACTGCACCCAGCTGAGACCCCAGGAGAAACGGAAAAATGAATAAACTCAGACAAAATCGTTTCTAGACGGGGAAAGTGCATGCTGGGAACACAGATTTCCGGACCACAAGAATGGTGAATGGAGTCGACTGGCAAGGTTGGGCCCAAGTATCAAAGTGGATGCCCAGAACAAAGAGCATCATAAATGATCTTTTCTGCCAGGAGCCACACTGAGCAGGACCAAAGCTAATGCTGCACACAAAATCTGGGAATGCTAGAGCAAGAACAATGGAGCTCTTCCCTAATTTGACTTGCCCCACAGGTGGTCAGCAGCTGCAGGGGGACAGGTTACAGGCTATTGCTGGGACCATCGCACCAGGGGTGCTGGAAGGAAACAATGTCTAGCAATATTCAGGTCTAAAAAAAAGGGGGAAAAAATGTATAATAAAATAAGAAATTCGTTTTTTGGCAGTGCCCGAGGGTTGCTTTGCACACCAGTACAGTATACAGTGGCTTTTTTGTCTGGCTGGCTGTGCATGGAGATGGGGGGCTATCGAAATCCCTACTCGCACGATTCAAAGGAAGCCCTCTGTGTCAGTCTGTGGCCAATTGCTTTCTGTCTATTCACTGAATCCCTGCAGGCTGAACCAAAGGCATGCTGAATCCTTGCTGCTTGTTTGACTGTCAAAAGCAATAAATAACTCATTATGTGTGCAATCCTGAAAGCCAGTTGTGTTTTATTTATATTTTTAGGGGGTCTGTTCTCAACCAAGGCCTCTGAGATAGAGGTGTCCCCTAAGTTTCCCATCTTAGTAACATGATAAGGCTTTCCTTCATCAGCATTTTACTTTGCAGTGCAGACTGGTTGTAGAACTGAAGACATTGAATAAACAGACGATATATTGGCACTGTGTTGCATGTGTGTGTGTTTGTATGTGTATGGGAGATGGTGAGTCTTCTATTTTGGAAGTGGGAGGGATATCTAATTATGTATGCATTTTATAAATATACGCTATACAAGCTAATGACTGCTAAAAATAAGTGGTATTTAAGCTTTCAAGACAAAATATACCATTATCAATATCATTATATGTGTATATCATGACAAAACCTATGGTATTTTCAACAGTATACCCTCTAATACCATTTATTGCATAACCAGAAGAATAGCAGCACTTGTTCTCTTCCCATGTCATTGTTGTACCTTGTGAAGTTGGGGATGGATTGACAAATCCGTGTGTCCGCACTTGGAGCTGGTTGACCCAGCTCCAAACTTATTATGTCTCTTATCTTTACCGTTGTCCCTACATGCAACGGCTTGCAAGGCGGCTTGGCCAACCTTTGAAAAGTGATCAGCGCTGAAATGTAAACAGGAGGAGGATGGCCTGCTCATTTTGGATACAGCGGAAAGGGAGGCGAGCAAAAGCATGCCTAGAAGGTACAGGAAGGCTTTCAAATCATCCTGGCAGTGATCTCCACATGGTGAAACAGCCTCATTTCCTCAGGCCTTTTTCACGGAATGAAGGGAGCCTTATTACAGTGAGAGATAAATGTATAAATACATGTATAAATAATTGCTTAATAAGAAAGCAAGCTCAGTTTTTCTGATGGCAATTACATTCTGATCAGGTTCAATTTATTTTTAATGTGCCATTACGTCATGACTGTGGAAGATACTGACATGCTTAATAGTGAGAAGATGCACAAGCGTCTGAGCCATTACGTCATGACTGTGGAAGATAGTGACATGCTTAATAGTGAGAAGATGCACAAGCGTCTGAGCCATTACGTCATGACTGTGGAAGATAGTGACATGCTTAATAGTGATTTGAATCGCAATTTAACTGAAGACATTGCAATTTGTATTAAATCCTAATTCAAACTACAAACTTCATGCATAATGAATACATTATACACATATTTATTTGTTCATTTATTTATTTATTTTGTTTTCTAGAAGTCTTCGTAGGTGCAAAGCCTTAAAGCAAGTTAAATATAATCAACATTGGCACATGATTACAGGTCTAGACTCTTGTGGTGCAAAGCTGAAAAATTGGCTGACACATCTTTGTGTTTGAGGCGAAATATCATAGAAAACCATTTAAATTTATAAACAAGTCCTTAATCAAGAACTTGTGCTGTGCAATTCGTGCCATGCCAGGAATCTGCATTTATTTTGTACACACAGATGAAATTATCTGGATTTATACTGTTCCAAAATGTTATACATTGATTAAAACAATGGATCCACACAAAAACGTAGGCTGAAAAGTGCCATCCTTGTTGCGGTGTTGATCTTCTCCATGACTGAAGGCCCTTGTCAGTTTTGTACAGTAGCAAGTGGCAGCATTTAGATCAATACCTGGATGATCCTGTTAAATTTCAAACCAGGATGTCTACGCTGTTCCATGTAACCCTATAGCTGAGACACATCAAAGACATGCTATTTCAATCCCATTGTTACACAATAATCAGAAAAGTACCTAATAGCCATGGCAACTGCAAATCGTGGCTGATATCAATTTATATTGTGTTGGGTATGGATTTATTTTTAATTTTTTTGTGTGTGTGTGTCCTTTTATATTCCTTGGAAAGAATTCTCAACCAGAATGACATAACCCGTTTGCCAGAACTCATAAACAAAACCAACTATTGCAAAAAAACATGTGGAATAATTAGCAGTTGAGCGCACCCGCTGAAACTCTGGACAGGATCAGACCAATCGGCTTAAATCGATCCATGTTGATGTTCTTGAAATGTTACAATTGCATCTGACGAGCGAATAGATGCCAGCCAGATGATAGGCTGGGATAAAATATGGGATGTTCATGAGAAAGGCTTGGACTTCGACTTCATCGTGAGCCCTGTTTTGAATTTCGCATTAAAAATCAAACTGCAATCAAACTTCAGTGTACCTAGTCAATTGCAGCTGAAGTTATGGCCTCTCCTCTAATACAGATATATACTCATTGAATTCCATGTAAATTGTAAACATACTGCGAAGCCTCTCAGTGCAATGTAACGGTTGTGACAGATTAGTGGTAATAATCCATGGAAATTATTCTAGGGCTAAATTTAGAGAGGGATAAAATAAAAGCTCCAGACGTACAAGCATATATTTACAAATATTAATAGAACAAATATATATATATATTTCAAACAGTAATACTAGCTTAGAAGGCGACCAAAGAAACATGCTATATAAAATCGTGGAACGTTACTCCTTCTGAGCAATAGCATTCCTAACACTGACAGCATTGTGGTAAGTGTTCCAGTTTGGTTGTTCTTGACAACTATGACAACTGTATAACATATCTCGGAAACCAGTCAGACAGTCATTTTTTGCTATGAACGCACCTGTCAAAATGGATAAAGGGCTACCTGTGGCTCAGGGTCTATAAGACTACAAGTCTACGAGAGCATATTTATTCGGCGTGACGTTTTCATGTCAACACATACTCCTTAAAGCCCTATGCTGTTGTAA
Source organism: Hiodon tergisus (assembly GCA_025775045.1). Lineage (NCBI taxonomy): Eukaryota > Metazoa > Chordata > Actinopteri > Hiodontiformes > Hiodontidae > Hiodon > Hiodon tergisus. The sequence goes on from JAOVYW010000001.1 coordinate 12,258,256, forward strand.
GTTACCAGGGCAAATCACATCCTTGAAGTAGTCATCCACACAAACGTCTCTCTACCATAATAATAAATAATGAACGCAGTGCGTGGCACAATGGGGTTCACACCTAAGGGCAGAATTCACTTTTTCCTGCTTAGATCGTTGAATTAATGAAATCCACCTTTGTTGACAGGTGTTTGGAAAAGGCAGGTGTCATACTCATTTGGACAAAAACACAAAAACACCTGGTGCTCAGAAATGTGGTTAAGGTCCCAGAAGCAGAAAAACACGGAGCTACTAATACAGGCGGACTATTTTATTTATTTTCTCAAAAGGAAAAACAGTCATGTCTTCAGACGCCATAACTCTCCCTGTGCTGCAGAATTGAAACCTTGGCCTGCAGTGGTAAAAGTCAAGTCGCTAGACCTCCGGTGCCAGTCATGTCATAACCATGGCCTCCAGCGCGAGCAGAAGCCTGCTTTCAGAGACGTGTCAGAAGTGTTTGTGGTCCCTGTCGCAGCTGGATATTTTGCTCCCTTACACAATTTTAGTAAAAACTTTGACGAAATAACACACTAAGCATATTATTCTAATTAAATTGAATTCTCTGAAAGTGGTAATACCTGAACCCCATTCATGTTTTTTTTTTTTTTTTATTCTGACAGCTAGTTATTAGCACTGATGTTTCACTCTGAGGAAAAGCCTCTGTTATTCAAATTGCCAATGAAAACAAGGTCTCAGGTGAACATTCCCTTTGTGAGCAACGGCATGTCTGAGATGAGTACAGCAGTGCTAAATGATACTGATTTGATGCTGGCATCAATAAAGCCAATAGCCATTCCCATCGTCACACAGAATTTATGACAGTAAATTGGCATGGTAGTCATAACTCAAAAGAAATTCCCAGAACATGCCTAATGCCTCACACATGGTGTCTGTTTGATGGCGATCATTATGAGAGTCGATTGTATGCGATAAACATTTCAAGATCACTTGTAACATGTATGAAAATAATTTTATGATCCATTTGAACTCACGTGACGAATATTAAGTTGCGCTGTGTGTTCAGGTTCAGTGGAGCATTCAAACAAGTTTGGGAGTTTTGGAAGAGGTTGAATACGAGGCATATGTATAATTTCAACTAGGGCGGGGGGCAAATCAAAACTTTGACAACCCCCTAATCACATTTAATAATGCTGAAACAATTTGCAAAATCTAAAACAAAAAATAGACATAAATAACCATATTATATCGCCGATAAGCACGACTTTATATAATACACGTTCGACCAAGAGTGCTTACGTTAACATGCATAATTGTGCAGGTTGGCCGGGCTTTAACCCCTGGGTGTACAATCCAGGGTTCGAACAAAATCTTGTAGCTCCTCAAAATCTGTTTTTATATTTGAAATCCTCATAAATGTCTGCATCTTTCACATGCAGATATTTTTTTTTATATCTCAATTGGAAAGTTTTCAAAATTTTCAGTATATCAAAATATTATTTTTTATTATTATTATTTAAAAAAATTTAAGTGGGCAGGGCATTTAACTTAAACATGAATATTACCTGTCACAATCACGACTACTATCATTGGAAAGAGTTACTGAAGCCCTTTTTAAATATGTATTCCTTTTAAAATTCTGATGTAAGATTTCCAAACTACAAGCACTTAAAAGAAAGTTGGTCATATTCTTCCGAAATATGGACATTCTATCCTAGGCGTCAAGGGGTTAATGATCGAAGGCACTAAACTTTTATTGACTGATACAAATACAGCTCTGTGATGAGTATACTCAATGTCTGGCCTAATGATGCCATGCTATTCTTTACAGTATAAAGTTTCCCGTTTATAACGCAAAGAGCCTTTCATGATTTTCTCATGTGCAATATGTCAATTGTTCAAACTGTTAATCTGATGGATCTTCTTGTACGCGCTTCCCTGACTAGACTGATACCTATACCTTTAGTAGGTCTGGACTTTATAACCTCATTGCAGAACAGATCTGACTGACATGCCAAGATCTCATTTTATATATATATATATATTTATTTATTTATATACACACACACAACCCAGTAGGCTATATCCTTCAAAGACTTTGATTCACGTCATTTATAACCGTTGATTTAATTTGGATCAAGCTCTATGGTCGGACTCCATCTGGATCCATTTCAATGTGACGGACGTCAGAGATGTTTAGAAAATTACTCAGATTATAGTGTTCACATGCCACTGGATTTTGGCTTCAGGAACAGGCAATAGTCCAGCCAAACCAGACCAGTAAGAGTGAGCTTACTTCGCCAACCTTTTCAGTCACCACATGGTCTCCTTTATGTTGGAAGAATGTTATTATGATGCAAATGTCTTTGTAATATAACTGAGGAATGTTTTATAATACACCTTTAAAAAATAAATACAAACATTTGTAAAAAAAAAAAAAAAAAAAAAAAGTCTAAATCTAAGCAATTGTGCATGTCATTTCTACGCACACGTTTTTAAATTTTATTTTTGTTACATTTTGTTAAAATACTTTTAAAAATTTTAAAATAAAAGTGTTTAGGCTTGAAGAAAATAATTACATGACATCCTTGGGGTAATCCTAACAGAAATATTTACTGAATTTCTAACTAAAGGACAAAAATCTTTCATATAAGATGATGTTTCATGTTCCGCAATGATGCCGTGTTTTTCAGAAAACCAACCAGAGGAAAGACGACACTTTCCACTTAACTCATGCAGAGGAAGAGCCAACTGGCGGCTAGGCTTCATGTTGGCCCAGCTTTGACATCAGATGTTTAAATTGTGCAGTTCTAGCTCTAAACTCAGGGAGTGCAAGATTTCTGGGGTTTGTGAAAGCGCAAGATGTTGGAGTGAGCACTGCACAGCCTTCCCCTGTCTTTGAGCAAAAACACTTGCAAATGATTTCTAAAATCACAAGAAGTTAATTTCCTTTAGGGAAAAAAAAAAGGCATTCCACACGATTGCTTTCCCCCCGTTGTCTGCAGGCCATGAGCATTGTATTAATAGCTTTCCGCTTCCTTTTGTGTAGCTCTGGAGACATTTGATGTTTATCCAACAACGTTCAGGTGATTCTGATTAACTAGATTGCAGGATGTCCCTGATAAGATCCGCACTGAGCAAACAAAAAAAAACAAAAAAATCTTTCTGAAGAAAATGGGAGGGAAGCATTTCCTATTAAATATTCAGTGCATTACTTATATACTCAGTAGCTGATTTCTGACCTACTTGAATTTAATTAAGCATATTCTCATGTTTCACCACTTTAATAAACAAGGACATTTTTCTCAAGCTCAGCCTTTGGAATGTAGCCCCATCTGAGGTAAGAATAAAGAGACAGATAAACTGTGTTGCTGTTTAATTCTGCACTTTCAACAAAGACAGGATATTTTAGCCACATGCATTTATATTGCAGATACTTACTGTATAGATGTCGGAAGTACATTTAATATGACTGTGGAACTTCAAACTGCTGGTTGTGAAAAGGTGGATTGATAACTTAAACTGATTGAGAATTACAGCTGGCTCACAGATGTTCCCAGACCAAGGTAACTGTGGCATGTCCTTTATGTTAAAAAACGTATTATCTTTTGAATTGATTTTAATAGAAGAGCGGATTTCAGTGCTGAAATACTGAAGATATTTAAACGTTTTAGATATCATTGCCCTCTCAACAGGAGAATATCTGGAGAATATAATGATTTTAAGAGCACAAATGTCATGGGGAACTGTTAAAGCAGAGACAGGTAAACATTAGCAATGTAGACATACATTCTCTTTGCATGAATTGCATTAATGGCATAACGTCTGATTCTTTACATCTGACTGCAGTCTGATATTTACTCTTGTCACTTGTAGGAATACCCAAGGCTACAGTTGATTTGAAAAGTAACTAAAAGGAACAGGTTTTATTTTTAGCATGTTCATTTAACACAATCATACTGGAGAAGTATTAAGATGTCCAGACATCCCTCTTCGCAACACTATCCCCCAAATTGTATTTCCCTTCCCTGTCAAAGACACTCTTACACTCAGCCGGTATCTTTGCATTCTAGGTTTTGAGTCGAAATGGACCACACTGTAAGATTCTTTGTTTCATTGCTGGAATATATTTAACAAACCCATACATATAATACAATAAAACAAAACAACAGTCGTTTTTAATTTTTTTAATTTTATTTCTTCAATTGTTTTTTTCTTCAATTGATTCTCAGAGGACAAAACGCAAAAAAATAAAATAAAACACTGCTTTTAGAAGAGGTCGCAATACATTCACGTGTAACTGAGACCCGTTTGTTTTAAGAGAGTGAGAGAGAGAGGGAAAAAAAACTGTTTAACAATTTTCCTCTTGGACCACATAAGTCAGGTCACAATTATTTCAACCAAAGGTAACTAATTGTTCAGAGCAAACATTAGCCTGAAAGCACAAAAGGAATCCCTTACACAAACACATAATTCATGCTCATTTTCAGTGGGTTGTAAACATTTCGGAATGGACGCAAAATTGGACAGGAATCAAAGTGAACCCAAAGGTCAGTCTCTCGGCCTGGCGAAGTATGTGGAAAGGCCTGGGAAACTGCTGATCGCACATGCAGCGGGGGAATTTTAAAGCAACAACCTCAACGCTTTTTTAAACAGACACTGGAACCTGGAACTGGATCCTGTCAAACAGAAAATGTCAACAGAGAAAAAATGAAATAAAAACATCTGGGGAAAGATTAAACTGGGAAAGATAAGGCTTCATTAAGAATGGAGCGGCCCCAGAAAAGAAGTACCAGGTATCCTGCCAAAACCTTAATGTAGGCCCGAAAATTCGAGTGGCTATCAGGACTGATTTGTGATTTTTTTTTTTTTAAAGAGAGCCCAATTGTTTCGCAGAATGATAGCACACTCATTTGTTAAACAGTGCTGAAGTATTTAAGTGTAGTATTTAAATAAGAAGAAGAAAATATTTTTCTCCTTGGGTGGGTATTGTCACAGATCACCATGATCTCACTGCTCCAGCATATGGCTCCACTGTTGGAGCGAAGTTTCGTCTCTAGAGCTCATGACCTAGATAGGTGTGTGGGTTTGTGCGTTTGCACATGTGCATTATTATATTAAATTATTGTTTTCTCCCACACAATTTGGAATCTACAATTATACTATAGCATCTCAGCTCATTGCTACTACTCCCACCACATGCGAAATGCGAAGAAGGTGAAAAAGTTGAACTAGGTACTTCCAATCCCAGTCACCTTCAAGCCACCCATCTCTTTTCCATACTGCAGGCTACACAGCCCATAAGAGAGGTTCAGTGCCTTTGGAGGACATGTATCGATGGCGCCTGCAGGCTTGCAGTACCATCGACAGATTTCCTCCAACCGACAATGAACCTCTCTTGCGGGCTGTGTGGAGTAAGGGTTGCAGCAAGGGCAACACAGGAATGGCGCAGAGGTTTGGTTTGTCCATGCATTCACAGAAAGTGTAATACTGCATACAGTGTCATACACAGTGGATCATGAACACAGACTAGCTTTGCTTTTCTGAAGGTATGGTGTCCCACAGGGTTCAGTCTTAGGTCCCTTACTCTTCAACCTGTACATGTTACTGCTAGATGATGTCATGTAATGGGATTAATTCCCATTGCTATACAGACAACATGCAGCTCTATCTGTCTGTGAAACCAGGGCAAGGACCAGATTACCAAATTAGAATATTACCTCAAGGATATAAAACACTGGCTGCCATCTAACTTCCAACTATTAAATTCTGAGAAAACTGAAATGATAGTCTTAGGCCCTAAAAATCACTGTAACAGCATGACAAATTACGTTTTGAGTTTTGACTGCAATTCGGCCCCTTCCAATTTACTTATCAAAGACCTTGGGGTAGCAATTGACCCAGATCTCTCATTTGAATACCATGTTAAATATATACATTTTTTTTTCCATCTTTGAACTCTGGCTAAAATGCGGCATTTTCTCAGTCAAAAAGGAAAACTTAATCCATCCTTTTATCACCTGTAGACTATTATAGAATTCCCTTTTAGGAGGCAGCTCACACAACTGTTACAAATTGAGCAAAATGCTTTCGCAAAGATATAAACACATCACACCAGTCTTTGCATCACTTCATTGGTTAACAATACAGCGTCAAACTTCAAGGTGTTACTGGTCACTTTAAAGGCAGTCAATGGCCTTTAGTCTTTGAATTTTAAAGACCTCCTGGTCCCTTGCTATACCTGGAGAGAGACCATCACTTTGGTCATGAGAGGCTGGCTATTTGACTGTTCCAGGAGAAGCAAAAACAAAATCAGGTGGTAGAGCCTTTTAATACAGAAAATTTTCCCAGGATTCAGACTCATACTTAATATTTAAAACCAGATTAAACACCTGTTCAGATTGCTGAGATAGAGGGTGGGATTTGGCCATATAACTTTCTTCCCTATTAGCAGGCCCACCCCTGTTCAGCTGGTCGAGCTCATAGGAGGGGGAAAGAACATTGATCCATTCGTGGCTGTATTACATTCTGTGTTGCTTTTGTATGCTGCCATAGTTTATGCTGGGGCTACATCATGTCGTACAACAGTAAACACTGAAATCATTTACTCTCCTTTCCTTTTATTGTCAGCTTCTAACCACAGTTTTCCACCCCCACTCCCTGGCATGGAAGAGATAAGCCGCGGCCAATCTGAAGTGTGTTCCTGGCAGCAAGAACCAAGAATCAAGAACGAACCACCTGTAGTGCACTCCAACCTTCGACAAAGCTACCGAGCTATCGACTCGTATCCTCACTGATTACCTTATTATTCAGTTTGACTATATTATGCCATTTTCCAGGAGTTCTCAAGACAGTCTATTGGGTCAGTATGGGCACTTGTTTTTCTGGGGAGGGTTTTACTGAAAATTCAATCTGTTCAGCACATTGCGACAAATTCTATGTGTAAAAATGTGCAAAAAAACCTGTGCAAATAATAATAAATAATAAAACATTTGCCCTTTTATGAACCTAACACGTGGAGGAAGTCACGGTATTGAGACAGCTTCTGTGGTAAAACAGTAATTAAAAAAGAAAACCACTGACCATCAGAGGAATATATTGTACAACATTTACAATGAATTTAATCAAAGTAGTGGTATTTCCTCTGACTGAACACTTTAAACTGAATACGTAATATAACATATTAATGTTTAAGGACCAACTTAGGCCCCAAACGTAATTATGCATGAAATAGCTCATTTATATTTGATGTTGACCCTGTACTCTAAAAAAATGTTAGAACAGATAAGACTTTTAAAAAGTCTTATTTTTCTTGCAACAGACTTCTTTTTTTATCAAGTTTTAAACATCCCTGTTATGCAGGGCTCGGATATGGCATGACCTACTACAAAGTATTAACCAGATATAACGCCATAAACTGCAAGAGGACACTGTTTCGGTAGTACTCTCTCATCGGTATTCAGTTAAGTGTATCCGTTTTGTGTTGGCAAAGTAGCCATTTCTTAATGTTTGGGCTGTCCGAACATGATCTACCACTCCGAGTGTGTTCATCGTCAAATAGGCAAAGACAATTTTTTCAGCAAGCCATGTCCAAAGTGCATTCCACACAATAGCTCCATGCTGTAACAGGCTGAGCAATGGGAAAACCTGAAATCCAAGGTCAGCGGTGACCTCTCAGGGCAGCTGACCCACTTTGTGTTTCACTTTGTGCTTGTAATTTTCTGTATGTAGTTAATATCCTCCCCTCAAGCTAAATGACTAGCTTTTTCAACAGGTACTTTGCAGCATCAAATATGTTGGTTGGCTACGTGTGAAACTTGTCCAACAAAAGATTCCACTTTAGATATAAAGCGGACCCTTTGTTTGAGGGGGTGGGCACTCATGGACTTGTCTAACTTATAACTTCCTGCTAACATCTGAGATCTTCTACAGAGAGATCATTGCTGATTTTCTTTCCCGATATTTACAGCATAACTGCAAATTCCCAAGTAACTTTGTTTACAGGCCAATAACATCTAATGATTAATCACAAACTTGTTCTTTTAAGGGAACCATTTTCCCATAGAGCTGAAGTCCCTTAAGTGTCACTGTGTTATTAAACAAAAGGGATTGCATTCTATTGCCATATATGCACTTAATCTTTTCTTTCTCAGCTGTTATCAATTTAAAGCCAGCAAAAATTCCCACACTAAGTCCATTTGAAAAGTCAATTGTAATATCTTGGGGCATCTGTAGTTATTCCACGCCGGCCACAGAGGCAGAACTAACAAGTTAAGCCCCAACAGTAAGTCTGCATCTAACTGGTAGAGCATACATCAAACAGAGACAGTTAGTCAATGTTGGGGTACTTCAAATCAGCATTCTTTTAAAGGAGACGCTCATATTTCAATATTAGGCCGACAGTGTGATTCCTGAATCTCCTGGGGCAGGGACTGCCATTTCTCATTTGTAATATTAAAGACAGAAGGGGACCCACAAATAAATAAATGATTGTCAGTAAAGCACCTTTGCCGACATATACAAAAATGAAAAATTAATCTCCTAGAGTAATGTGAATACATGTTGAATTGAATTCTTCAATGGTATTTCAGAGGTGACAACCGCTAAAACGGGTTTCAGGACACTCCAGCCTAACAGAAGGGTTAAAATAAACTATCAACAATGGCTTTTCCCTTTGATCCTATATTCATCCTGTGGAAATGACATAAAAGGGGGAATTCTAAATATCCAAATGCCAGTTTAAATATGCCATAAAGTATACTAAAGGGCTAGTTGCATAGAAATGTATTTTTGTACTTTAAACATTTTTGTCTGTCTTCAGTAATTCGGAATAACAGGCAGCATGCCCGAACTAACCTAACTGAATGTGACTAAAACTAAATATAATAATGTTTGGATTAGGGATGGCCCAAACTGCTCATCCAAAAAATAAAGAAATGCAAGAATAGGAGAAAGAATTAAAGAAAAACCTACACCACATGGATGGCTTTTTTTTTACAGAGGCAGTGCGATAAATAAGCATACATTTACATGTATTTAACAATGTGCTGTCCCACCATTGTCTTTTTCATATTTAATCATTGTTCTTTTTCTGTCACCTGCTGTGCCTGTGGTTTGTGGGCGACAGGCAGCCAAGAAGTCAATATTCGCTGCGATGCGAAATTGCATTTTACAACTGATATTTATTATATATGGACAACATGACGGATATGGTCATAATATTAATATAAGGCTGACAGAAGGATGACATGAATCATTGCAGACTTTATTTCAAAGCCAGCTTTTCATTGGCTTCTCACTGCTAACTGGGCCATATAAATGCCATTTGATGGTGACCGTAAACCATCGTGAAACCGACGATAGATTTAAACTGTTATATACTTTGCAGTTATTTATGAATGCATCCTTTTTCATGTTATAAGCACGTTGGATATCCACCTTTGGCTTTAAACGTGCAAGAGACATTAAAGCATTGACATGGCACCATTTCTTCTGTCGGATTTGAATAAGTGGGCTGTCTTAATAAATTAGCGAGGAAAAGACCTCCACACACAACTCATACTTGTATAACTGACATGGGTGATGGATGCTGTGTTGACTTTGCTTTACTTGAGTTTTCCCGAGTACATTAACATCAAGGGGAAGGTGAAGGATAGAGCCCGGGGTATATTTGGCTTAGGCAAATTACTGTGTAAATATGAAACCAAATGAACTCACCTTCATACAGCTGGATAATAGCACAATCTTGGCTATTACTGGCTGCTCTCCCCTGGGGGAAGGCAGCTCCGAGGTAGGATGGCGACCTCAGACTCATTTACATGAAAGACACAATTAAAGATCCCGGCTGACCAATCCCTCACAGGTATCATATGCAATTATAATAAGGCGATAAGGCAAGCTGCAGGGCTGCCACGCTTTGACTTGTAGAAAATGTTTAACTCATGAACAGCAGGGGGGGGAGTTTGGGGGGTTGGGGAGGTTGGAAAGGTAAAGGAGCTAATGTGCCGGAAAGCAACTAATGGGGTAGCCCTCTGAAAGCCACGGCAAATTTAATGTTGGACATTTAGTAGTCAAGGCAAGGAGTGGCCCAGCATTGGAAAGCAGCAAATGTACAGAGGGCTGGTGCGAATGCCAGCAAGCGGAAGTGTTATGTCACTTAACACGCAGCTAAACTGCTGGTAATGTTCAGATGGGAGAAAAAAAAACTTGATTCAATCCTTTTCTTGCTGGGTTTTCACCGAAGGCCGAAGTTAATTGTTCTTCCACTTTTTGTCGCCATAATCTGAGGCGCTCTCATTCAGTTTGAAAATTACAGAGGGACGGAGCGGATAAGGATACACAGGATCACTGTGATTTCAACGACAATCTGTATGATAAAATTAATCATTTTCAGTCTTTTTCTTTGACACTGCTCTAATATTAAATTTAGGTGATTTTATAAGACAGCTGGTCAAATAGTGATGATAGTGGTTCCTCTCATAACAGGTTTACATATTCCTGTGTGGTGAGGAGCACAAACTGCAGGTCAAAATTCCAGCGCGCACACTTCACACTTCATGAGCCCTGGGGTTAAGCAATAATTAATTACAGCCACTGTACACTGGAGTGCTTTTAACGTATGTTGTAAGTATTGGCGTTTTTGGAGAA